>APFE031409495.1:33936-76439 GCA_000404065.3 Pinus taeda | reverse complement strand
GTTTTACCTGTTCATCTCCTTCATAGCTCAGAACGATCTTGTCCCATATTTCTTTTGCGGTTTTATACTGCATAACCTTGACGAATTCTGATTGAGATAGACATCCTAATAGAGTATTGATGGCCTTTGCATTTGTTTCAAACTTCTTCTTCTCAGCTGGATCTGTGGGAGTTGCTAATGGAAAAGTGTACCCTGTATCTATGTATCTGAAACTTCTGTACCAAGAGATTGAAGATAGGCAGTAACTCTTACCTTCCAATAGACGAAATTGGTCCCATAAAAAATTGGTGGCCTGATCAATGCTTCTCTCTCTTAGTTACTCATGGTGATAGATCTTCCTTCAAGTGATCAAGCTTCTTCTGAAGGACCCGCTCTAATACCAATTGTTGGAAATAACACTGAGAGGGGGGGGTGAATCAGTATTATCAAATCCTTTCCAATAAACACTTGCAGATCTGACTAATGAAATTTGTATATACCTTCCAGATTTTAATGTAATTTATTCTTTAGATGTTAACCATTAATTTGTATGTCAGAACCATATAATAATAAACAGGAACAAGAAACATAGACAGTCACACCAAAGGACACCAGATATAAGGTGGAAACCCAATGTGGGTGAAAACCACCTGCTGCAATATGTCTCTATCTTCTTTCAAAGAAACTTCTTTTTACAATGATTCTGTACTGGTGCAGTCCTTTGCCAGTACACAGGCTGCAACCTGCACAGAGCTACAACCCTCTCTCGTTTTCCAGCTTCTCCTTGAAGGGAGATACAACCCCCTTAGCTCTTGTACTAGCTAAGATACTAGAACGTAGGTGCTGACCTACAGAAGGCTACTACCTTCTCTTTCTTCTAGGGACCAAATTTCATAAATTTTCAAACCGGATCCAAAACATCAAGTACATGTGCATCACCCAATCTCCTTTAAACAAATAACTTCTCAGAATGCAGTAACCAGAAAATAACACCAGTAACCAGACACCAATATAAACCCAGATCTCTACAGAAACAGATAAAATATAGCTAAAATATATTTCAGGAAAGGGCTGCAACTTCACCGAAGGAAACCGCGGATATTCACACTTCTGTCGTGACAAGTCTGCACAACTCCACACCTACACTGTACACTGTTCAGTGCACCTCCACACCTGCTCTGCCAATTCAACTGCACACCTTCGCACCTACTTCTTCTCTGGTTCTGCGCACCTTCATACTTGCTTCTTCTCTAGTGCTGCACACCTCCGCACTGCGTCGTTGCCGCTCCTGCGCACCTCTGGATTTAGACAGTTTATCAGTTCTCAACCATACCCCAGACTGTCGAAATCATAGATCCGTTCATGCATCAAAAGGGATCCCAACTCTTCAGTAGATATGACTTATAATGCTCCGGTTTCTCCTTGATTCATATTCAACCATGTCTCACCAATCGATTATCAGAAATTCAGATCTTGCTCTTCTTAAGATTTTCAACTCAATTGTGCTCAGCCAAATGATCTCCTTTCCTTTTTATAGGCTAGGCCTCACTCAAAACCATGGACGAAAACCATTGAGAAACAATACCAAGGACCCAATACATGGGTTCAACTCTTTTGGATGCAATACCATGGACCAAAACCATAGGATCAAAAACTGTCTGACTAATACCATGAACCAACCATAAGATTTCCCACGTGCATGCGCTTTTCTCTGCATGAAAGTGTGTGAACTTTTCTCTGCATGAAAGTGCGTGAACTTTGGGTTCGCACCTTTTTTGTGGGAGACCTACGAGCATATCTGCACCTTTTCAACGATTCTCCTATGTAACCTACCGATGACCGCATCTTTTGATCTGTGCACCTGCGGAACCAGAAAATAAGTTTGTTGCACTATGATTTATCATCTAAGATGAGTAGATTGCCATCAAGTACAACATATGTATCATAATGCCAACATTATGAATGCAATGGAATAATATTAAACCCATGGCATTGCCATGGTCAACCATGGTAACCCTTACATTAATAAACCCAAGGGATTGATATCTTAAACCTACGAGTTAATAATAAAACCCCAAGGTATTATAAACCCAAGGAAACAATATTAACCCAAGGGATAATAAACCCAAGGGATTAATACTAAAAATCCAAGGAATTATAAACCCAAGGGAATAATATTAAACACTAAGGATTAGTATTATAAACCCAAGGTATACAAACCCGAAGATAAATATTATAAACCCTCAAATAAACATGGTTGACCATGGTTAAGAATGATTGATTTTCATTTTGAGGCAATCCTTAGACCGTGAGTCATTCGACCATGGTTGGACCATGGTCAACCATCTTTATTCTAAGGTTTATAATATTTATCTTAGGGTTTATATACGTTAGGTTTATAATATTAATTCCTTAATATTATAATGAGGACCTATTGCCATTCCTTTTCATGTGGCTTCTCCCCTAAATATAATGCCAAAAAATACTCCTTTTTCCAAATTTAAATATCATCTCACTAAGTTTTTAGCGAATGGAAATATCACTGCTAATGAACACTTAATTAAACTGTCAAATGCATGCAACAATATTGGTTCCAACAATAATGAAACATGCATGTGGTTGTTTTTGAATTCCTTAAAAGGAAGAGTGGAAGTCGATTTTTTTAGACTCCCACCCAAATCATTCTTCACCTAGAGAAAAATTTTCCACGAGTTTAAATCCACTTATGGCTAGCTCCAAAGCCTTGTGGATCTCCTTCACGAATACAATAATGTTGCTTATGCAAAAGTTGAAACTATTAAACCTTTCGACCTTTGTTTCACTAAATTATATTATTAGATCATGTAGATCACTAGGCCACAAAACCAAGTGGCCATGATGCATTATTATAACACCTTGCCTCTCGCTTACCATCAAAAGTTAGAGGGGAAGAATGTTGATAACCTAGGATCTTCCTTACGAATATGCTTAGAATACGAAGAGAAATTACATCACACTAGTCTTCTACTTGACGATTCAATAAATCAATCTTATATATCTTCCATTTTATAACTCATGCGTGACATGAGTAATCAATTGATTTCTTTTGAGAAGAATGTCATTGTGAAACCACATGTTCAAGCTTATACTTTAGCTCCTATAAAAAACCCCTCTTGGGAATATCATGTTATGCAACCGGCTCACAAAATAGAATAAGAGATAGATCAATGAATTCAAAATAAGCCTCTTCGGAGGGGAAACCTCCTTTACATTACACGAATGAACAATTCTTGGATGATACAAATGACAAGACATCTTTCTATATATAAGAGTCTAAGGGGTCACAATATAATCAAAGTTGACATAATAATAATGTAAGGGCACAACAATAACAATAGTGAGCTTCTATGGGGCACAATAATAACAATATGGGGACTACATGAGCACAACAATACAATGAGTAGGTTTCACTAATAACAATATGGGGCTACACAAGTAGTATAGGGACCTAACATGCCTCTTTCTTTCAAAAAATGTTGTCCTCAACACTTGTCCTCATGTTAGGTCCCTATACTACTAGTGTAGCTCCATATTGTTATTAGTGAAACCCCCTTATTATATTGTTGTCCTCATGTAGTCCCCATACTGTTATTATTGTGCCCCATAGAAGCCCACTATTGTTATTTTTGTTCCCTTACATTATTATTGTTATTTCAGCTCACATTATATTGTGACCCCTTAGACTCTTATATATAGAGAGGAGGTCTTATCATTTGTATCATCCAAGAATTGTTCATTTGTGTAATGTATAGGAGGTTTCCCCATCAAAGAGAATTATTTTGAAGTCGTTGATCTATCTCTTATTCTATTTTGTGAGTTGGTTGCATAACATTTAATATCAGAGCTTTGGATTCTAGGGTTTCGCTGCTTCAAGTGGGTCATCGTGGTATTTTCGCTATAATTGTTTTCCTACGAAGTTTTAGAAAATTAAATTAACACCCATTTGAGCTAACATAACAATATTAATATAAGGGCACAACTATAACAATAGTGGGAATCTATGAGGCTACACTAGTAGTATAGGGACCTAACATATCAACCTAGTTCCATTCTTTCACAGTCATGGTGCAACTTCTGTGAAGAGTACCATGAAGAAAAGACCTATGAGGTTAAGCAGAGTGTGCATGAGATAATATTTGTGAGAAGGACAAATCATATGACTGCAACCTTGAATTTGGAAGATGACAATAAAGTCATGATGGCTGAAACCATGAGCACTTTCAAAGCTCGTAATGCCAACAATAAACCATCTAGAGAGGCTAATAACCAAAAGACCTTATATTCCACCTCATCACATATGAATGTAAAATATTTCATCCCTACCTCTTCAATTGTTTCTCGATTTAATATTTTAAAGAAGATTTCCAACATCAAGGTTGATGCTACATTACTTGATATGGACATCATTCCTTAACAACAACAACATTTGAAATTGTTTTTTGAAGGGAAAATAACCACTCCTATTAATTTCCTTGAGAACTATCCTAAGGACGATCCTCCAAATTATAAAATATTCAATGTAAATAGTTCCCAAAATTTTATTAAAAAACCTCCCTTTTATGTCTAGATGAAAGTTTGCAATAAAATCACTCATTATTGTTTGGCTAACGATGGGTTAACATTAAATATCATGCCTAAACTAATTATGGAGGAATTATGTCTACAATGTTTTTATGATAAACCCATGAAAATGGTGGCTTAAAATAATTCTCTAACAAGCAATATAGGTGATATTAAAGATGTTACATTTGTACTATATTGTGCTCATCCTCAAATTTGGATGACCTGTAACATCCAAGTTATGGATATGACAATGAGAAATTATTCAATTATTCTTGGTAGAGACTTGTAGACAAGTACATGTTTATACTTGTCATTAGATGGAACACGCATGATTGTTCCTAAAGCCATCAAGAACATCATTGTCTTAAGGCAGGGGATAATCTCACCATATACTGAAAATTTGTTGCAACCTCATGTCAACTGTATAAAAGAAGATTTGAGTGTTTATTCTCTTTTTACTGAATAAGAATCTACTCCTCCTTCCCCTTTCAACAAAAATGATCAGTTATGGCATATGCACTTAGATTGTGCATCCTCTAATGAATGAAATGGGGCTGGTATTGTTCTATACTCACTTCTTGGTAAGATACACCATCTTTCCTTCAGGCTTGAATTCAAATGCATAAATAACGCCACTAAATTTGAAGCTCTACTTCTAGGCATAAAGCAAGCCCTCAAACTGGGTTGTAAGAATTTGACCTCTTTTGGTGACTCTCATCTCATTTCCAACCTAATCAAAAGGGTATATTCTCCTTCTAACAAATTAATTAAGAGATATACTTAAGATACGTGACAAAAAAAATCTAAATTACTCACTTTTAATATCACTCACATTCGTAGTGAATTAGATTCTTTGTTATATTTCTTGGTTGTGTATGCCTCTAGTACCCAAAGGAAGCATCTATCTAAGAGGCCTAATTGCATTATAAAATCACTATATCAACCTCATTTTCCTAACAATGAAGAATATTGGCAAGTATTCTCATATGATGAGATGATTTTCTCTTTCATACATGGGTAGCCTGATGGAAAGAAGGAGATTATTTCTCTTATGGACAATAAATATCCAAAATGGATTTCTCCTCTCAAGGAATTTTTTTATCCTAGTAATGTATCAAATAAAAAAGAGATATTTAAAGAGGAGTAAAAAACAAAAATATTTTAAACCATACTACTGGATATTGGAAATCCAAGTGACCCCAAGGCCTTGTGAGTAACTTTCCAATGTCTGGATGATAAGAAACAAATGGTCTTGATCTATTACATGAATTTAGAGATGTCATTGCTTGGTCATATGAATTTCCTGATAATTTTCAATGTGATAATACAAATGAAAGAAAAGATAATTAAGGACCAAAACATGCTTATTTTACACCTAAAATGGAAACTATGAATGATCCAAGAGAATAATTCCCTTCTTGGATCACCCTTCTTATCAAATTCTTGGGATAAACCGCTAATTTCACATTTATCAGAAAAAGGAATCATAAAGTATGTTTATGTAATGAATTGCATACTTCAAACACGACAAGTATTGAAATGAACTTTCCCTCCCTCTACATTAATAAGTGATGATACATCAATTTTGTTGATCATTTTTTATACATATTTTCACTTTTGCAATTTTTAGGTTTTCCTATTACTTCTCTTTGTAACTTTTTCTTTCAAGCATTGGTTAGTTTATTTATTTCATATGATTTGTTTTTTTTTCTTTTATATTATTTATCTCTATAGTGATTATAGTGTGACTTTTAATATCACTCACATTCGTAGTTAATTAAATGCTTTATTAGATTACTTTGTTTTGTATGCCTCTAGTCCCCAAAGGCAACATCTATCTAAGAGGCCTAATTTCATTCTACAATCACTATATCGTCCTCATTTTCCTAACAATGAGGAATACTAGTGATTATTCTCATATGATGAGATAAATTTCTCATTCATACAGGGGTAGACTGATGGAAAGAAGGATATTATTTCTCTTAAGGAAAATAAATGCTCAAAAGGGTTTTCTCCTCTCAAAAACTTGTTTTCTCCCAGTAATGTATCAAATAAAAAACATAGATATAAAGAGGAGTCAAAAAAAAAAATCTGAAACCATACTACTAGATGTTGGAAATCTAGGTGACCCTAATACCTTTTTAGTAACTTTCCAATGTCTAGATGATAGGAAAAAAATATGTTTGATCTATTACATGAATTTAGAGATGTCATTGCTTGGTCATATGAGTATCTTGGTAATTTTCAATATGATAATCCAAACAAAAGCAATGATAAGTAAGGAAAAAAACATCTTGATTTTACACCTAAAAGGGAAACTATGAATGATCTGACAAAATCATTCCCTTCTTGGATTACCTTTCCTATCAAATGCTTTGGATACATCACTAATTTAACACCTGACATTAAAAGGAATCACAAAGTGTGTTTTCGTAATTTCTTCATAATTCAAACACAACAAGTATTGAAATCAACTTTCCTTCCCCCTACATGGATAAGGGATGACATATCTATTTTGTTGATATTTTCTATACATATTTTTGCTTATTCAATTTTTAAGTTTTCATGTTGCTTCTTTTTGTAACTTTTTCTTTCAAGCATGGTTTGTTTCTTTATTTCGTTTTCTTTTTTTCTTTTTCGTTTATAGTATTTATCTCTATAGTGATTACAGTGTGGTTTTCCCTTTCAAATCTAGGGCATTTTTTATAATATTGAACTAACTCTACAATTTTTTATGGTAATACCTTTTATCAGCAAAATTATTTTTAGTCAGGGTATTAGGATGACTCTCTATTGGTGTGCAAGATGATGTTGCCATGCTCTTGGTCATAAAAACATATTTTTATATGCATAAAAAACACCACTGGTCATGCCTAGTACCTTCCCCTTTCATCCCTTGCTTCCTACCCCTATATGAAATCTTTCCTACCCTCTCTCATTACTCAAATCCTTGTTCACCAAATGATCCTAGAGATTCTAAGTTTTGGCTCATTACAGATAACCCTCCCCATGGAGTTTCTAGAATGTTGAATCACCTATATAACACATAGAAAAAGGAGAGCAAACAATTTCACCACACTATGATTCCTCCTCCTAAAAAAGGAAATAATAATATTATAAATTAAAAAAAAAACCATGGTAGGTGGGGTCCCCTCCCCTTTTGGTGCAATAAGGAGATAAGTATTCCATTCTACTATAAGGAGCATTACTTGCTCCTCATATTTGTATATGCTTTTATGACAAATACTTGTTCTCAACATTTAGTGATATGAAAAATTGACATTGAAAATTGCATGTGGTTACAATGTTTTCATAAAAAGGGATATTCTTAGACGTGTTATTCACTACTTTAAAAAGTTTCATATTACTCATGATCGACTTTATACTAGCACAACCACATTAAAAATATTAATGTGCTTGATATAGCTGAAGGCTTCATTTGTATCTACCATTGCTAAATATGTAACAATAGAAATAATAATACAAAAAAATTATTATTATCATTATTAATATAATATTTTTTTCTATATACTAATTATTATTTATTATTTGATTTTAATTATGTGATATAAATATTGAAACCCTTAGATTAATAAAACTAGGATGTTGATATTATAAACCCAAGGAATAGTAAACCCAAGGGTTAATACTAAACCCCCAAGGGATTATAAACCCAAGGTAATAATATTATAATAAACCCAAGGGATTAATACTAAAAACCTAGGTGTTTATCTTCCCTTGGGTTTTTAATATTAATCCCTTCGGTTTATTATTCCCTCGGGTTCTTAATATCAATCGCTTGGGTATATTAATCTATGGATTCATATTCCTAGGGTATAATATTATTCATAGGTTTATAATACTAATCTTTTAGGTTCAATATAAATCACGGTCATCCAAAGGTTTATATATCTTGGATTTATAATATTAGTCCCTTGGGTTTATTAATATAAGGGTTCATATTCCTAGGGTTTAATACTAAAACCCCAAGGTATTATAAACCTAAGGCAATAATATTAACTCAAGGGATAATAAACCCACAAGGTTAATACTAAAAAGCCAAGGAATTATGAACCCAAGAGAACAATATTAAACCCTAGGGATTAATATTATAAACCCAAGGTATATAAACCTTAAGATAAATATTATAAACCCTAAAACAAACATGGTTGACCATGGTTGAAAATGAGTGATTTTCATTTTGAGGCAATCCTTGGACCATTCGACATTGGACCATGGTTGGACCATGATCAACCATCTTTATTCTAGGGTTTATACTAAAAACTAAAGGAATTATAAACCCTAGGCAATAATATTAAACCTTAGGGATTAATATTAATTACAAAGCCTATGAATAGTATTATACCATGGGAAGATGAACCCTTAGATTAATAAACCTAAGGAACTTATATTATAAACTGAAGATAATAATAAACCCAAGGGGTTAATACTTAAACCCTAATGGATTATAAACCAAAGGGAATAATATTAATCCAAGGGATAATAAACCCAAGGGATTCATACTAAAAACCCTAGGGTTTATATTCCCTAGGGTTTATCTAACCCCTAAAACAAACATGGTTGACCATGAATGACCATGGTTGATTTTCATATGACAACAATCTATGTCACAATGTGACATTAGGTCATGGTTGACCATAAGGGAATAATATTAAACCCAAGGGATTAATATTATAAACCTAAGGTATATAAACCCTAAGATAAATATTATAAACCCTAAAATAAACAATGTTAACCATAGTTGAGCATGATTGATTTTCATAGAGACAATCCCTGTCACAATGTGATGTTGGAAAATGTTTGACGATGATTGATTTTCATATCGAGACAATCTTTGTCAGAATGAGACATTGGACCATGGTGGACCAAGGTTGATTTTCATATTGAAACAATCTCGTTCACAATGCGACGTTGCACCATGGTTGAGCATGATTGACCATGGCTGACCAAGGCATTAATATTATAAACCAAAGGTATATTAACCCTAAAATAAACATGGTTGACCGTGGTTGTTTTTCATATTGAGACAATCAATGTCATAATGCAATGTTGGACCATGCTTGAGCATCATTTATTTTCATATCAGGACAATCTTTGTCACAATGTGATGTTGGACCATGATTGACCATGATTAATTTTCATATTGAGAAATTTTTTTTCATAATGTTAGCATGATTGACCATATTTTATTTTCATAATTACTGTGATTAACCATGGTTCACCTTGAATAACCATGATTAACCATGATTGATTTTCATATTGAAACAATCTTTGTCACAATGTGACATCAGACCATGCTCAACCATGGTTGAACCCTTCGATTAATAAATCCGTGTGTTTGATATTACAAACCCAACAAAATAATAAACCCAAGGGATTAATATTATAAATCCAAGGTATATAAACCTCAAATATTATAAACCCTAAAATAAACATGATTGGTCATGGTTGACCATGGTTGATTTTCATATTGAGATATTTAATGTCACAATGCAACATTGGACCATCTTTAAGCATGATTTATTTTCATATCGCGACAATCTTTTTCACAATGCGACGTTGAACCATGGTCGACTATGATTTCTTTTAATATTGAGACAATTCTTATAACAATGCAACGTTGGATGATGGTTGACCGTGATTACTTTTACTAAACACGGTTGAGTATAATTAATTTTATAAACCCAAGAGAATAATAAATGCAAGGGATTATAAACCCAAGGAAATAATATTAAACCAAAGGGAATAATATTAAACCCTAGGAATATAGATCCTTAATTAATAAATCCAAAGGATTAATATTATAAACCCAAGTAAATAATAAACCCAAAGGATTAATACTAAAATCCGAGCGGATTATGAACACAATGGAATAATATTAAACCCACGAAATTGTCGTGGTCAACAATGGCAACCCTTACATTAATAAACCCAAGGGATTGATATCTTAAGCCTACGAGTTAATACTAAAACCCCAAGGTATTATAAACCCAAGGCAATAATATTAACCCAAGGGATAATAAACCCAATGGATTAATACTAAAAAGCCAAGGAATTATAAACCCAAGGGAATAATATTAAACCCTAAGGATTAGTATTATAAACCCAAGGTATACAAACCCTAAGATAAATATTATAAACCCTCAAATAAACATGGTTGACCATGGTTAAGAATGATTGATTTTCATTTTGAGGCAATCCTTAGACCATACAACATTGTGACCATGTGATGTTCGACCATGGTTGGACCATTGTCTACCATCCTTATTCTAAGGTTTATAATATTTATCTTAGGGTTTATATACCTTAGGTTTATATTATTAATTCCTTGGATTTAATATTATTCCTTTGGGTTTATAATCCCTTAGTTTTAATATTAAAAACCCAAGGACTTATAAACCCTAGGGAATAATATTAAACCTTAGGGATTAATCCTAATTACAAACCCTCTGAATAATATTATACCCTCGGAATATTAACCATGATTTATTTTATAAATGCAAGGGATTAATATTATAAACCTAAGATATATAAAACCTATGATAAATATTATAAACCCTAAAATAAACAAGGTAGACCATGGTTGACCTTGATTGACTTTCATATTGACACAATATTTGTCAGAATGTGATGTTGGACCATCGTTGACCATGATTAATTTTCATATTGAGATGGTATTTGTTATAATGTGACATTGGACCATGGTTGACTATGGTTGATTTTGATATTGAGGTAATGTTTGTCACAATGCAATGTTGGACCATGGTTGATTTCGATATTATAAACCAAGGGATTGATATTATAAAACTAAGGGATTAATTCTAAAATGACAAGGGAATATAAATCCAATGGAATAATATTAAACCCTAGGATTAATATTATAAACCCTTTGAATAATATTGTACCCTAGGAATATGAAACCTTAGAATAATAAATCCAATGGATTGCTATTGATGATGGTGGTGATGGTGATGGTGGTTAATGTCCACTGAGACTAAATTGGTCTATTGGACCTATTATTTTCTTAGTTCTTAATTGTCTGACTTCTCGTCTTTCTTGGCAAGACTAGTAGATTTCTTTTTTTCTCTAAGGTCTTCCAAATTCCTTTATCTTGCATCTCCTTCATTTTTGCTGGTTCTTGGGACATTGGTGTCTTAGCTTCGCGATTTGTTGTGTTCGTCCTTTTGAAGATAGTTGGAGAATATGTTTGGTCTGGGAGATCTACTTTGCTGTTAAATGAAGATTTATTTTGTGCGGTATTTGAATCATCATAGTTGTTGATGCTTGAAGGGTTGTCGAGTTCATTTTTTTGTCGTTGGGTGGGGCTTTCCCCCTGCTTGTCTTGAGAGTTGTTTCTTTCTTGCCCGATTTCTTGCGATTCAGATTTTTCTGGAGAGTATTCTTCCTTGATGACAGTGTAATGTTCTTTTTGTGCTCCTTCCCACCATGTAGATCTGTGGTAAATCTTTCTAGCAAAATTTTTCTAGGAGGCTTTTGGGCAGTTTTTGGCTAGATGACCTATCTCAAAGCAAGATCGTCATCAGAAGAGGACACTTTCATAATCGAGTTTCTGGTTGCACAGAGAGTCTTTACTTGTTAGGTTTATTTCAGTTGGGAATCTAATGCTAAAGTCAATTTCCATATAGATGTGTGCATAGGTGGTTCTGGCATATTCCTCTGTTTCGGGGCATCTACAGTAAAATTTCCCAATTGCATTTCCAATGGCTTTTAGCGAGGAGAAATTCCAGAAATTATATACCCAAGGGAATAATAAACCTAAATAATTAATACTAAAATGCCAACAGATTATAAACCGAAGGGAATAATATTAAACCCAAGAGATTAATATTATAAACCCAAGGTATATAAAGCCTAAGATTGAAAAATAAAATTAATATAATTAAATAAAAATAATAAAATATATTTTTTAAATAAAATATAAGTAAATATAAAATTATATCCAAATTTCTAATAATTATTGTAATTTTGATTTTTAAAATTAAGGGATTTTTAAATATTATATTTCAAAAAACTATTTACATATATTTATATAAGAGATCTATTAATCAAAATTCCTGAGTACCCATTTTCCTTTTTCCCAACATTTATGATAAATTTAAAATTTAAATAAGAGTTTTCTTTTTCCACGTTAATTATAAAGGTTTTCTTAAATACAGATAAGCAAATCTCATTTCTTAAAATTGGTTAATATTCGGCTTTTAAAAGACAAACAGAAATATATATTATTAAAAATAAATAGAGCAATATTTTTAAAACCCTTTAATTTAAAATAAATAAAAAACTTATTTTTTAAAATCTAAATTCAATATAGATATATAAAATCACATGCAAACGCATTTTAATTAAAATAATTAAATAAAATTCATTTAATAGAATTACGTTAAAACTATAATTATAAAAAAATTGTTTGCCGATATGTTAAACTGATAAAATAAACCCACTTGAACTTCCAAAACAAAAAAAGGGGAATTAGCATCGTCACAAAATTGATCAAAGTACAAATCTCAATCATTACCATCTGAAAATGACAAAATTAAGGTCCAAACCATTACAATGTGAAAATGACAAAATTAAGATCCAAACCATTACAAGGTTGGAAGTTGAATATTGAAAGGCCAATACATTCTTAAGTATAATAAAATTTTTGGAAGTGATCAAATTTATTGATTTCTTTTATGATACATTTAGTAGAGCATATAATATATATTTAACAATGCATATATACACTATATAATTGATGGTTGAAATATATATGATATATAATTGATGTAGGTTGAAATTTGAATATTGAAATGTGAATATATTTTGAAGTATAATTATAAGTGTCGAATTTATTTATATATTAAATTATAATTTGGTTAAAAGTATATTTAAAAAAATAATAATATTAGATTTGAGATTTTTGTGATTTATAATGTGGAAAAATGTTTTACGGATTAATCACATTTTTAGGATTGGGTCGATATTTCGAACCAACTAATATGGTTTATCCTTAGGACAAGGTGGAAAGAATCATATAATCTTTAAGAATAAATAGTAAGGATGCATCATTGTCTAGAGTTAAAACTAGCCATTGGAGGTTAGGTAGTTGGAAAAGCTAAAAGGGAATTATTTAATATTTATTAGTTATAAATTCTATTTAATAAAATAAAAATATAGTTATAAAATATTTATAAATATATTACTTATTAGTTTTAAATTATATTTAATAAAATATTATCAAATAAAGTTATAAGATATTATCAATATAGTTATAAAAAAATTTGGGTTTACTAATATTAATAATAAGGTTAGGAAAATTTAAAAAGGATAGAAAATTTAATAGGGAAAAAAAGAAGAAACTTTAAATAAAAATAAATATTAAACTATAATAAATTATAAGAAACATAATACTAAAATAAAACCTAAAAGGGGGTTAAGAAAATTATTAATTAAATTAAAGTTAAGGAAAACAAAGGAGCACAATAAAAGCAAGAGAATAATGCAGAAAACCAAATACAAGAAAAAATAGGGGAGAGGAAAGAAAAACAAAGGGGGAGACAAGAGAATCATAAGGAGAGGGTCGGAATCTAGTTCTTGCTCAGCTTCCAACCATCATTTCTATTGAGATTTCTGGCATGCCTCTCAATCTCGATAGACTCCCTAAGTTTCCTATGGTAGAAATGATTAAACCTAGCAATGACTTTGGAATCCTCAATACATACATGATGTTTAGTTTTCTTTGCATGCTCAGCTAAGGCTGATGAGCGAGAATGATTATGGATCACAAAAGTCTCAGATCTAACATTATTACCCTACATGGAAAGGAAATGGCTGACAAGGCTCGTCAATTTGAACGAGCTCGACTACAAGTGGCTAAGAAGAAATCTGATCTCACATTTCTCAAAAGATGTAGGGATGCATCATTAGTTCTAGTGTTTGCTTGGTTGCTCATCCGTTGAACCATTCCAAGAACCGGGCCATTTTTCTTAAAACTAGTCTCTCTCTAATCAGGACTGAGATTTGCAAATTAAGGAGGGATCTGGATTTTCTTTCTCGTAAGCTTCTTTTTCTTCATCTGGATCTTGTGAATAATATCTCCAGTTTTATTTGGGGATTCATTGAAGGTGGATCGACAACAAAGGTGCAGCGTAGGGAAGAGATCTCCAAGAAAAAGCATTTTGCGAAGTTTGACAGAATGTTGAAGGCTGTCTCTCATCTGTCAAGTGATCATATTTCCTCTTCTCTACCAGCTAGCAGGACTGGAGACCAACAAATTTTGGCCCTTAAGGTGTGGGTCATCAATAACCAAACTCAATCTCATCATCGCTCAACATTGTCCAGTTCCGGTTCTGATTTGAATTTGAATCCTTTTGATTTCTATGGCCCTTCGAATCTCCCTTCAAACTGTGCCTCCTCATCTCATAATTGATCCCTCAGCTCTTCTCGTGAATCATGTCCATCACTGAACCCATTCCGTCCAGTCAGTGATCTCTCTCAGTCAGTTAATCATCCTTCCTCACATCTTTATGCTGTTGTCTTCTCCTCTCATCTTCAACATGATTGCATCCCCAATTTAGCGTTTTCTATCCCTACTGGCATCTCCCAACCCTCACTTTATAAAATTGACAGTGTACAGTCGTCATCTCAAGACATATGTGTCTCACTGACTCAACCAGGCAACATCTCATCTCTGCACTTGGACTTCATTTCGTCCTCTAGTTAGCTCGCGGAGATCTTGCCCTTTGTGTCCTCTGTTTTCTCCGCCATGCCTGTCTCCTCGCTCCTCTCATCCCCCTCTGCATCCTCTACATTTTCCACCTTGCTTGTCTCCTTGTTCCTCTCTTCTCCCTCTTCTACTGTCTGTGCCAATGTCCAACCTTCTCCTATCTTTCCCAACCCCGTCAGTTCCTTCTCATTTTCACTCCCAGAATTAACACCTTCGCCAAAATATCTGATTGCTACTTCTGCTCTATCCTCTGGTCCTTCTTTGGCCATCAACATTCCCCTCCCTCCATTGACCAATACCCACTCCATTAAAAATTCCCCTAACAATAACTTGTTAGATAATTCTTATATCATTAATGTGGACGAGAATTTGATTCATAATATATACCTAGATAATAATAATATTAGGTTTCATAATTATTTTACTAACTCGAATAATAATAATAATAATATTATTATTATTATTATTATTATTATTTTGCTGAAGCAAGAGTCAAACCTTCTATTTCATTAATTCTGAAGATAAGTTACAAAGTGTACATAAACCTATCACTTTAGATCACAGGAGAACAGGTAATCCTGCCAAGGACAAGGACCCTCCGAGTAACACTCGAAAGCCCAAAACTCATGGAAAAACCCAGAAGGACAGCAACAAACCAGTCAAAACACCCCCTAGAGCCTACTAAAGTCAGCGATCATACCCGACCTCCCAATGAACACAAAGGAAGGAAAGGACAAGACACGCCATCGGTAAATGGAGAGATGGCCCAACAGGCCCCACTAAACCACTCAGACCATCTAACGAGCCCCACTAGACAACGTGAACCATCCCAACCGTCCAACCAAGCTGCCGAATCCTACGGCCAGGAGCAATATCATTGTGCCGAACCCAACCAAACTTTAATGAGTGATGAAGGGTGGTTTCCGTAAGTGCCACCATTCCACATGTCGTGCATCCTATGGGATAACTCCCAAAACTGGAAAACCACTTACCACTTTGCAAACATGTGATCACCGGAAACCCTCCTATTACCAAGATTTCAAGCCCGAAAGCGGAAAGAGGAAGCCAACTGTTGTACACCATTAACTGCCCGTTCTGCCTATTCATACCGTGAGACCTAAACCTGATCCCTAGTTTATTTGGGAGACGAATCCGTAGAGTGCCAACCAGAAACTTGGGGATACTGGGCGAATTACTCCAAGAGAAGGTGAGACCAAACTTGACTCTCCCTCCTTCCTGGCTCATCCTGCTGGGCTGAGGTTGAACACTCTAGCGACATCAATTCGTGCTATTCAACCTAGCCCGAAATCGGAAAACCTCCCTGTCCTCAGCAACTTAATCCTCACAGGTAGCCTTTAGACGACTTGGAGGAATTTCTTGCCACTTTTTAGCCATCACACATTCTGCATTGCACACACCTTGATTGGCTAGTATGTTGGAAAGCGTATTGGAATTACATCTAACATGGTTAAAACTTATGGTAAGAAGGCCTTGTAGATGCAGTTGGATTATTTGATAAACTTGGATAAGTTTCCAATGATTTGAGACTCTTTCTGGCCAAGAACCACCGCTGATTCTTTTCACAGCGTTGATGGTTATCTCAAAGTCTGCTTCTAAAATGATATTTAAGCGATGGTTCTATGATAGAAACTCTAGACACTGCTCCAGAGCCATCACTTCTACCATGTTATCGGTAGCTCTACCTAAATGACAGTGGAAGATAAAGATAATATTGCCCTCATCATCCCTTAAAGCTCCTCCATAACTAGCAGTTCCCGGATTACCTTTGGAGGCACCATCAATGTTATATTTCAGAAAGCCTTTTGATGGAGGTTGCTAGTAGTCCTTCTCTGTAACCATGGTCTTATCCTTTCTGTTTGTGCCTTGAGGAGTTATCCCTTGCAATCCCAATTGCTTGATAATTCTCTACTCTTCAGTTGAGTGGTGATTCATGGAGATATTACTAACAGTAGAGCTGACTGTCTCTTTGAGCTGTTTCAAGATAAGATCAAGTAGATGTTGTGCTGAAGACTTTCCATTCTTGAAAATTCTTTTGCTTATTTCTTTCCGAACATTCCAGATAATAAAGCAGGGAGTGAAGGCCCAGGACAAATTTAGGAATTCATTCTCCATGAAGTTTCTTCTCTAGTGCTTTAGGGTATTTGTGATACTTCCTTTGTCCCTATCAGACTGGTGAAAAGTTGAAGAGAATGAATCCCATAGCCAAGTTGTGTATGAGAACCTATTGAGAATATGTACCATTATCTCCTCTTGCTCCTCACAAAGCTGGCACCTAGAAGGCCCCATAATTATAGGTCTTGTCTGGAACACTGGAACCCAGCCCAAGTAGAAAACCTTTTGCTTCCTTGAGATTAAAAGCTCCTCTCTTGTTATTACCCCATCTCAATTGATCATGCCCCTCTGTTATTAAGATCATTCTTTGCTTGAGCAGGTCCCCAAAAGCCTATGCTTTGATTTTTTAGGGGGTTGTCCTCTCTACATTCAATGTTTCTCTAGCTTCTCCACTTTTCGGAGGTATGAGAAAGATCCAAAAAATCCTTAACTCTGATTAACCCTTGGGCATCTGTTTCCTGCTTGAGGTTTAAAAAATTCTCTATTAACAGCGTTGGTTATTGCTGCCATTTTCCCTACCAAAAAAGAGCAAGATCTCCTCCTCTAATTTCCCAAAAACTGTTCTTTTGAACTAGGCTTCTATTTTCCCAGGCTCTGTTCCATATGTAGGAGCCTTTTATAATTCCAGACATTCTTATGAGATCATTAGTGTGCCAAGAGCTGGCATAATTCTCTTTCCATATCCTGGTCCACTGAGCTTTTGGGTCCTGCACCCAACTCCACCAGAGTTTGGCTCCTAGAGCTTTACAAAGAATCTCTTGATCGTCCAAGCCAAGACCCCCATGACTTTTGGGTTTGCATATTTTTTCCTAGGAAACCAGGGCCCATTTCCTTCTAGTTTCCTCCTTTCCCCACAGGAAATATCTTTGTATGTCTCTAATTTTCTCTAAAACACCTTTGGGAGATGGGAGAGTTGATAACATGAAAACCGGGATGGATTGCAGGACAACCTCTGTCAGAACTAACCTGCCAGCCAGGTTCAAGGCACAGAAGGTCCACTTTTTTACTTTGTCCTGCAACTTATTAAGAAATGGTTCCCAAATACTCTTGTGCATGGGTTTGGAAGTAAGAGGTATTCCTAAATATTTAGAAGGGAGGGAATCTCTTTGGAAGCCAAGAATTCTTGAGATATTTCTTTGGATAACAATGTTAGTGTTTAAGAATAAGATTTTTGATTTAGAGAGATTGAATTCCATACCTGTAGCTAGGGAAAAATCTTTAAGTATTTGCTTGTAGGCGAAAGCCTCTTTGACTGTTGGAATTCCTTGTAGTAAGGTATCATCAACAAATTGTTGATGAGTCAGCACAGAACCATTCTCTGAAACTTGAAGACCCCTGATTTTACCCATAGCCTTGGCCTGCTTAATGGATCGCCTGAGCCCTTCCATCATAAGAATAAAGAGGAAGGGAGAGAGAGGGTCTCCCTGCTTGAGGCCTCTAGAAAGATTGAATATTTCTGAGGGAGAGCCATTAACCAAAATGGAAAAGTTGGAAGAGGTCACCAGTGCCATGACCCATCTGACCCAATTGTGGTTGAACCCAAAGGTAGAGAGAACCTTCTTGATGTAATTCGAATTCACCTTGTCATATGCTTCGGAAATATCCAATTGCATGATCATCCCCGCTTGTTTTTTTGGTGGTTAGCGTGTGCACCACCTCTTGTGCTTGAATAATGTTGTCTAGAATCTGTCTCCCCTCCACAAAACCTGATTGTTCTTCAGAAACTAACAAGGGAAGGAGAGGTTTGAGTCTATTAGCCATTACTTTGGATATTATCTTGTAAAACACATTACATAAGGCAATAGATCTGCACTTATCTACAGTTTGAGCTGAGTCCTGTTTGGGAATAAGGGAGATGAAGGAGGTGTTGAGAGCTTTCAGGATAGTTTTGTTGCTCCTGGAATCCTCTACCACATTCAAAATGTCCTCTTTGACAATATGCCAACAAGCTTTAAAAAAATCCACATTGAAACCATCTGGGCCCGGTGCTTTTCGATTCTGCATGTCTTTGAGAACCTCGTTGGCCTCCTCTTCATCAACTAGTCTATTGAGGTTAAAATTGTCCTCTTTGGACACCAGTTTAGGGATATGCCTTATGATTCCCCTGATGGACTGATCCCTGTCTGGAGTGTTTTCCCGAGTGATGTTCTGGAAATGTTGGACAAGCACAACTTCAATATCTTTATGAGTGGTCTGAATTTCTCCTTCCTCATCCTTAATCATGGAGATTCTGTTGTGAGCTCTGTTATCCATTGTGGATCTGTGAAAAAGTCTGGTGTTCTGCTCTCCTTCCTTGAGCCACTGAATTTTGGATCTTTGTCTCCAAAATATTTCCTCTTGTTTGCATAAATTTTCCCAAACTAGATGGTATTTATCAGCTTGCTCACTTTTGGCTTTGTCAAATCCATCTTTTATCAGAGCCTAGCTGAGTTCTAGACTTTTGATTTCCACTGATTGTTTTTCCTCAAAAATGTCACCGAAATCCTTCTTATTCCATTCCTTAAGTCAGAACTTAATGTGCTTTAGTCTTTTATGAAGGAGGTACATCTTAGATCCTTGGATTTGTAAGTCTTCAGACCACCATTTTTCAATGTTACTAATGAAATCCAGGTGGGAGAGCCAGATATTTTCAAATCTGAAGGGTCTATTCCTGGGGGAATCTATACCCTTGATTTCCAATTGAATCGTCCAGTGATCTGAACCTCCAAAAGGAAGCACTCAAGCTGTTATTTCTCTATTTAGAAGCATCAGTTCCTCTGATATCATGAACCTGTCTAACTTAGATGCTACCAGCACCTCACCTCCTCTTTTATTGTTCCATGTAAAAAGGCCATTGCTTGAATCTGACTCAACCAGATTGATATTGTCTGTAAAAGATTGGAACGCTAAGGAGTCTTTGTTGAGCACTCTGGTACCTCCTTTTTTTCTGAGAGAGGTTTGATCATGTTAAAATCTCCTTCCATGATCCAAGGCATTCCATCCTGTCTTCTCCTGAGGTCAATAAGGGCTTCTAACAATTTGTGTTTATCCTCTAATTTTTTAGGACCGTAAACATTTGTGACTAGGAATGTTTCCAAAACCCCAACAAGTTGAATGACCACTGATAGATAATTTCTTGATGCCTCTGCATCCATAATGCTGACCCTTTGGGGATTCCAAAGAGTAAGAATACCCCCCGCTATGTTCTCAGCTTTAAGCTCTAGAAACTCATATCTAATGAGCCATTTACTATGTATGAGTCTTATTTTCTGAATGGAACATTTCGTTTCCTGGATGAAAATCATATCCAACATATCTTGTTTCATTCTATTACTAAGCAATCTTTGTTTTATTTTACTTCCTAGACCTCTGATATTCCAAGATGTAAATTTCATATTTAAAGACTTGTAAAAGAGTAGCTAGTTAGGTTTTTCATCTTACCCGAATCTATCATTAGCTTTCCACACTCCATCAAAAGTTCCTTTTGCTTTTTCTGGCCTCTCTTCTTACTAGAATTTCTAGGAGCTAGTCCTAGGGTTGGTTTCATTGTTTTCACTCCTTTGTTTTCTATCTTGTCAGTGGTTATTCATGTTTTTAACCCTCTTTCCTGAGTCTTTTGGTCTTTCATCTTACCCGAATCTATCATTATCTTTCCGCACTCAATCAAAAGTTCCTTCTGCTTTTTCTGGCCTCTCTTTTTACCAACATTTCTAGGAGCTAGTCCTAGGGTTGGTTTCATTGTTTTCACTCCTTTGTTTTCCAGCTTGTCAATGGTTATTCTTGCTTCTAACCCTCTTTCCTGAGTCTTCCATAAAAAAAACTATTGTATTCCATTGCAATCCTCTTGCAGTAGTGAATCTATCCCTCCCGTTGTTCCCTGCATCAAGAACCTTTCCAGATATAGGTGTTCCTTTTCTAGAATTTCCTGCAGTTCATGGTCCTCCAGATCTGTTTCACTTTGGGTCATTTCCATATCCATTTCTGGTCCAGTGTCACTATTCATAGTTTCTTTCCTACTACAAATCTCTTGTGTGATGTTGTAGTTTTTCTCCTTCTCCTTTTCCTTAGGGCCTTCCTCCATTGTTTGATCTACACTTTTCATTTCTTCATTTTCTTCCAGAACTTGAAACCTGTTCAGGTTGATCTTTTGCCCCTCATTGTGCTGTTTCTTTGATCCCTTTCTGCCACCTTTTCCTTTACTTACCACTTTCTGAAAGTTTTTAGTATCCTTCACTGTATTAGGTTTTCCTTTGTTGTCTACTTTACTAAGAGGACAACCTCTAATCAAGTGATCGTGTTCGTGGCATCTACGGCATCTGAATGGGATATGCTCATAATCCACCGTTTGGACCCATTCCTCATAAAAAACTTCCAGGATTATTTCATCCGGAAGAGCACCTGATAGATCCATTTCTACACAAATCCTAGCATAGGAAGTATATTTACCCCGTCTTGTGGCTTTCAAAGCTTTAACAAAACGACCTAGTTTATTTCCAATGGTAGCAAGCGAAACATAACATCTTTTCCTCGCTTTCTTGTTATAAGAATGTCATTAGCCTCTCGATTTCTAACTTTGATTGCTCTGTATTTAGTCTCCTTAATAAAGGGCTTAATTTTTCCCTTGCCCCTAAGAATATCCCCATCGATGCTATTATTTGTAATGTCGAGTATGGTATTAGGGATCTTCCTAATAATTCCAAGGAGGTAATCATACAAGATTGCACTATCGTTCTTAGGAAGGCTAAGCCTCCTAAAAGAAACCTCAATTGTGATGAGTTTCTCGCCCTTAAAGCCCTAAGGAAGAACCCCAACATTGTCATCATAAGAGTAGACAAAGGTGGGGCCAACATCATTTTGGATAGGTCTGACTATATCAACAAAATGATCGACCACCTCCCTAACATTGGTTGTTATATAAATATTAAAAAGAATCCCTTGAATTATGTCTCTAAGAGTGTATCGATAGCCATCAAGTCGGATATGTCTCTCAATCCTCTTTCCAAAAAGCTCCTTGGGAGCAAGCTCGTCCCCCCTAGAATTTATGGCCTTCCTAAGATCCATAAACCTAGGGACCCCCTAAGACCTATTGTTGACACAATAGGTGGGCCTACTATCTTCTGGCTAAATTCTTAGCTCTTAAGCTTAAGCCCCTAGTGGGTCGCACTCATTCCTTTGTTAAGGACTTTGCCTCCTTTGTTAAAGAATGGAGTGATTTGAGGCTGGACCGTGGGGATTTTCTTCTTAGTTTTGATGTTGTATCCCTTCATACCAAAATTCCCAAACAAGAGGCATTTGATGTCATAAGTCGGATCATTGACCAAGACACTACCAAATTAGTTGGCCTCTGCCTCACCTCGAATTTTTCAGTTTCCAAGGTAAATTCTATGAGCAAACTTGTGGGGTTGCGATGGGCTCACTTCTTTCCCCTATTGTTGCTAGCTTCTTTATGGAAGATTTTGAGACTAGGGCCTTAGCCTCAGCTCAATTTTTCCTGAAGAAATGGAAGAGGTTTGTTGATGACATTTGCGTCATCTAGCCCCATGGCCATTAGAAATTAGACCTATTTTTCAACCATCTTAATTCCAAATCTGAATCTATCAAGTTTACGATGGAAGTTGAGGTGGATGGTCGCCTTCCTTTTCTTGACATTCTCCTCTCTAGAATGGACGATAGTTCTATTTCTCACCAAGTTTTTCGCAAAAAGACTCACACAGAACAATATCTTCATGCTAGTTCTCATCATTTTCCTACTCAGAAATTCGGTGTTTTTAGCACCCTTGCTACCTGTGCTCTAAGAATCTCTAATGAAAACCACCTGGAGTAGGAAAAATCTCACCTCCGTGAGGTTTTCAAAAATAATGGGTATAGCAAAACTCATAGCCTCAAGGCCTTTCAAAAAGCCTGTAAAAGACCAAGAGTTAAAGCTATGCATTTTGATTCTCTCCCCAAGGTTCATCTCTTGTTTATTCAAGGGACCATTGATAGGATCTCCCATATTCTTCGGAGGAATAATGTTTCATCTGCATTCAAACCTCTTAGATCCATCAAAAATTCTCTCAGTTTGGTTAAGGACCCTTTAGATCCAAAGGACATGAGAGGTGTTTACTTGATTCCATGTTCCTGCGGTATTCCATATATTGGAGAAATAGGTTGTTCAATTAACCAGAGGATCCATAAGCACGCTGCAAACATAAGACACAATCGTTCCCGCTCATCGGTCCTAGCTGAGCATGCAGAGAAAACTAAACATCATGTCTGTATTGAGGATTCCAAATTCATTGCTAGGGTTGATCATTTCCACCATAAGAAACTTGGGGAGGCTATCAAGATTGAGAGGCATGCCAGAAATCTCAACAAAGATGATGGTTAGAAGCTGAGCAAGAGCTGCATTCTGGCCCTCTCCTTATGATTCTCTGGTCTCCCCCTTTGTTTATACTTCCTCTCCCCTCTTTTTTCTTGTGTTTGGTTTTTTGTATTATTCTCTTGCTTTTATTTCGCTCCTTTGTTTTCCTTAACTTTAATTTAATTAATAATTTTTTTATTTTTTTTTTTTAAACCCCTTTTAGATTATACTTTAGTATACGTTTCTTATAATTATTATTTATTTTTATTTAAAGCTTATATTTTTTGTCCCTTATTAAATTTTTCTATCCTTTTTAAGTTTTCCTAACCTTATTATTAATATTAGTAAACCCAATTTCTTTTTAAGTATATATTGATAATATCTTATAACTTTATTTTATAATATTTTTATTAAATAGAATTTAAAACCAATAAGTAGTATATTTATAATATCTTAGAATTTAAAACTAATAAGTAATATATTTTAATATCTATAACTATATCTTATTTTATTTAATAGAATTTTATAACTAATAAATATTAAATAATTTCCCTGTTTGGTTTCCAACACCTAACTTCTAATTTTATTAAATAGAATTTATAACTAATAAATATTAAATAATTTCCTGTTTGGTTTTCCAACCACCTAACTTCTAATGGATAGTTCTAAACAGTCAGTCCGCAACAGGGAGTTTTCAATGGCTACTTCCAATAGCTAGTTCTAAACAACTAGTCCTCAACAGCTAGTTTTCAAACATCGACCCAATTTTGAAAATATGATTAGTCACTAAAACATTTTTCTATAAAATAATAATAATGATAAAATATTTACTTCTAGTAGATAATTATGCAAAAATCAGAAAAAACATTACAATAAACCATGTGACCATATTTCGGTTAAAATATTGTTATGAAATCAATGGGAATCAAGATTTGGACAATTACGATATGAACATAAACCTCTCGTATTTATCAAAAACTAGACCTGTACCATTACAATCAGAACATAAAACTTTTTCGGTCAAAGCATCTTTATGAAATTGATCAAAATAAATATAAAAGAGAGCTACCAAGTTACATTTTAAATTTTATTTAAATACAGCACTGATATGATTGTCTATTTTCTAAACCAAAGTTGATTTGCAATCACTAAAAGCTTGATTATCGCAGCGCTAGTTAACATTTTATCACTAAGGCTGAGTATCGTATTATTGACCTTACGAAATGCCCTACCATGAAACTATACGAAAAATTAACAGAAAAGAGGTTGACCTCCGATACAAAAGTTCAAATCATCATAGTATGCCATAACTTTGATACATCTTAAAACAATGATGCAATTGACATAATATGGAGACAGAATTGTTAAGAGAGTAAGATAGATTTATTGATGTAGGGAGAGATTTTGTAGTTATGGTAAGCTTGTTTTTAACCGGTCCTGCTATATGCCTAATGTGAAAAGAAGAAAGGAGAAAACAATTGTCACATGTTCTTAAATTGTAGTTTCACTCTTCAGTGATGGAAGGATCTTGCAACCTACTTTGGTTTTAGTTTGGTGTTTCATTCATCCATGCAAAATGCACTGTTCTGGTGGAGCACTTAGAAATCTACAATTAGATCCATTTCTCAACTTCTCGTTTGGTCAGTTTGGAAGTGGAGGAATAAGTTATTATTCCAAGATGGCAAGGAAGATAAAAAGATTATGTTTGACAAGATAATTTCTCTTCTAACTCTCTTCCAATTAAGATAATTCTACAAAAGAACAAGAATATAAAGGTACAAAGGAGGATCTAGATGAGTTTTCCAAGAGTTTTTTTTGATGGAACAGCACAAGAAGGTAAATGTTCTTGCGGCTTTCTCGTATCAATGAATGAAGAACAACATTTTTTCATTTATTGGAACAGAGGAAGTGGCAAAGCTAAAGCCATGACCCTTGCTAGTCTCCTACATTTTAGCATCTTCCTTAATATATAGAATCTTTAGATCTACGGTGGCTCTAAAATCGTGATTGAGCATGTCACAGGGAAATTATCGATAACGAACTCCATGTTAACAGGGTGGATGAATAGGATAAATGTATTATGGAACAGAAAAAAGGATTGTTCTATCAACCATGTGGATAGATCTTATAATACTCGTGCTGATGACCTGCCAAAGAAAGGGCTATCAATCCAGCCTAGTGTTTGGAAAATGGAGATACAAATGGGATCAAGCACATATCAGATTGAAGACTTTTCCTTGCCGGGTACTTAATCCATTTTGTTTTTTTGTCTCCCCCAAATTATATTTCTTTGCTCAAGCCTTAAACTCTTCACAAAAGGTATGTTTTGTCTATTACTTTTTTTATTTTCTCAATCTGCTAGGGTATTTTTATCAATATGGACCTGAATGGTCATCTTGTGTCTATGGGCAGATATTCCCTGTTGCTACATATTTATACTTTCATCTCTCCATATAAATTCTTTCAGTTTCAGCTGTGCTCTAATCAGCGTAGTCTTTGTATCTTTTACTTCTAAGCATATCTCTGATTCTCTATGTAAATAAGCTTTATATAAATATAAATACTTCTTTTTTCGTACTGAAAAAAAAGGCTTGTTTTTAACCACCCAACATAAATTGAAAAATGTAAAATTCAACCTTAAATTCAAATTCAATTGCATGCTCAATAATTTCTGCATAAAATGAAGATTTAACGAAAGAGATCAAATGTTTTCATTACAAATTTAATTCGACATGTTCACACATCAGCGATTTCACATAAAATGATGATTTAATGAAAAAAACCAAATGTTTTCATTACAAATTTAATTCGACCTGTTCACACATCCTGGTCATGAGTTGAACCACGCATTGGCTTCGAAACCTCCACATTCTTTGGACTAATCTCAACATCGTCTTTATGCTCCTCGGAACAATCCAAGGGAGCTCAGTCCAGAATCCAAAGCACAAACGCCTTTAAAAGCAACATTTTAGTTTTCTGCACAAAACTGCCAAAATATTTACTACGGAACTGAAGAAGAAAACGCTTTTCACAACCATCAAAAACTGAAATCTCCACACATAATGACCAAAAATCAGCATTAAAGCTTCGAGATCTTACCATAGATTTTGACATCGTAGCCAAACAGCAACTTTCCATTCGCAGCCATGATACAAGTAATAATCACATACAACATTATGCGTACCACGAACTCTATAACCCGTGGCGTTACTAGAGCGGAAAATCCCGCGACAAGCACGGTTTCTGCATTAAAATTTAAACTCAAAACACTAAAAAGTTTCTTCAATGCCAAAATATTGTAACTCGGATCTCGATACGTCTACTTTCAGAGGGTGACGGTGCAATCTTTGAACCTGTGTAACTTCCCTACTCCAAAGAGGAAGATGAAGGAGGAGGCGAGAGATTCTCATGGCCAACCCAAAGACATTTGATAATGGAGGATGCACAACGTTTGGACGAGACACGTTAGGGGAGGAGAATGGTGGGAGGGTAGAAGTTTTATAATGCCAACAATGGCCACTGGCGGTGCAATGAAATGAATGGTTTTCCACCCAAGCATCCACCCACGTGATATCTTTGGTGGTTTACAATTAGATAACTGATAATTAAAATATTTTATAATGGAGGAGCTGAGTGGACGTATACAGCATACTGAGTACAGGTCGTAATGAAAATGGAGAATGGAGTTGTGCATCGATTTTTTGGATTTTCAGGGGTGGAAAAATTTGAGGTGAAATCTTGATTTATGTTATTTAAACTAGTTTTTTCACTGTATATATGGTTTTAGCACTCTGGAAAACCCCTAAGGCATTTCGATTACATAGAATTACCCATCAAACTTGTGATTTCAATAATTTCTTATTGGATTTTAGAGAAATTTGACAGGAAAACCCATAATCAAAGCTTCAAAAAAAATCGCAGTAAAAACAACTCCAATAAAAATATTGTTAACTACAAATGGCATGCAAAGAAGTGACCATTATTTTTTCAATTTCACTTTTTAATATTTTCCACACTTCACTTCATGCTCCCTCGGAACAAAACCGTAGATATGCTTAGAGGCATATTCTAGATCTTGATGGTTCAAATCTTTTTATTTAAAAATGTCAACTTTGGCTCTTACACCCATGTTTGAAATAGGGAAGCTTTCGACTAATTAAAGACTTCACATGATGACAATGAATGACATAAGATGTAATTTATAAATTTTGGAGTTCAAAAGGTCCTGATGGCCACGCCATCCACATTTTTTGCAAATTTATATTGGTTATGGAATGGTGAACCTCAAGCTCATTATATATCAAGAATATATATTATAATGTATGAATTATAACTTTTGTGCATTACTATATAAAGGGCGTTTTAAAATAATATTTGAGACAAATTTTGAGTAAATTGTCTTAACTTGATACAAAAAAAAACTTGTGTATTGTCTTAAATATTGTCTTTAAGTGAGTGTCTCAAAAATTATTGTCTTAAAAAATTTTCTATAAAGGCAATATATAACACATGCATTTTTGTCTCTTAGGAGACAATTTCATTTTTGTTTTTCTTGAGACAATTTCATTTTTGTTTCTCTAGAGACAACACTCGGATTAGAGACAATATGTTTTTAATACTATCTATTGTCTCTCTAGAGAATACTTTTTTTATTTAAAGATCACTTTTGTCTCTCTAGAGACAATATAAAACAATGAATCTAGAAATATCTCACCATTGAAATAAATTGATATAAAAAAACATTTAATTAAAAGTAAACTACAAAATCATTGATTAATTCATGTTAGTGCACAGTGGAATCGAACCACCAACCTCCTGCTTGTAAGGCAAACGCTCTTCCATTGAGCTAGCACACTTTAAATAATTATGTGAAGAGATATGACAATCTTGAAAACTACATTTATAGCCATTGATTTAAAAAAAAAAAAACAAAACAAAAACTGACACATAATCTATAATCTTTATAAAAACCATAATCATGCAAACCATATTTTTAACTTATCATTCCATGTTAAGACTTCTTTTTCTTCATCTCCTTCTCCATACATGTATGTGTCTATTATTGTATATATGCACCCATATAAAATTCTATAACAAAATGTCCTTATTTCCAAACATAAAACAAATAGAAATATGATTTGTGAATCCACAATCTACGATTGAGTTGTTATCAAAGAAAATGAAATGAAATGGAGTGGATATATTCTCTTGCACCTTTGCAAGCAGTTCTCCCTACTTAAAAGTTAATAGACTTGGAATATGTTTTTCCTTTAAATTTTAAGCAAGATAGATTCGTGGCTCCATCCTAGCTCAACAATTATTTGGGGCCCTCTATGGCTTGGGAGTTCCACACCAACCATTGTTTATGAGAGTGAAGAGTATGGATGACCGAGAACATGTGCTAAAAATATCATCTACTACTTATCCAAATCATTACATGTTGTGGTGAGAAGAGTCTACTCTTCCAAATTGTGTAATTGTTTTTGTGTGTAGTTCATCCAAACGATGTCAACTAGACAACCTCTCAAGTCTCAACTCAAAGATTTATATAAGTGAAGTATGTTTAGTAGATGCACACGTTAATATCAGCGCCATCATCCTCCCTCTATTTCAATTTTTTTCAAAAATAACAAGGTCATTTGTTTTGAAGCATTGTTATGGTCTATCATTGGCCCTCCCTCCTCTATTTGAGTGTTTTCAAGAGCTATGGCCCCACTCATTTTGATGCATTGTTCTGGTCCAAAATGTTTTCAAGAGCTATGGGGCCATATTTCTTGTGTTTGGATTGGGCCTAGCCAAGTTGGAGAGGCAGATTATGTGCATGTGTTGAAGTGTAATTTCTCTGTGAATAGGCTGAAATATCTTTTGTGTATTGTATCACAACCCTGGAACAACTCTGATATAAAGGCCAAGTTGTAGCGCAAGAGTATAGGGCTTCCAGAGGAGGATTTGCATAGGTGTTTGAGGATTGTTAGGCCGAGTTGGGGTAGCATTGTAGCTTTTAATGGAAGCCCTAGACAGGGTTGAAAACCTTAGAAGATATTGTGCACAGGGTTGAGTATTTGAGGGCGGATGATGATGTCCCAGAGAGGTATGTTTTATGGCTCTCATGTTGATGTTTTGCTAGGGATTGTTGGTCTAGTTTTGGAAAGTTTTGAAGCAGCCTAAGTACAGTGGATAGAGGACTGTTAGTGGCTATTTGGGTAACCCTAAGTGTTGTGGACAAGTGGTAGATTTCTCACAACAAGAGGGTTGTACAGTGTATTCCCTAAGTATTGACTTTTGGAGAAGAGTAGTCAAGAGGGCTAGTTATTCGGCCTTGGTTCTGTGATTGACAGTGGGCCAAATCAGAGATAAGATGGCAGCTCCAAGCCCTAAGTATGGTCATCTTTGGAGCAGTAGAGAGGAAGGAAGTGGATAGTGGTTGAGACCCTAAGAGTTGGAACTCTTGGAGGAGGATTTGCGTAGGGCTTTGAGGAATGTTAGACCGAGTTGGGGCAACAATGTAGCTATTATAGAAAGCCGTGGACAAGGCTGAAAACCTTAGAAGACATTGTGTACAGGGCCAAGTATTTAAGGGTAGATGATGGCATCCTAGAGAGGTATGTTGTGTGTCTTTCATGTTGATGTTTCACTAGGGCGTGTAGGTTTGTTTTTGGAAAATTCTGAAGCAGCCTAAGTACAGTGGTTACACTGTTAGTGGTTGTTTGGGTGGCCCTAAGTGGTGTGGACAAGTGGAAAATTTGTCACAATAAGAGGATTTTACATTTTATGCCCTAAGAATTGACTTTTGGAGGAGTAAAAGGGAAGTCAAGAGGGCTATTTATTGGGCCCTAGTTCTGTGATTGATAGTGGGCCAAATTAGAGATAAAAGGGCCGCTCCAAGCCCCAAGTCTGGTCATCTTTGGAGCAGTAGGGAGGCAAGAAGTGGAAAACGGAATTCACATTCTTCACCATGTTCATGCTACTCATGTTGTAGAATAGTAGCATTTTTCTTAGAAAATTTCTTCAACCAACATGTAATTTCTTCAATTAGGGAAATTGTAGAAGTACAAAGCACTATACAATATGTAACAATAGGATTTTTCTTGTTTTGGAAAGTGCGAGCAAGGTTTTCTCACAACAAATAGTAAGGTAAAAGGAGAGGGTGAATGGATGAATTTGTTTTTGTTTAGTTATCATATATCATAGATGGTTTGGCAACAAAGATTACTGGAAATTTTAGTGAGGAGCAGATTGTTTAATCAGATAGTGCACTAAAATTACTTAAAGAGACCCTAAAATCTTGGTTGCCATTTCTCTTCTCTATGGAAGAAATGGAAATTCTCAAGATGTTGTTACAAATGATGAAATTGTTGGGAATATGAGAGTTGTTGAAAATGGACCATTCATTGCAGAGGTGATGGGGATCCCAACATATTTTTATTTGGATTTTAATGTGTCTCTATTTTCAACAATGATCAAACACACCAGAAATGGATATTGCAATCTTGAGATGATGAATTGGTTCCTTTGGATTATGGACTTCACTTTGGTAGCTCTATCTTGAGAGTTTGGGATTCTCAAGTGATCCCAAGAAGGACATGTGTGCCCAATAGGAGCAAGATGTTACTGTTGGTTTGCATGAGGGTACCATAAGAAATATGTTCCTCAAAATTATCCCACAATTATCCTAGGTCTTCCTTAGATTAGGTCTGGCAGTTATCGATTCACCCTGTGCCTAAAAGAAAAAGATTATCCCACAATTTTTGGACAGAGGAGATCGATGAAATGTTTGGATTTCTATTACTATGATCAGCCTCTACCATCTCTGATGATAGATATGAAAGTCTGTGGGATTTATCCTAAATTAGAGACAAGGTTATGGTTTGACAGACACTTATGGGAAGTTGGATTTCATATCGAAGAATATAACTAAGATAATTAGTCCCATCGCTGGAACATCACCTAGTATAAGTGATGATCCTAAACCGAAGTGTAACCTAGTGTGATGAGTAGACATGGTATTGTATTGAGAAGCATTGGGGTGTTGTCTGAAATGTATAACCAAGATGTCACCCTACAATAGTGTTGTCCATAGGGATGATGGAGATATTAGACAGTTGCAGCAACTAGGCAACATTTGAAGTAGATCTTCCACTACTTACAAGGCACTAGATGTCTACTAGTTCTATACAATTATTATGGGGCATGCATATCAAAGCCTAGTTAAGGGAAAACAACAACCAGCTCGAAACTAAGTTTTTAAAGAAACCAAAGCTTGTATCTATTCATGAATGTAAAAATCAGATATCGAATCAAAATGTTTAAAGTAGATGACCTCAATGGACCATGTGGGCCCTCACATGAGAGCCATGTGCCTCACCACTCCATCTCCATAACATATCATGCAAGCACTCTTCCATGACACACAACGCTTCAACATGCTAATATGTTATGCCTATTATGGGAAGCAACTGTCTGTCTCACTGGTAGCCATCATTTTCATTCTTCGAGCACATTGTTCCACCTCGAACCAGAGAATTACCATATCTTCCCACTGGAACGCATAAAATGGAAAGATCCATGGGGATTTGTCAAAATCCCAAGTTATTCTGTAGGTCATGTGTAGTAGTGAGCTATACCAAGTTACAAGGTCTCGAGTGGGTTTTAGTCATGTGGTCAAACTAATGAACTTTAACATGTCACCGAGGTCTCAAGTTGACTCAACCCCCTAAAGGCATAGATCTGTCAATTTGGCCAGCAGACAAAATTACCACATCTGAGAAGGTGGAAGATCTAAAAATATGCTAGAAACTTAGAAGCCTCAATGCAAACAAAACAAAATGTTGCTTTCAGAACAAATAATGACTCAAACAAAATAGTATAGAAAGAAAAAATGGGAAAAACACATGAAATCCCACAAAATAGTGAATTTCAGAATTTTATACAATAAGAACCAATAATGGAACCTTAAGAAAACATTTCCTAAATACAAAAATTCAACTGAACCTAAAGGTCAACTGCAACAAAAAAAGAAAATGCCCACCAACCAAGTATCTTATGACTGATTTGAAGTGCATGGCAGAGGTCAAAAAACTCTGGGTGACATAAAATGTATCTTGTGACTAATTTGAAGTGCATGGTAGAGCTCGAAAAACTTTGAGTGATAGAAAATGTGAAAGACTAGCTCACAAAAGTCACCATCCTTAAATTCCTTCAAAATTCTGCAAGAGACCAAGAGCTACAGGAATGCACATGCCTCAACAATACTTGTCCAATATTCAACCTCAAGTTTTAGTTTAGATTTCCATGTAGTAGAGTAGTATTCTGAGTCTTTTGCCATCTCCGAAAACACCTTATATGGCGATAAAATAAAATGAAGGGCATCCAAGAGCAAATGACAAGCATGTCTCAGCTCCCAAATGTATGTATACCATTTCTCAGTAGTATCATTTGCATTAACGCAACCTGAGGGCTATAGAATCATCTTGTATGGGTTCACTGCATATCTCAGCACCACGAGGAATTTGTTACAGATTGTCTTCATGTAACCATGGGAATCTACCAAGAAATTGTTTAGACCCTCAAGGTCCATTTTCAGACCAACAAGATCCTAGAGTTTAGTATTCAGCTGAGTTTAACAACACTAGCATTTTAATCAATGAATAAAGAAATCACCTAAATCATTACAAATATAGAGGCCCTTAAGATGTAAGCATTATTAAGTATTATCTATCTTATTCATAGGGTCTCATTCTTAGGAACCATTATCAGTGTGACCAGATTTGGTCTTCACGAGAGTATAAGGTCTTTATAAGAAATTTTGTGGTGAGTGCAATGGTTAATAGATTTCAAAATCATGTAGTGGAGAAACCTAATAGTGATAGGTCTTTCTTGGACTCAAGTTCTCATCGTTTACATTACTTGCTACACTAACACAAAAAGAGGGGGTCACACTCCATGTCAGCAAATTTTCATCATCTACAAACAATGTATAACTTATGTCCAAGGATTCTAAAGTAATGAAGGTAATGGCCTCCACCATATATAGGATTATTGAGCAACTTTACCCATGTTGGAATTCCTATGACAGCGAGGACAATATGATCCACCCATACAGCTATAAAATGTCTACACTGCATACTATACACTCCAAATTTGATCCCCAAAGTGACTCTAAAGATCGTTAACCAATACAAAGGAATTTTCTTAATCTCTGTCATTATACAACGAGAAGCTCAAGCAAAATGTAGTCAACCATGGTGAATTGTTTTGCAACTGCTACAAGATTTGAGTGCAACCCAAATTGGCAATTCTAGATAAAGTATAAGGGAAGAGTAACATTTGTTCAATAGCCAGTTTCATAGCAGCAAGTGACCAACATGCATTGAGACTATGGGTACATGGGAGGTAGTAGCATCCCATGTGAAATTCTTATTACTAATAGGAATTCATCCACAAATTATACATAGAGATCGTGTGACACAAGTGAATGGCTTCAGAATTTTAAGGCTACAAGATTCACTTGCTATCTTACTTGCCTATATGCAAATAATTTCAAATTGTAAGCATATAAGTCCATTTATCAAGAACCCACTGTAAAAACATAATATATGTGTTACCAGATCACCCAAAACAAAATTTAAATTCTGTCAAGTTACCAGTATAGAAATTTAACCACTCTCCCCAATAGAAGAGTACTTGTCTTAACATGACCTTGACCTTATGGTGTTTGATTCCATGAGCATAATGTCCCTAGTTCTCCTCCCATCCTTTGACAGCCTATGGATAATGTAGCCGCCACCTCGAGCTTGGGACCAAACCAAGCATTCCAGAGGTTTATATTGCCTCCACCCTGTACAACATTTTAGACCTTTACTAGGATTCCAGAGGCAATGACCTCCACCCAATTGTTGTTTAGGGACTCTAGAGATGTATGCCCCCAAACAATTAATTAGTAAGGGACTCCAGAGATAAATGTCTGCACCCTTTAATCAGAAAGGGGCTCCAGAGATCAATGTCTCCACCCTTTAGGCAATAGGTATTCCAAATATCAATGTCTCCACCCTCTAGGCAACAGGGATTCCAAAGATCAATGTCTCCACCCTCTAGGCAACAAGGATTCCAAAGATATTTTCTACACCCTAAGTTTACTCGGGTTTTCTATCCCCACCCCTAGACCAGTACTAGTTTACAGTTCAGTCTATCCCTTTAATTCAACCCATTTAAGAATTCCATGTTCCTTTGCAACAACCTGTTGAAGAATTCCATGTTCCTTTACAATCTATGCTATAGAAATACCTCGGTACACAGCCTGACATACAAATACCACCATAGAAAACAACACCAATCCATTGAACCATGCACTTTATGAGGTTTGTTAATGATAAATTAGGTGCATATGGGGAAAAAATTGGGGTAAATGGCACATAATATGAGCAAGGGATAGAAGCACTAGACAAGTTATTTGAGTAGATCTCAGGTGTACTCACACACTAGACACCTATTTATGATATCTACAATATAAATTCTCTAAGCTTATATATTCCCTTTCTGGCATTTTTGGAACTTATGTAGTCCTCTGTGACCTCACGACAGGTCCACTTGGGAAGTTCAGTCCCAAAACATTGAGTATTCAGTCCTCAGATGGCTATTAATTTTTTCATTATATGCACTTCAAATTTTAGATCACATTACCTATGGTGGCTATGATTTTGTGGCCATAGCTCTTTCTGTTTGGATATGGATGGTTTGGAATGATTCATTCTATTTTGTGAAGCCTTGCACATACCTGTGCATGGAAATTTTCTTGGTGCATCATTTTTGTTGAGGCTAGGAGTTATCTACCCCCACAAAATCCAATATGAAGACAATAAATAATTGTAGCATAGGGTTAATTAACCCCACACAATCTGTTATGCAAATAGTAACATATATGCAATAGCAAGGGATTCGGTATAGCAGTAAGTAAATTCGTTATGAAAATAGCACGACCGCAAGGGATCCAGTACCAAAGCAAGGAAATTTGATGTGCAAATGGCAAAAGATATGCAATAGCAAGGGAAATAGTTACAAACTTTTTGCTAAAATCCTTGCCTACAACAACATGCAAAGACAATAATAACAAAGAGAGTTTACTGCCCTAAATTTTCTATAGGTTTCTAACACTAACTTGTGGCAATATAATGAGTAGGCAACACCACCAACATGCACAATGAAGGCATGGTGATTTATAAAGGGGAAAATAAAAATTCATTTTTTAATTTTTAGTTTTTAGATTAAAATATAAAGAAAGAGAATAGTCAACACCTTGTGCTCTTCTCCTATAGACAGGTTTGACAGTCCCCCATAGCCTCCTCAACAACCCATCTATTAGGGGATGTAACAAAAGACTATGAAAATGCTAATGCCCCCTTTCATAGCAACCACTTTGGCAACATATGCATTGATTTCTTTAGCAACATCTACATTGACTAATAAATTGCTATGGCCCATAGAAGAACACATAAAATTCACTTGTGGACAACCTGATTGAGCCTTTCAACATGTAATTGGAGAAGTGTTGAAGCAAACTGACTCTCCAACTGCACACAACTAATAAGTGTAGCTAATGGAAATGATTGATTTCATAGAATCATCCATGGAAAAGTAAATTGAGAAAGTTGTGTAGAATGCAAGGAAAAACAAGATCAACTAACCTATAAATTGGGATGTTGGTTTCACAGGATCACTTATGAACAAGTAAGATTGAGAAATTTATGCAAAGGGCAATGTACTGCAAGGAAAAAAGAGACCTATTGACCTATAAATTGGGAATTTTGGTTTAAGAGGATCACTTATGAACAAGTAATATTGAGAAAGTCATGTAAACGAAAATGTACCTTTGTTTCTTCTGGTTGTACCCCTCTGAACACAACCTCACAAGATCCAACGAAACCCAATACTGCCTTCATGCATTACAACTTCTGCCCTAGCATTATCAACAATTATAGTCTCATCATCAATCAACACAAACATTGCAAGTGCACTGAATGCTCTCCATAATTAAATGCACACAGAACCTTTAAGCTCTCCAAAAGCAACGATCTGAAAGTGGCATCTAGGGTTATATCCCTATGCGATACATCCACCGTGAACAATTTTCAAAGTCTAACCCAGAGTTGCGAATCCACTATTCACTTGATGTTTTGAGAACCTGTCATAGACAAAAACCAAAGAGATGTTGCATTTTCTAGTTTCGTCTCATCAACATTCATCCAATCGAAGGATCTAAGCTCTAAAATATTTCTACAATTCTTGACAAGTGCCTCGAAATCAACCCCATCCATGTCCCCCAACCCTAACATCTAGAGTTGCTTAAGCCTTGGGCAATAGAGGGCCACAACATCTTATCACATCACTTGCAATTTTATCGCATAAATCTGGCCCTAGTTGCAAGATCTCGAACTACTAGAGGAGGGTTGCTAGCATGGAAAGTGATGCATCCATGAGGTCACAACACATCTCCGCATTCATCACATTCATCTCCAGGAGTTCCTATGCCTCTAGGTTTATGACCTTGTTATCGGCACCAGCTCCCTAGAAGCTTATGCTCCACAATTTGTTAGATGCAGTGGTAGAGTCCATATGCATTACGAAGAGCCTAAAAACCCCTGAAAATGGAGGTGAGGCTAGCCCTATCAAAACCCCTGCAAAAGGAGGCAAGGCTAGGCCTATAAAAACCCTGGCAATAGGAGGTGACGTTGGACTTGACCGTGTATTCAAGGGGGTAAACAATGCAAAAATGCTTTCGTCGGAAGAGTCGACTAGTCAACCTCCCACTCCTAATTTGACCTGTTTGTAACAATTACCTATCTCCAACCCTCATTATGTTTACTTCCCTCTTCTTTTTCATAATTTTTCCACTACTCTTTGAACGAATTGTCTTAATTTATAAGTTAATCGAAAGAATTGTCTTAATTTCTATATTATGACAATTAAAATAGTTTTAGCTTTTAAATTAAAATAATTAAAATAATAATTTAGGATTTTAAGACAAAATATCAATTTGGCTGTAAAAAAAATGTTTGAAAATACTCTTATCTATAGTGATATAATTTGTGTGGTTGTTTAATCATTTAGTGTCTTTATCAATAGTTAAGTTAACCTTATCAATTAATGAGGATTACTATTAAATTTTTATATTCATGAGGATTACCTTAAGATTTTTGTGCGTAATTTGGGTGCAAGTCTAAAATAATTCAATAGACAATGCTACCCTTGAGTGCTCTAATTCCCTATTTTGCAATTTTGGCAATCAGAGGCATAGTGTAGGGACAACATGTATCCATCTTGTTGGACAATGGGGAAACCCAAAATTTTATTGATGCACAGTTGGTGGAGTGTAGAGGCATTCATAGATTGATATATATCCTAAAAAATGTGGGCGAGAGAGGATGTCCATGCTTCACCTCAGTTGTCTTCTTGATTGTTGGTTCGATATGTTGAGGATATGGTTGATGGGACAAATGTTGAGGATATGGTTGATGGTTTGATATTGTAGTCAAAATCCTTCCTTAACCCTTTAGCCAAAGAGGTGTCTCCTCAAGTATTTCCAATAATATCCTATGAAGAGTCATAATATTTATCTTGGAATTATGGCCCACGATGATCATCTAATAATTACTTGAAATAGCACTAGACCCCAATTTAGGGATTGGGTGGATCATATGGTGGGACTATGCTAGTGGGAACCCTAAATAAATGACTTGAAAACCCCTTGATTTTCTACCTTGATGGCATTCATCTCCCAATGTCTTGCTGGATAAACAAGTCCTAGAAAACATGATAAGGAAGATGAGAGGGAATTGACAAGGACATTAGGTTGTCCTAGAACATCATAAAGTGCATCCACATGGATGAACATGGAATGGGAATTAAGGTCATAAAGTAGACTAGAGTGTTAGAGAAATAGGGTGCATCAAAATATTTACGGATTGACCCAAAGGGAAATATACAATTCTTGTCTCCTCTAAAATACAATATACATTTATTGTGGTGATAGTAACCACAAGATTCTTAGAACTAGTGGTATAGTGTTTGGTCATGAATGACTATGTGGCAAAGCAATCTAAAGCTTTCGACTCACTGGCATAAAATCGATCATGGGGCCCGAATCAAAATTTCAAGGGACATGTCAAAAATGTTGGGTAAAATATAAGCCTGTTCTGCAAGGTCAACCAGAGAATTATCTATAAAATTAGATACGAAACCCAAAGATCACAAAATCCAAAGAAATTTGACTAGTGCTAACTTTAAAATAGAATGTTGCCTTATTCCAGATATCAATAGGTAATAAGAAACATGTATAAGAGCTCCAAACCATAATTTCATTGTTATTAAAGGACAAGTGTTGCAAAAAACAAAACCATAATTTCATTCAATACATTAAATAAAGATGTGGTTATGGGTTACAGTTTTATTTTCTGTTCTACTACAACAGAGGACACCTAGAGTTCTAGGTTCCTTGAAATTTAGTTTCCCAAGCAACCAATGGGTAAATGTAGCTAACAAAAGTGATAAAGTTAAGCTAAAGCTAGCTAGATGTTGTGAGTTTCCAATAAGAGAAACCCTAGTTAGGGCAAGATGATTGCACCTGGAAATCTTAGGAGTCGAACTGTAAGCCAAATAGACATTGTCTCATGGTGCCAAGAGGAAAATAAACACCAACTTTCCCTTGAGAGGTGTCTTCAAAATCAAAGGCGAATATTTATATTCGTTGCCCAAGTAAGGTTCTAATTTTCAAAAAAAAATAGTGGCATACAAATCATTTGTAAGGAACCCATTGTTGTCCTAACGTGGTTGCGCACCTGCACAACCTTCTGCTTAGAATTCTTTCCAGAAAATATATAGGAAATGAGAAAAACATATATACTGTCAAACCTGAGTAAGGTTGTAGGGTTACCTGTGTGGAGATTGCATCAACATCTCCAACATGGACAAGGAGCGAGCACTCTCAACCCGACCACAGACTTTAACAAAAGAAACGTAGAAATGTTTGTCTAGAGTGGAAGGAAATATCCTAGGGTTTTAGCAAGAAAATTAGAAGAATCTCAAATGAGAATTCCCCAAAAAATATATAGGAAATGAGAAAAACAAATATACTGTCAAACCTGAGTAAGATTGCAGGGTTACCTGTGTGGAGATTGCATCAACATCTCCAGCATGGACAAGGAGTGAGCACCCTCAATCTGACCACAGACTTTAACAAAAGAAAACGTAGAAATGTTTGTCCCAAGGGGAAGGAAATAACTTGGGGTTTTAGAAAGAAAATTAGAAGAATCTCAAATGAAAATTCCCCAATAAGTCTGAGTGATGGAAATACCGAAAACCTGCTTGTAAATACATTAACAATGAACAATAGCATCAAAAGGAACATTTGGAGGGTTGAACAATATCTGACAATAGGGAAACTTACAGCGGAGTATTTTGGTGAAATTATAGCCTACATGGTTATCTGCACTGTGGGGAAAGCCCTTGAGTACCAAAACCCTAACTTGATTTGTAGAGCTAAACCTCCATATTGAAAAATGCACACTAGCTCGGGAGTAATGTCGGTAGAGGAGGAGGGTAATTCCTCTAACTACTACATCTTTTGTGAGCCATTGATTCTAGAGCAACTCATGGAATCCCTTGATCGAGCATCACACTGGTCTCGAGGAACCCTGACAGCTGTATACACAAGGGATTTGAGAGTATTTGTTATGTGGAGGGAAACTTGTGTACAGGATTTAATGTTATTAAGTATTCCAGATAATAAAATCTGATTGAATTTTAGCAGTCAAATCCATGCACGCCTGATAAAATGCATAAATGATCTTCTCTTCATAGTTGTCCTATTTGATGATCCCCCTCATGAACAAAAGTCGACACATTAATTATGACCTATTCCTCTGGGATACTTATTTCTCACATCTTTCTTGTATGACATTTCAAAATATGTATTCACTTGCAAAAGGAATTTTTTTTACATGACCTGATTCTTCCCTGTAATAGTTATCTACACTTACATTAATTACATAGTCCATGTCATCCTCTGTTTCTTCTTTATCGTCATCATCATCATTTGTTTCTGTCCCATGGCCCCAACCTTCATTATCTGTATCTTCCTGGTCTTCTTCTTCTTTCTCTTCACTATCTTCTCGAGGATGTCCCTTCCCAGGCTCTTTTGATTCCAAAATTTCTTTGGAATTGGTTTTCGTATTTAAATCAACAAGTGCTACATTAAAAAACTTTCTATGAAGATTTTTTACAGAAATGTCTTTGAATTAAATCGAAGTTTCCCTCACCCAGAACCTGTCATGATGCCAGTATTCCTACCATTTCCATCTTGGTCACTTCCCTGGTCCATTTCATCTTCACTATCACTTCCATGTCTTCCATTTTCTTCAATAGCATAACCTACATGTTCTCTTCTGAGATGAAGATTTAACTTATACTTGTGTATGTAGCACTTGGCACAACCCTCATAAGGACAGGAAAATGGACGATCGGAAGGGACAAAGCCATATAGTGAAGTTGGAGCTTTTTGATGACGAAACTCCCTTTCAGTCTGAGGGGAAGCTTCACCACATTTACCAAATTCTTCTCATGTGTAGAGTTTATGTGGGCTTTTAACTTGTATTCATGTGCATATCTTTTTTCACATTCTTCGAATGGACAAATATGATAGTTCTCCTGTGAACGTGTTCGAATATGTGCACGCAAGTTAAAATCCAATGAAAATGCCTTACCACAACCTTCATGTGGATGTGTAAAATGATTTTCTCCCGTATGGATGAGAAAATGCTTCTTCAGCTTGGAGCTATCTAAAAATTTCCTGCCACATCCTTCATAATGACAAACATGTTGCTTCTCTCTGTGCACATGTGAATGCCTCCTTAGGGCTCCAGCATCTGTAAAAGTCTTCCCACAACCTTCATAGCTGCAAAGAAAAACCCTTGGAGGAAGTTTTTCGGGCTCCGATTCATTCTCTTGCTATTTCTCTTTCAGGGTTTTCAAGGTTTCCTCTATTACCCATTTCAAAAAATAACACTTCCCATTATTGAGAACAGTCTCTTGAGGCACCCATTCTTCGATCCATTTCACACTTGCAGATTTTGTGGACTTCTGTTTGTTTTGGCTGGCCTGCTCCTCATGTTCCTGCAGATTGGGATAGGGATGTTTTTGCTCCAGTGCATCCATTGCCTTGCTATCCACCTCCCACTTGCCTCTAAAACCCTGACAATATCTCTCTCACTTGCTCGTAATTTGAATATGATCATAGAACTTACGTCCAAAATAAATGTGAACCCTAGAGATGAATATATGAGTAAAGGAGGCGTTGTACAGTGATGTGTGGTTTGACGATAAGTTTATTTGGGTGAAGCCCAGGAGATCACAGTTCAAATCTCATTGAGTACATTGACTTGCTACGGTGGCGGCTCGAGGAGCAGATTCCCCACCCTCGCCTTAGGGGCATGAGAATCTTGCTCTTGCTAAAATCATAGGATCTTAGTATATCGACTTGCAGGTAGTTGGATGTACTCCTAGTGTTATAGAGGTAGCTACGAGGATTTACCATGGGTAGGTGCTATAAACCTTACTTACAAAAGGAGAAACTTAAACAATTACTTGAGATCACAAATTTACCTAATTTCTTAAAGGTAAGGCATGACATAAGGGTGCTTACTACAGTAATAACATAATTGGAAAAAA
>APFE031409495.1:1513-33880 GCA_000404065.3 Pinus taeda | reverse complement strand
TAATAAATGTAGGATTTAAAGGGTGTGGTGCTTATTATTTGGGATCATTTTTACTAATAGTTTTTTTAGGGTATCTTATTAATATCTTCACTTACGAAATGGTGTGTTTATATTTTTAGCAGAAGACAAATTAGATAAAGTGATGAGTGATATTGATTTTCATCCTATATAGTTCATTAATATATCACAAAAAAGGCTCTTTGCATGTCCACCCACTTCTCTAATGATTTTGCATAGAAAAGCATAAAATATTGACAATCGATTGTCATAATATATCTAAAATATCTAATATACATATAAATATGAAATCCATTTTTAAATAACTAACTATTTGGAAGAGTCCATTTACCTTTAGGCCTAAGATATTTATTGAATAAAATGTTGATATGGAGGGCCATGACTATGGACTACTTCCATTTGGTACAAGATATAATATCTACACTAGTGCAAGATTGGGTGTTAATTTAATTTAGTCTATGTTGGGATACATGCTTCACCATATTATAGGAGAAACTCCTAAGAAAATTAGGGTATAAAGTAGAGATATCACACAAAGTTCAAGGTTTGTTAATTTCATGGTCTCTCATTTGGATGCCATTTCCATTCCTCAATTGCATACTTCTATTAATAAATGACAACCACTAAACTAATGTGATTATTTGGAACTTCTTTGCAAAAAAAAAAAAACTTCTTGTTTTCTCCTTTTCCGTCGTAAAGTAGATTTCTTTCTCCCGACTTAACCAAAAAACAAATGTATAATTTCAATTCAAATATGATAATAACCAACCTGAATTTAATTCTTTTCTCTTTATATGGTGTTACTTGTGTAATTTGAATTGATATATTAAATTTATTGAAATGCTTTTACTAATCTTAATAGGTAAAATTAGTGGACTATAATTCCAATATAAATAGATATCGTTCCATTTTGGAGATTTTTATATTTAGAAGTCATTAATAAATTTTAGTGCTTCATATTTTTCTCTAAGAAAGGAGCCTATTGGAATAAATGGAAAAAAAAAAAAAAAAAAAAAAAAAAAAAATCATTGAGGTATAAAACAATTCCCATACACACCACATAAATAAGCTACTTCAATGATATTTGTCCTCATGCCATTGATAAAATTTTCCCTTTTTAACTAATCGATATTGCGATTGTTAAGTTATTTGAGAAATTGGACTATATCAACACTAATTATACATGTTTTTTATTTCATTGTTTTTAATAATAAAGTGTCAAAGGTTTAGTTAAGAGATAGTAGCAATAAGGATTAGTTCAATTGGTAAATGCTCTTGCTAAAGAGTTCATAGAGCTCTCGATATAAAATCTTATTAATTCCCTTATGATTACTAGTTGGTATTTTAGTTTCTAGTGACTATTGTGCTCCATTTCAAGACCAAGAAGGGAGTTATTTTTTATTATTATACAAAGTATAGATGACAGAGGTGCAATTGTGTTTACAATTATAAATATTTTGAACATTGACCTTACAACTACTGGAGCAATTCAATGAAAACATTTTCTTTAACATCCAATGATGAAAGTTCGAGTTGTAGTTGTTTCATTTCCGTGCATGGTTATGAAGGATGGAATAAAGTCACGGTTCAAGAGGCTTGGTCAAAATTTTGGTGGAAGATATAGTAAAGAAACATCCTGATATCCAACTTAGTTGATAACTAGAATGGGGTTACCAACGAGGTGGATTCCCTTCCATCCGTGAGGCCTATATCTTGGAACTATGATTCAGAGAATTTCTAAAATATTCCATTTTGAGAAGCATCTATCAAAGAAATCCATCACTGAAAATTTCCATCTTCCTATGACCCCTTGTTAAATGGAAAACCTTAACTTGGACTAACATTCAGAAATGAAATCATAGGGACATCTGTTACTATTCTTTGTGCCTTCATGAAGCTGAAATGTGGAGCACTTCTACAAGATTTCTCCCCATTCCAATCATCTATTGAGAAATATACAAGCTAGCATGAAGAGATAAAATCGTAATCTATCTAGTCTCCCTTGCATTGTTAACAATTGGAGGGCTCATCCTTTTAACAATCCTAAGTTGAGCCTCATTTGCAACACCCTTCAAAGTGTCCTCTTGCAGATATTTTGAAAGAGAGGAATTATCACATATTCAAGAATCTCTCCCTCCACAACTTTCATTGGATCATAGTTCAAAACAATGTAAAGGAATCAATTGTCATGCATAACTCAATACACAAAGACTAGAAGCCTTATGTGAGGAGGTCTTGTTACTTCATAGTTAGTTAGCTATTCTTGGAATTATTATTTCCCCCTTCTCTTCTCTTCTACAATTTACATTCCCTCCTCTTAGATCCCTCCTCCCCTTAATTTTCTAAAGTTCATTTTTTTACGGTGCTTGAAAAGGTAACCCAAGCAAGGTAGGATATGGGCATATCTTCATAGATAATTTGGGATCCCATATCTACATTTATATATGTTTTGTGAGATACAATATTAATAACCTAGTAAAATTGAAAGCCTTGCAAGATGTACTATTGATTTCCTAGACTCAAGGCCAGACCAAACTTATGGGATGGGAGATTCTCAACTTGTTATAAACATAATCAAATGAGTCCTAGAATGCACCTAAAATAGAATAACGTCTTGTATTTTGATACATGAAATCCTACTAATATGAGTAGCAAATCTCCTTCCTTCCATTTTGATGATCATCCCAACCCACATCAGAAGAACTTGAAATAACATTACAAATAAATTAGATAATCATGTAAGCATATCATCATATTTGCAAATATTATCCTCATGGAAGCCCTTTGAAGATTGTTCCCTCAAATAATAATGTTGGACAATATCTAAAAAATAAAAATTTCCCTTACCAATCTCTTTTTATCTTATTCTTTCATAATATTTGTTTGTAATTCTTAGCCTGTCATTGGCCTATGTAGCACAATTTTTATATCAACAAGAGGAAACATGTCCTCTTATATTTTAAAAAGGTTGACATTAGATCTACCTTTCCCAATGACATATAAGCCTATATCACTAGGTCATAATATGTACTTCATGTTTTCACGAAACATAAAATGTTTGCTCCATAATGAGAAAACTTAGCAGTCAAATTTTAAGCCATGTAAATATTTTCCAGTTCTTAAAATGGGTTGATAATGTCCTAAATTCCAAATCATTATTATCATTATGGTCTCTATTCCTGGAAATAGCTTTCCATTTCTAATTACTATCCATTTTCCTTCATTTATGACTTATTTTTCTATTTGAACTTAATCTATGTCTTATGGGTATAAGAAACATTTTTTAGAGATCATATTTTGTTTTAAGTACATTGAAAATTTATGTATTTGAATTAATGCAATGACCAATACCCTTCAAAGGAGAGTGTTTCTTCCCCGTATAAAGTTCTACATTCAAAGGATATTTTCCCCAATATGATATTTGTTACCCAAAGGCAATACATTGTATCCTGTGCAAAATGGGTAAAAAGTATAGCTCCCATGTATTTTTATTGTATGATGATATGTATTTGTTATGTTTTTAAACTTATAAACTAAAAAAAAATTGAAATGCGTATATTTTAAAAAGATAACATAAGAACACATAAGAAATACATAATTATAAATCAATGAAAATGAAGGGCCATTTTACCTTAACACAATAACTTAAACCGACTCAACTAGCATATGATCCAAAAGATGTGTTGGACATTTAGGTATTTCAATTATTTCATGTTGTCTCTAGAGAAACTTCTATGAGGTGGAAGCGAATGAGGAAGGAGATTACCATGCTATGAAAAAAGAAAGAAAAGGAAGTTGTCTAGACTAATTGCATAAGTTTAGTTATGGATAAACTACAACCATTTTTCCCAAGAAAAAGTGAGGACTAATTGGACTCAATGCAACAACTAGTTCATCAAATTGTCACTAAAAATGTCCAAATGAGAGAATAGGTAGAGCATCCATAATAGCAAAATAAGAAAGAAAAGACATATGAGCAATCATTTATACTTGAGTAGGAAATTGTCATGTTTAAAGAGGTAAAGAGTAAACTATGAGAACCAATGGATAGGCTAGATACTTTTAACGTTCTCCTCAATTACTAGCTAATAAATTTGACACCCACCTGCAATGGATTTCAGATTCAAAAGGTACTTAATAAGGACTTGTTGGAGAAGAATAATTGCACATTTTATCCTTGGGAAGTATCATCCCTTGTACTTGGTTTTGATTTGGTTGCCTTCTACATTGGGTACTTATTGCTTTGGTCAATGACTATTCTATGTCTTGTTTTGATAAGCTAAGTGTGCAATGCATTCCAAGTTTATAATAAACAATCCTTAAATCTGGATATATGTAGTTTTCTACTCATCGGCTCAAATTTTCTCATCAATTTCCCCCTTTAAATAGGTTAGAATTATTACATTATTGCATTCAGTATAACTACTAACCCCATAGGTGCACCCATCATTGTAATGATCAGACACATCTCATAGTACTTACACACAACTAAGCATGGGAGATGAGCCAAAATTTGAATTGTTCTCTCATACCATATTTTGTGAGGTCTAGTTGGGACCTCATACCATAGAGAGTCACAAACTATTGTTGGGAATTTTTTTATATCAATAGGTATGTGAATTATGGAATCAAGATCCATAATAAGGTTGTGACCAAAAAATGTGGTCATTTAAGGCCTCAAGATGAATACTAAAACTTTTCTCTGGAAATTTTCAAGGTGGGAGAATTAGTAAAAATGACACATAAAGTTGATTCCTCGAAATATTCCGCTCTAAAATATGGCTGCAAAACAATATATTTATCCAAGAACAATTATTTATACTTTGCAGACCTTCCTCTTGGATTGTATCTAACAACATATGAACAATTTTGTTTACCTATAACATCTAAGTAAAAGGCATGCTCACATTGCTTAGAAGAACATTATATGTCATTGTCAAAATCCTCCACCTCCTCGACTTAAAAAGTAATATTAGGGGAAGGTTAAATTACTTTGAATCCTAACACACCGATAGGATTAGCATCGAGGGGAAAGCTTAGAAATATTTGATTGCAGAAAGGAAAAACCATTCCACATTACTCTTTGGGTTCACTCACTGTCAAGATGAGCTTGGAGGAATTGGAGAAAATATTCCCTCTCCAGACATAATGATCTTAGCCTTCCTAGGGCTTCTAAAATCCAAGCACAACTATTGGGACTCTGTAAATGGAAGGGACAAATTACCAAGTTGGGAGAGACTTCAATCTGATTTAGTGCAGGAAGAAATTCAACGGAACACTAGAGATGGAGTAACATCCAAATCTAAGGAGGAAGAGAATTTTGTCTTGGTTGGAAAGAAAAATGAGGGAAAGGGAAAGAAGACCCAAAGAAAACCATGGACTATCCATAACAATGGCAAGAAGAAGGACTTGAGCAAGATAAAATGTTTCTGTTGCCATGATTTCGGGCACTATGCAATAAAGTGTTCGCACAAGAAGTATAACAAGAAGCCTTCAAGAGGAGTAGGAGGTGAAGCACTTGACTCAAATTTCGGACTAGACTTCAGGTGCCTAGTTCCATATGACATGATGTAAAGAATTCTTTAGTAGCGAAGAGGAGAAGGATCTCTAAATGCACATAAAAATTGGGGATGATGGGTGGTACAATACCAAAGGAACCAGTACTATAACCTTTAAGAGGGAGTTAGGATCCCATCTTCATTTGGAAGATGTCATGTATGTACTTGGATGAAGAAGAACTTGATATCTATAGTTGCATTAGAGGATCATGGCTATGATTTTTTTTCAGTAAGGAGAAATCCTTTCAGAGACATTTAGCTATCGGGAAAGTGAAACAAATTGAGTTTTGTGTGAACAACCTATACAAACTTGAGGTGGAAGCTTGCGTTGCACTAAGTAGAAAGGTAGGAGAAGTGTAGAGTTGGGATGTTGGAAAACTCTGGCACAGACACATGGGAGACTTACACCATAGGGCCTTAAAAATCATGCAGTAGATTACCATCGGTCTCCCGAAATGCACTCTTGACCAACATGATGTCTACAAGGGATGTACATTGGGGAAGTATGTCAAATCCACCTTCTAGGGCTGAGATAACATAGCTAAAGTAATCTTCGAGTGAGTCCACTCTAATGTATGTGGACCATTTTCTACAACCTCTACAACAACAAAAAAAAACATTACGTTTTTTTTGTTGATGACTTTTCAAGAAAATGTTGGATCTTATTCATGCAGAAGAAGGGTGAAGTTTTCTCAAAATTTGTTGAATTCAAAGCATTGGTTTAAAAGGATATTGGTTAGAAATTGAAAGTTCTGAGAAGTGATAATGGAGGAGAATATGTATCTAGCATCTTTAAGTACTTTTGTGCCAAATATGGTATTAGAAGAGAATTTACACCACCCCATAACCTACAACAAAATGGGGTAGTTTAAAGAAAGAAAAAAAGACTAGCGAGAGTAGAAAGAGCCATGTTGCATGATCATGGGTTGCCATTACACCTATGGGCATAAGCATGCAACAATGTAGTCTATTTGTAGAACCAGAGTCCTCATATAATACTTGGCATGATCACACCCAAAGATTTCTATGGGACGGAGCCAGTTGTATCTCATTTCAGAATTTTTGGAGCTACTATGTATTGCCATGTCTATAAGGATAACAAGAAAAAACTTGAGCCTACAACTAAGATGGGAGCCTTTGAATGATACATAGAGACACCACATAAATATTGGGTGTATTTGTCATCACCCAACGTGATAGTAATGAGGATAGATGTCAAATTTTATGAGGAGAAGTTTATGAGATATTATCTAGAGTGAGAGTTGGGTATCCCATCATAGGAGGAGCTTATAGTTCCTAAGGAAGAGCCTCATGTAGAGATTTAGGAGGTTTTGGAGCAGATGCATTCAGAGGAGTATATAGGAGGCCTAGTGGAGGCACCCACAAAACCAGAATCTTTCATTGACGGGAAGAAGAGAACTAAAGAAGTTGACAGATTGGTACAAGATGCACGGGAGCATGTCGGAGCTCCTTAATCTTAGCACAGGAAGAGGATGTCACTAGATAGGTACATTGAGTATATGGCTATCATTACAGAGCTCATTGAATCAGAGCCTTCTTCATTTGAGGAATCAATTTCTCAACTAGTGTGGGTTGATGCCATGGTGGAGGAGTATGAATCCATCATGAAGAACATTGTATGGGAGGTGCTATTGAGGCCAGAGAACAAGTCAATAGTTGGTTCCATATATATCTACAAAGTGAAGCATGTAGCTCATGGGAGCATCGAGAAGTATAAGGCTAGATTTGTGGCCAAAGGCTTCTCTGAGGTAGAGGGAGTGGACTATGAGGAAACATTTGCACCAATGGAAATACATTCCTCGATCATAACCATTCTAGCATTAGCTACACATATGGGGTGGAAGATCCACCAAATGGATGTGAATACCACCTTTCCCGATGGTGTTATTGAGGAAGAAATTTACATAGAGCAACCAGAGGGATTTGAGACATATGACTCGAAGACGTGTAGACTCAAAAGAGCCATGTATGGTGTCAAACAAACACCCTGAGCATGGTACACTCGAATTTATGCATATATTAGTTGATTGGGATTCACTAAAAGTGAAGTAAATGCCAACCTCTATCACATTGTGATATATGTCAAGTTTCTTATCTTGGTATTGTACGCTGATGATTTGATACTTAGAGGAGATGAGTAGTGATTCATAGATGAAGGACATGGGATTGATACATTACTTCCTTGGGTTGGAATTATGATAGGATGATGGTGAGATGTTTGTGAGCCAGCGCAAGTACGCCTCCAAATACTTTAGACATTTTACATGGATAACTGCAATCCTATGGACATACCTCGATCTACAAACTCGAGGAAGGGGAGTGCTTCTTTAGGAGAGACAGTAGATGCTACCATATAGAAACAACTTGTGGGATCTGTGATGTATCTGGTGAACACAAGGCCTAACATACATTATGTAGCTAATTAGTTGAGTCAAGCCATGGTTAAGCCCACGAAGCTTTATTGGAAGGTGACAAATCATGTGTTGAGGTACCTCAAAGGTACAACTAAGAATCGGGTATGGTAGAGGAGGATAGAGGGAGTGAAGCTCTAAGGCTTCACTAATGTAGATTAGGCAGGGAGTCCATCATACAAGAAAAGTACTTTGGGTGATATCTTTAGAGTTGGGTTTGCAACCATTTCCTGGTATAGTAGGAAATAGAGGTATGTGGCACTCAACTCAACAGAGGTTGAACACATGGATACAAGTCAAGAAGCATGTGAATTCATATGGATGAGGAAAATACTTGTGGGTATTTTCAGTCAACAAATGGATTTGACAATGATTTATTGTGATAATCAGAGTTGTACAAAACTCTTTGAGAATCCAGTATTTCATGATAAGTCTAAGCACATTGATATTGAGTACCATCACTTGCGGAATTGTGTGTAGATGAGAATTATGATGTTACAGTACATTCCAAGTGAGAAGCAGGATGCAAATATATTGAAAAGGCATTGTCAAGAGGCAAATTCAAATTCCATAGGTGCAGGATATGGTTGGTTCAAAATCCCTTTCTTGCTAAGAGGGAGTGTTAGAAAATGTAGCAAGAAAGGCTAAAATTGACTTGTTCCTTAGTCAAATTTAGTAATTCGGTTTTCTAAATCAACATTATGAATTGGATGGAAGTTAACTTATGTGACATGGCCTTGTCTACTTGTTTACTCAATAAATTCTAATTATAGGTTAGAAGTAGAGTTGTGCATACAATGTTGCTAAAATTTAGCAATCTAATTCAGTTATTTTTAGTTTGACTCAATTAACTGAGCTCAAGCAACTAGTTGAGTCAATTGAAGGTTAGTTGAATAGTAGACTTCTTGTTAACTCAATGATTTCTTGGTTAAAGTAGTCAATCAATGAAAAATAACCCAGACATGCATGGAATTTGAATTTCCAAACTAAAGTAGAGGAAAAGGTACACTAGTTGAGTGTACATGTTGGGCATTGAGTCAGGCGATCAATTACTTGGGATTTGCACAAGGGAATAGTGAATTCCCCTATTATTTAGGAGATATTTCCTCAGGAATCGTTTAAGGAAATAAGAGAAATATGGGGCCTTGAATTGAATAAGGGTTGGATAGAGAAGGACAATCAATAGGATAATAGGTTTACAGTGTAGGGTGTGCTTTAGGATTGAAGCAAGACATTGTAATAGTTTTTCATTCTCATATGATTAATGAAAAGTAGTGGAAGGGTTTTTCCCTATTGGGCTTCCATATAAATAATTGTGTTCTTGTGTTTTTTTAATGGTTCCATGTCATTGCATGTGTTTCTAAATTATGATTTCCATTTCGCAAAATAGTAGAGGAAATTTGTAATCTCTTGTTTTCAGTTCGAATACATCAGTAGTAGCAAATTTATAATAATTTTTACATTCTTAGGGTGTTGTAGGATACAAATATCTCAGCGACGGGTAGCTAAAAATGTTCCCAACACTCCCAGTTCTACCCGAGCTATACTCTTAGCCTTTAGTATTCTCACCTAAAATAAAACAACATTTGGCCAAGTGTATGGACCGTACGCTTACCTCAGATTTGATCATAGGGGTCAACGGATTATGGTTGGTGTCTATATACACAACATGGTTCCACTAGGGTGTGGTTTCACCAGTGCCCACTAGGTGTTGGACCTGCTAACATGTCAACAAAGTCATGTTCTCCCACTTCCTCCTGACCTTGAAAACATAGCGTATATGGACTAAAAAGAAACCTATGCTAGGTTCATAAAGCAGAACTACAACTATTGTGTGCCCACCTTCTTGTAGTTTCAAGGAGACTCATGGCCCAATTCCTAATACCTAAATTCTTAGTTTTGACAGAATACCTAGTGTAGGGATTAGTTAAACTAAGTACCAATAAATTTTGAAATCAACTGATTGAATATGAACACATAATTGCACATTCACCATGCACATAATAATGAATAACATATTCTAGGCACACTTTAAAATTTATGGGCATAGATGACACCGTTCTAATCACGAAGACATAGTGAGTGTCAAAAATCAGACATTCATTTACATTTACAAACATGATATTGCACCATTCACAATGTAACAAGATTCATCACATTCCATAAGACAATACACATAATAAATGTACATTTATCAATATGTGTGTTTAATTATGACCGAAAAATGAAGGAAGGACTTCAACTCCCCAACCAATTGTAATCGAGCCACATTGCAATCTTTCTTGCAAATTATTACCCAGATACATCTAAAGTCTAAGGGGATGCATATTAAGGAAAATTTAAACTTGAGGCTTAATCACATAACCAGGAGAAGGAGTCCATAGTTTAGTTAGTTTATCATTTTCTTTGCAATAGTAAGCATGAAAGTGACTCATTGGCTGAATGCAATGACAAACAAATTGTCTCTAATCGTATCAACAAATATCGAAGGGACAAAAGTGGAATTGATGTCCAAGAAATTTTGCAAGGAAAAAGTTGTCGCATTCTTCGAAGTCGGTTACCCCCACAAAATGAAGAGCCTAACAAATCGTTGTCTTTATAGAAGATAACATGAATGGTAAGTGAAAAAACAACCTCGGTATAGGCACGAGACAGTAGTAGCTTGCAAGCTGGTGAACTTAGGGTGCATTGTCAGAGTCAATTGTGTAGTTTTCAGATAATATTGTCTTAAATGGATATGTTTTGTCTTAATTATTAATTTTCTTAAATGAGTTTAGTCTTAAGTGGTCATTGCCTTAAACATAAATTTCTGCCTTAAAATAATTTTGTCTTAGACTGCTTTTTGTCTTAAATCTAAAGTTTTGTCTTAAATATAAAGTTTTGCCTTAAAATATTTTTGTCTCCAATTGTTTTTGTCTTAAATATAAAGTTTTGCCTTAAAATATTTTTGTCTTAAAATATTTTTGTCTCAAACTGTATTTGTCTTAAATTTAAAGTTTTGTTTTAAAATATTTTTGTCTTAAATATAAAGTTGTCTTAAAATATTTTTGTCTCAAACTGTTTTTGTCTTAAACTTATATTTAAGACAATTCAATTGATATTAAATTTTAATGAAAAATAACTAGATAAAAAGTGACTTTTTAAGGCAAAAGATTTCTTTTGTCTTAAAAAAATTTCTTAAAAGCGCCCTTGGTGTAGTCGTGGTGTCTGACAAATGGAAAAGGTGGTATAGTGGTGTCTGATATTTAACACAATATAATAAATATGATATCATATTTGTTATAGTAACATGAGTTTACATATAATCAACATTTATGAAATCATACAACACTTATGGTATTATCCCATACAAAGATGTGCATAGGTCATGAGCTGATCATTTATGTGATATGGCTGGCACCGAAAGATGAGCCACACCATGGGTTGCCAATTATGTGAGGATAGTTGGAAAGCCTCATTGAAATCCTATAGCAAGAATTTGGTCCTTCACTTCCCAGTGGGAGCTTGGAGCATTGATAAGAACCATAGTTTGGCACATTAAGAGATGAAAGAACCATTTGTAACTACACATTGACACCATTTAAGTGCTTATATAGAGGTATTATTTGTTTATAGCTCTAATTATGAGGAATTAATGGACATATTAGCATGTATTTTTTGAGTGTTGGTCTGTTTATTGTTTTTGTGATGGGTTAACAACATTTCCATCATCTTTTCTTGTTAACGTTTCCCCATGTTGAAATCTTTTTGCTCATCACGCAATTTTTATTTTTATTTTTTATCTGGATTGGCTCACTTGTAGTTCCTATTGCTTCTATAAATGTATACAATTCTTGTGGGTTTGTAGTATTATAAATTTTTCTCGTTTTTGGTTGCACCCTAAATACAAGAATGGCTGTTTGCATCTACACCTTGCATCATGGTATATAAATATATAAACTTGGTTTAATTTTTTATACATTATACTCTATTATTAGCCCTATTTTGACCTCATTGTTCACTCCTGAAAGTATAGCCTGCTAAATTACCGATCTATGGAAATAAACCATGATTTTAATTGATATAATACTAAAGTTATAACTCCCTCTTTTTTTTCCATACTTTTGAAGCCCTGCATTACTATATTGACAAGTTGATTATCTTTTCAAATTTTCCTTGTTTTCCTGGCTACCATGAGCTTTCAAAATAAAGAAAGGGATGGTCATTTTCAGATATAGATTTAAAAAATAACCCTATATCGAAAATAAAAGAGAGCATTCGTCAAAAATTTCCTTTCCTCTGTCGGGTACCTATGGAACTTTATTGATGTAAAGAATCTCACAACTTACTCTTTTTTAATACCTAGGAGTATTATCTTGTTTGCTACAAGTTGAAATGTCCTATACTCCCTCTGCGCATAGCTCAAATATTATACATTTGTGGTACTACTCTTAAACACTGATTGCAATTTTTGGTTACTTCTTGTCAATAAAAAAATTCCCATTCAATAACATTCTTGATAGAAAAATTGAGAGAGATCAGAGAGTGATTGATCGCACACAAAAAACCACACTTAGATCTTTTTATTTATCATTAGAGGTACAAAAGTATAAGACATAAATTACTAACTTTGACACATCTAGACCATGACTATGACTCATATATTGGAAACAACAACTTCTATATTGACTCCTCGTAACTCCTAATGACAACTACACATGACATGGAAGCATTACTTCCAATAATTCTCAGTTCAAACAATAAATCAATATTGCTATCAGTGAACCATCAAATGAACGATAAGTGATTCTCCTCCTATTTCATATATCTCATATCACATGTCATGCATACCAATCAAGTTATTTCTACGAAACACTCTTTGAATTCATATAATGTCCAAAATTCATTTTTTCTTTACAAAAGAGAATTCATTTTGGACCAAGCATAACGAGTTAGTTGTCTTTTTATGGGTCAAAGAAAATGCATGTTTCTGAAATAAACATTTTTATCTTGGCTTTATAAGTAAGACATACATATACTTTTTCACATGTCGTGCTACCACTTTACATCAACTAGTACCACCATGGCACCCCCTATTTCAAATACATTCTATTGTATTTCTCTTCCATGGCTCACAATAAGGATATAGAAAATATATGTCACCTCCTAATAAGACCTGGGAGTATTTCCTCAAATGATCATCATAGTTGTACACACACAGTTTTGTGGGAATTACCCAATGAGAAGTATGCTATAACAAATTTCTATTCATTACTTATGTAGTTGTTCATTCACATTTTAGTTGCCATCAAAGATTTATTTACAAAAGAAAATCCAACTGTGTTTCTAGAATGGTATGACCAACTAGTTATATATACATGGACACTATGCCTAATCTCATATGATATTGGATCATGTATTAATCAGTTTTTTGATGCATGGTCCTATTCTTATTTTAATTCACTCAAACGAAATCATGTAGTTCTTCCATACCTTCCACTTGCATTAAAGTCAGAGTTTCAGTAAAATCAAGATACAACTTATACCTCATTTCCCTCCAAAGCTTTGAGAATTAAGATGCTTCAAACATGCATATGAGTATTTCTATTTCATTCATAAATTTCTTTCGAACTGTAAAAAATAATTTTGTTCTAACATTTTTTTTAGTTTTTCTTACATGAGCTCTCTCCTTCCTTGTATATGGTGCTTTTCCCTTGGATGTTTGATAAAAAATCTCCATTAGTTGCATAAGCGTGATTTTACACTAGATATACTTTGTTGATTTGTACACTCATGTTTCAAGATCCAAATTGCACAATAGATAAACTTCACTATTGCAGATAATGATTTTTTTTAGCAAAGGTTCTCATGACAATAGGAGAGGACATGGTAGAAGAGGAAATACGTCATCGAGAGATAATAAGAACAAAAGGATCAGATTCTCAATTCATTTTGATGTGGATTCTGAGGAAGTTGACAAAGTTACTCAAACTAGTCACCTTTACCTAAGAGGCCCTCCATCTCATCCACCTAACCCATTGACCTCTCAAAACATACCACTACCTCATCCCAACATAGTATAAATTCCAAAACCATAACCACAATAATAGGCTATACATTATTATGGATGGGATCAAAATATCATTAAAACATAATCTAGACATGCACATCGCCATTCTCCTTCATATCATTGAGTTCCTCCACTCATCACCACTCATCATGCACCCTTAGTTTTCTCGCAGGTTACATATCAACATCCTAACAAACCTGTTCATTCATTTTCTCACATAATGGTATGAAAATTCCATTTGTTTACAACACTTGCACACTTCTCTTTAGAAAACACATTTTCACATTCTCATACCAATGCATCAGGGACAAATGGGAGGAGAGAGGTCTCCTTCGAATACATGCACCTAAGGGGATAAGGAGGATGAGAAAAATATAAGACTAAGGGGAATTATCAGGAGACCATCCGTTACACAAAAATATCGTCACCGTGATTATTTGCAGTCAGTATGGGTCTATCATCACTTATACTAGCCTCCTAAGCAAGTCTCAGACCTTAGATCTTCATGTCAAGCTTTGCAAATGAGAGAAAGACATTGAAAATCAATATTACTCTAGTTCCTCACTTTCTCCTACTTTTGCCTACGGGCCTGCATCTTTTGTTCATATTACCTACGTATCTGCATGCTCTGTCTGTAAAGGGGTGGGTGCGTACCCCTGTAAAAGTCAAAAAGGCGCAAGTTTATCCTAAAAAACTCACTTTTGGGTTAATTCTAGATGTTTCTAGAAGGATTTTTACGTGGATTTTTCACTCCAAAGTGGTTCATGCATCCCAAAATAGAGGAGCTAATCCCTTGATAAGAGGAGCTATCCCTTTGAAGGAGGGCTTTATCCCTTTTGAAGGGGGACCTAGTAACTTCCCTCCATTGCACTATAAATTAAGGCATTGGGTCAGTTGCTGGAGAGGTTAGAATCTGAACATTTTGCGGGTAAATGCTGATGGAATTGGGACTTCCTAGTTAAAATTGAGAGGAGAGATCACATACCTTTTGGTTTCATTGGGAAGTGAGTGAAACTTGTCAAAGTAGAGGAGACTTCTTGTTGGACCCTGGGAGGATCTTGTACAGCATCAAGGCACAGGTTGTAAAGTTCTTCTTCATTTGAATTAATACAATCAGATTCATTTTTCTCAACAAATTGTCTTATGTCGTTTCTTTCATAATCTCCTTGATCATTATGATGAATATGCTTTATGATATTGGCTTTTCAGGTGCTATTTAATTTGTTTGTTTGTTTGCGTTTGCAGACTTATGCTTCAAGGAAGCTCATTTGGAGCAAGGGAGAGAGGCTTCCACAAACTTGCATTGGACCCAAGGTAGGCCTAAAACACTTTTTTGCCTTTGTTTTAATTGCATATTTAGAGAAAGATAGTTTTTGATTGGCTTTCTTGTCACTAGATATCTTTAGATACTAGGAAGGTCGATCTTGTCCGCAACCTCGACTCATTGCGCGTGACACCATCTACAGTAGATGCCATGAGTTAACTTAATCCTACAATTTTATTTTATTGTCTATTTCAATTTATGCAAACTTATATTTATCTACAACATACTTTTATTTTCGGATAGCATATCATTTTTGGACATGATATATACTAATGATATAATTTTTTTGGAGGCACGAGGTTTTTTCTACCAGTTTATACATGATGGATGACATGGTATTTTTGATATATCTATGCTTTAATTTTATACTATTATGGATATACATGTTCCTTATGGGAGTCATAATGATGAGTTTTTAACTTATAAGATATACGAGGGTGGCCACCTACCAATGGTAATAAAAAATTAATAATATATCCTTCTAAATGCCACTTCCCTTGTAACAAAACATGTTTGAAGTAAATTAATTAAATAATTTCCATGGAAATTGTATTTTCTAACTTTCCAAACAAAGTACAAATCTAGAAGAAGACAAGGAAGGAGGGGATGGAAAATATATTGAGGAGAGGTATGATCTAAGTTTAAAAAGTTGTCATATTCCCTTCTGATTCATATTTTTCTTGAGTACAAAAGGTATATCTATTTGTTGACAACAAAACTAAAGAGAAAACACATGATTTTCTTGATTAATCTTCTTAGGTTATCAATTATTTTCCTGCATTATTTTATGCTAATAGAAGATTCAATATTTTCTATAAAAATTCTAGCCTCAAGGATTAGCTCAATTGGTCAAGTCTCCATCATTAAAAGTACCTTTTCTATTGAGAGGTGATGGGTTCAATTCTCTCGAAACCTTCAAGTCAAGCAATGGTTGAGCTAATAGGAAGTGATTCCATCAAGTGAATCTTCCTAGTACAAATAGTTGGTTGACGTAGTAGTCACTAGTCTCTAGGTATGTGAACCACATAATATGTGTGTGTGAGTGATAACTAGCTTGACTTTTGCAGAACATTTTGTTGATTCTATCATATCAGAGAGGTTCTAGAAAGCCTGCATATATTGTTTTACTTAAATTTTTTCACTTTAATGTTTATGAACAAGTCCTTTTACATCTTAAACATTTTAGAATTGAATTTTGATTGTCGAAGAAATCGACTAAAACATGTACCCATTTCTTAATAATAAAATCATCTTTTGACAACCATCCTTTCGCATATTCCGAAAGTTTATATTTTTTTAGTTATGTAAAGTATGAGTAGATTTTTCTAAAAACTGTAAATTTTACTCAGTCATATATTTTTGTCCATTATGTACCTACGTAGCCCTATGGACAATGGGGTATCACCTTAAGTCTCCTTTAAAACTTATTTTTTATTTTAGTTATTATTGTTCATGTCTTTTGTAATGTACGTAAAACCCATACCTAAAAAAAATTTGCTAATAAATATTCCTTTTCATTTCATTAGCATAATTGTGTATATAATTTATTTCACCTTTGTTAGCTTAAAACGTTAAGGGGACTAACCACATGTATATTATATTTCTATATTACTACATTAGAGGTCATTTTCTTTTATATATAATGGTCTATTGTTAGATATATTTGCATTTAAATATAACAGGGTGGCTATGGCACTCCACCACCAAATCGAGAGTAAGGGAATTTTTATTATTGAATCTAGCATGTTACAACATTGAAGATCCAATACATAGATTATGCTAATTTTTGGTTTGACTCATAATTAAAATATTTTGAAGCATTTGGAACTCATTACCATAAACATGGCAATGATTTTACTTACCATTATGCTATTCCACCTCCTTATGTTTTAAATTTAATTATTTCACACCTCTACAACGTTGATCCATGTGATTCGATTTACGAGGTTTGCTCCCTATGGTGACATTTGGGCATTCCCACATGATGGTTTTATTGGGGATAGTTTGGATGCATCCAGAATGATTTAATGGTGGAGATATTTTTACATACCATTAGGGTTACTAGACCCAACCCTTCCCTAGTTGCTCTATCATTTTCACTATTGATTTAGGAAATTGAGAGCTTTGCAACTCTAGTGAAGGTTTCTTTTATTGAGGCTTACCATGCTACTTTGTATTCTACACAATTTCTATACTGATGTTGTACTTACTTTCATTGCAGTCGGTTAATTTTTTAGAGAAACAATGGTTTTTAGGAATAAAATCCCTCAACTATTTCATTCAACAATGACACTCAAAAAAAATTCAAATCTAGGCTTTATATATTTGTTCTTTTTCTATTGGTTAGTAATGGTGTCTTAGGGATTTCTTTCTCACAATTTCACGAGGATTCTTGGCTTGACATGATTTGGTTTCCTTTGTTCAGGTCTGAGGAACTTGGAAGACTTAGGTCCTTCCACTAATTGTCTCAGAGTTTTTCTTTTATTATCTCTACCATAGAACCCTTTTAGCCTTTCAAGCTAAATTTGCAAAGAGAAATGTAATTTCTTTTTTTTCCTTGTAGATGGAAACAACTTTCATCATGATGGAGGTCATATTAGGTAAATTAAAAATGGTTTTACATTTTCCCTAATTTTCTCTGCATTTTTGCTTAATTTAATTTAAGGGTTTTAAATTCATTGTGGTTATGCTTCTTCTAAATCCCTTAGTCTACTTCACAAGCTCAAGTGGAGCTTCCATGACACTCTTATCTATTTCTCTATTTTCTAGTCTCAACAAAAACGATTTTAAGCCACACTATAGGTAAAACAAATTGCACTATTGTTAGTCATTCACTAGTTTCTTTCCTTTTTCTTAAGTCTTTTTAGCAAAAAAAACCTCTTGAGTCTTTGTTTGACTAAAGTAATATTTCTCTTTCTTGATAGGTAACCTAATTTGTATCTATTGTAGAAATTTTAATGTGTAGATTCAAAATTGCTCATGAAATTTACTAAATCATAAGACTTGAAGCTACTCTACTCATCTGCAGAAAGTAAATCATGATTGAGAACACAAATCATTAAAATGCACCAAGATTCAACACACATACACCGAGATTTATCTAGGGGAAATCAACTTCTCAAACCCCTTTATTATTTGTATTGCATTAATCAAAGAATAGAGAAGAAATACAATGCTTGCTCAAGACTAAGCAACCCATGCACTAGTATAATCTATCTCACTACCTCACAAACTCACTCAAGCCAATACTTAGCCAATTTCTCATCCTACCAAGCTCCTATTTCCTGGCATTGTTTGATGATGAATTATCCCCCTATTAATTAGGTAAATTACTCATTAAGAATTGCATAATTCCTTTAGGACCTTCTTTGACTGCATGCACCACCTGTACAACTTGGAATATTATACGACTGATAGTACACTACCCTTGAACTCTAATCTCAACTTGGTAGCTCGATTTCTCTGCATGAATGAGTAAGTTTAAGCTGATTGATCTATTTAACTTTATGATCACTCAATGTGAAAAAAGTTAGACATCCTTGACTGAACCTATACAAGTTCTACTAACAGTGAGAAATAGTTACAATGACAATAATTCAAATTAACTTATTTAAATTTCTACAAATTAGCAATCAATCATGTAGAACTGAAATCAAGTCTCTCGGAATCAAATTAATTGAGTTAATTGAGTGACAAGAGTTGTGTCACCTCTGTTAACTACCTCCAAGTATTCTACTAAAATTTAAATTTGAATTTATCCTAATTTAATTAAGGAAAATCTAAATTAGGAATTTCGTGTATCATTTTCAACACTCCCTCTCAGCAAGAAAGGGATTCACATCTCCCCTGATCCATCATCTTTGTCACGTACTGCATGCAACACTTCTCTCTGTTGTTGTTGCTACTACAACATCTGTAGCTGGGAAGCATCCGAAAAACAAAAAATAAAATAAAATTTAATCAATCTACAATTGTCCACTGGGAAAATTATGTTGCTACTAACTCTGCTACTGAGCCTCATGCTCGGCCGTCAACACTGCTATGCACTCCTAAGTATCTTACTAAAATTGATCCTCCTACTACTGAATATTGTGGTCCCCCATAGAAAAGTAAGGTTCCATGAGACAAACACACCTCAATGGACCAATTTATGCAACTTTTGGACTATGGCTTCACATCAACCCATCTCACACCTAGAGGTATGGATGCATGTGCTCTTGTACCCACCTGGATCGAACTCCCCCCCTAGTGGAAGTTTCTTCTTGAGTTTATGACTCTTATTTTTCTCCTCTCTTCTTCTCCATTTGTGGTTGCTCCACAATTTCTTGAGGTTGCTTCTGAGGCTCCATTTTGAGAGGAAAATTATGATCCCTCTCAACCACCAAGTCTCTAACCTTTCCCTTTCTCCTTAAGGATTTACATGTATCATCTACTTCAAGTGCATAAATGTTATTGAATCTATCACTGATATGTTTCAGCTTCCCCGTAGCTATTAGTCTTAGAAAGGCTTTACCTTTGTTAAATATCGCATCATAACCATAGTCTTCCAACACCAGTATTAAGACGACATTCTTCTTTTGACCTGGAAAAAACAACACATATTTGAGCTTGAGAAGGGAGCTCGAATCCCTCTTAAAATTAATTGTACCAATACCGGTTGCGTTGTACCTTCCATCATCTCCAAACTCAATGTCCCTTTGGAGATCTTTCTCCTCCAAGTCATTGATGAATTCTCTATTCCCCTTCAAGTGGAATAAGGAACCACTATCTAGATACCACACACTCCCCATCATGTTGTTGACCATTCATGTGATGAGAGGGAAATCAAGCTCAAATTATGAAGCCAAAGCTTCACCTGCTACAACTACTATAGGTTCCTTCTTACTTTCCTGATTTTGTGGACACTTCATGCATAGTGCCCAAATTTATGACAGTGAAAGTACTTGATTTTGGATAAGTATTTCTTCTTTCCCTCTTAGATGGAATCAACCTCATCATGGGACTTTTTCCCCTTGGCCTTCATTCCTTTATCAAATTATGGAAATTCCTCCTCCACTTCCTTGGATCAGGTCACATCTATCTTATTCTGCCTTGTCTCCTCCTGTACCAAATCAAAACTTAGGTGTTACCAATTTGGTAGATTCTCCCCCCCATTTACCTAATCCTAGTAGTTGTGCAAACTCTTGGGAAGTCCTAGAAGTGCTAGGCTTACCAAACCATCCTCTACTATGGTAACACAAACCTGACCAAGTTCATCACAACATTGTGTGAACTTGCTTAGGTACTGTCGAATGGTGTCATTCTTTTCCATCTTGATCTTCTGAAGCTTTTCCTTGAGTTCCATCTTCCTTTGGTCACTAGTATTCTAGAACAAATCTGTCAGGCTTGCCGCATTGGATATGGAGTCTCTTTCCCATGGATATATGATAAAATATGGTCTCGAACTCCCTCCAATATGATGCTCCTCGCCTTTGATACACACTTCTTCATTTTTGCTAGATCTTGAGCATCAAATGTTGAAGGCTTCAGGATATCATTATCTGTCCATTATCCCATTATATTCAAACACTGCCTCCATCCTATCCTTCCAAGAAACATAATTCGAGCTACCCTCAAGGGCATAATCGAGTCTCAGTCCATAGAAATCCATCTTGCTAGCTCTAAAGAATTGATCCCGCAAATTTGATCAGCCTGCAAAGACAACTTTGAATTCTCTTCTCTACTATGATTCCTACTCTAATACCATGTATAAATTTAATGTGTCGATACAAAATTTCTCATGAAATTTACTTTATCATAATACTTGAAGCTATTCTACTCATTTGCGGAAATTAAATCATGATCGAGAACAAAAATCATTAATATGCATCAAGATTCAACACACATACAAAAATATTTATCTAGGGGAAAGTAACTCCTTAAAACCCCTTACTATATGTATTTCATTAGTCAAATAATAGGAGGAAATATAATATTTGCTCAATCCTAAGAATCCCCTGCACTAGTATAATATATCTCACTACCCCACAAAATCACTCAAGCCAATACTTTGCCAATTTCTCATCTTGCCAAGATCTTATTTCCTTGCACTGTTTGATGAGGAATTAGCCCCCTATTAATTAGGGAAATTAGTCATTGACAATTGTGCAATTTCTTTAGGCCCTTCTTCGAATATATGCACCACCTATACAACTTGGAAAATTCTACAACTGATAGTACAATGCCCTTGAACTTCAATGTCAACTAGATAACTTGAATTCTCTACATGCATGAGTTAATTTAGGCTGATTGATCAGTTTAACTAAATGATCACTCAGTGTGAAAAAAGTTACACACCCTTGACTGAACCTCCTCTAGTTCTATTAACATTGAGAACTAGTTACACTGACAATAACTCAAATTAACTTAAATAGATTGCTACAAATTAGAAATTAATAATGTAGAACTAAACTCAAGTGTCTCCAAATCGAGTTAGCTGAGTCAACTGAGTGACAAGATCTATGTCACCACAGTTAACTACCTCCAAGTATTCTATTGAAATTTAAATTTAAATTTCTCCTAATTTGATTAAGGAAAAATTAAATTAGGAATTTCTTGCTGTTGTTGGGCCTGGAATCCCCCCACAGTATGTTTTGGGGCTCAAAGCCCAAGTTTTGGTCAAATGTATTATAAAGAATCCGCGAATTACAGGTGCAGAGCATGAAGTATAAGTTGAGTCATAGGGTTATGCGCCCTAAGTATTGTAAAGTAATGTAATGTCATGTCGGCCTACCCATGGTTCGCGGACCATGGGATTGTATAAATAGAGCGAGGCTCTAAGTTGTAAAGAGAGCATGTTGGGGAGATAGATGAATACCAATGGTTCAAGCATAAAGTAAGAATCTAAGTGTATTGGGTCATAATAGTAGGAAGAAGCTCTATAGCTGAGTGTGTAGAGGCCTAAGTAGAGTCTTCGGCTGAGTGCATGGACCACTACAGTTGAGTGCGTAGGGCGGTGTCAAGTTTGTAATCTAGAAAAAAGAATAATAAAGAGAATTTGATTCCAATTTCTCTGCATCTTCTTGTGTATTGCCTTCTTTACATTTACACTATGTTGTTTATCATGCACACTTATATGATTGTTGGATATACTGTTAGTTATCACTAATCGTACACAAATAAGTTGAGTAATTGGGTAATAACAAATTAAATAGCAAAGAACTTGGGTATAATATGGGTCATGCCCTGAGTAGGGCTATGCAAAAGCAGCATCACAAGTTGCGAGGGACTAACATGTGAACATAGAGACGTACCACGAACCTCAAAAAGCTCATCAAACATCCCCAGGGTGCGGAAACTTGGTTCTAGCATCCTCCCATACTACTTTGGGTTAGACCTCAATCCGCGCTCCATGGACTATTACCGAAAGGGCTAGTAGCACCGAGATTTTCTTGGCTAAATACCTCTGAACCTGGCTTAGGCCCATACAAGCCAATAAATGGTTCTGTTGCCAGGACCAAGATCTGCATAAGGGATGTCTGATGTCGTGCCACTGGAATCCAACGGAAAAAGAAATTGAAGAGTGGTCAGACAAGACGATTCAGGAATTCGCGGTGCAAGAAAACATAAATCCGTGAGTAACTAAGGAACAGTGGTTGGAGTGCTACTTGTATATGGAAATCCACAATATTTTCTTTGAATCCTTTCCTTCTGGGTTATATGAGTGGATCGCGAAGCTAGCAGACATTCAGGGAAGGTGTAGGCTCGACAAACCAATCGTGTGGACTCCAGAATTAGTGTGCAGATTAGAAGCGTCGGGAGATAAGATCGCGCGAGCTGTGGACTATTGGCTCAACCAAATTATAGGAGGATTTATCATTGAGTTCGTGGTAGACGCGACTGTCATCTACAGTGAGGTAGAGCGACGTTTCCTTAAGGGACCACGAGGTAAGTATATTAAAGCTTTAACACTTGGATTAAGATGCTATTGTGTGAAAAGTAGGTTATGTGAATAAATTAATGTTTGGGACTACAGGAAGTGGGAAGATCTACAGAAGCAGAAGTAGTGAAGAATTGGAAACTGGTCCCTTAATTCCCCCCTCGCGGGAATGCAAGGAAGAGCTCGCGAAAGTTTCTTTGAGAAGCGTGGTCAGTCTAATAAGGCAACACATTCCGTGGTTACCACCTCCACCCATACTGCCACCCATCTCACCCTCCTCACTTACATCTCCACTCACCCCACCTCCACCACCACAACAATTCAGTATGGCGAGTGCGATCAAACTACTGGTATTCAGAGGAGTACGGAATGAAGATCCGGACCAATTCTGGTTCATGTAAAAGCAGTATGGGAAGCACAAGGTGTCATGGATGACAATATCAGGAAGGCTACACTAGTGAGCGCATTCTAGGATCGTGCATTAACATGGTACATCAAGCATTCTAATGACCATCCAAAAGCAGTAATCATAGAGATCCAAGCCGTGCTGAACAGGGAATTTAGTGGGCCAAAGTCGAAAACACAATCAAACGCCGGGTTTAAGGAGATCACGATGCTCCCACGCGAGACCCCCAGGGATCTGGACCAAAGAATGAAGGGTATGATTCGCAAAGCCAACATGACATTGATGGATGGACAACACCACGCATGGTTTGTAGCATCACTGACACTGCCCTTAAGGATAGCATTGTCACGACAAAAACTTTCCACCTTGGCTGAAGCTTTAGAGATGGCAACGAGATTGCATGAGACCCCTATATAAGACCCTGGTTTGGGAGTCCAACAAATCCATGTACAACTACAAAATCTGTGTCTAGAAATTCAAAGTTTGAAACATGATAGGATACCTTGGTTGGAGGCGCATGAGGAGGTATGGTGCATAAAATGCAAACGCCAGGGGCATGACAAGGACCACTGTCCAGTGTTTGCAAACTACTTGGCAGGAGGACGGTTGATGCCATTAAGACTTGAGGCATAGGAAATGCCGAACATGGCACTTGCATTATGGTGCATGATCTGTCAGATAGGAGGAAAACACACTATAGATAATTATCATCTATTGTAGAAGTACACGCAGATGTCCCAACAATTGTTTTGTAACTTCTATAGGTCGGTAGGCCATGATGAACGCACCTACAGAAGCTACAAACTAATGATGGATTAGACTCCTACTTATAGGGTGCAGGCATAATTGGAGCCCTCGACCCGAATGTAGGAATGGTGCACGTTCGATTTCAGGGGTGCGATCGAGGTTGAGGTGGAATGGGACCAGGAAGGGGTTGCAGACAATTAATTTGTTATAATTGCGGAGGGCCAAGGCACTATGCCCTCGATTCTACAAACCCGATGAGTACATCATGTTTATATTTTACTCAATTTGATCACGAGGCAGAAGACTACCCTACCTTGATAGCAAGACTGCACAAAAAAGGGGTACTTCAGCCCCCTCTGACTCAGAATTTGCAAATGATGAGGTTTGAACCAAGTGAAGAATACTCGAATGTAAACATGATGTTCATGAGTGGTATGACCAATGGCAATGATAAAGGTAAGAAACCAGAAGAAAGTGTGTGGGTTCGCAAGGCTCCTACTAAGGAACCCAAATTTGATTTAGAATGCGCGAAGGAGACATTCATGGAAGCTAAGAAGAGCTTCACGTAGGCCTCCACTTTAGGTAGTAAAGATCAATTAGAACTAGGAATAGATCCTTCAATGCTCACTACCTTTCTAGAGACATGCATGAAACTGCTACATGACAACAAGGCAGTAAAAGGGCTACAGGAACTTATCACTAGGTGTGTGGGGTCAGGAGAACCGTGCGTGGTCTGGAAACTTGTAAAGCATGCATTGTGTATAGGAAGGGAAATGAGGTTGACTACATAAGTTGACGAGTATGAAATGGATCAGGTAATCCTATATCTAGGATCGAACATGAATGTACTACCAAAGAAAACATGGGAATGCATGGGTAGACCCATGCTATAGTGGTCTCCTATTCAGTTACGAATGGCGAACCAATAGAATATCTTGCCCATGGGAAAATTGCAAGGGGTAACAGTAGATATTGAAGGTGTGAGCACGCAGGCGGATATTGAAGTGATAGAGATTGTCGATGATAGTAATTCCTATCTCACACTTATAGGAATAGACTGGGCCACTGATATGAATGAAGTCATTAATCTGAAGAAGCACAAAATCATCTTTGAGAAAAAGTCACTACACGTAGTAGTACCGCTAGATCCAGCCAATGGAGCATGATACACTGAATCGGTGAGTGATGACAATAGTGATGACGATCTCGATTGTATTTACAGGAAAAATACAAGAGAAGAGGATTGGGTGAATCCGACTGTAGATGGAAGGATTTCGTGGGAGAGAAAAAGCTCCCACACCTCGGATTTAGATGAAGAGATAGAGTGATGGCAGAACCAGCTGCACGAAGTAACAACACTTAATTACAACATGATGGTTAGATCACTGCTTTGCGTGACAACAAAGGCTAGGGATCTGCCAAAATATGATGGGTTGACAACGGTGGATGAATTCCTAAGCAAATTGGAAAGTGTAGTACCAGAACAACGATTGTAGTATTATCCATTTTTCTCGTTTTTGGTTACACCCTCAATAGAAGAATGGTTTTTTGCATCTAGAGATAAGCTTCACCTTGCATCATGGTATACAAATATATAAACCAGGTTTAATTTTTGATACATTATACTATATTATTAGCCCTATTTTGACTTCGTTGTCCACTCTTGAAAGGATAGCCTACTAAGTTACTAAGTTATGGAAATAAACCATGATTTGAATTCATATAATACTAAAGTTATAACTCCCTCTTTTTCGCCATACTTTTGAATCCATGCATTATTATATTGACAAGTTGATTATCTTTTCAAATTTTCCTTCTCTTCTTGGATGCCATGACCTTTCAAAATAAAGAAAGGGATGGTCATTTTCATATTTAGATTAAAAAATAACCCTATATGGAAAATAAAAGAGATCATTCGTCGAACATTTGGTTTCCTCTGTCGGGTACCTATGGAACTTTATTAATGTAAAGCATCTCACAACTTAATCTTTTTTAATACCTAGAAGTATTATCTTGTTGGCTACAAGTTGAAATGTCCTACACTCCCTCTATGCATAGCTCAAATATTATCCATTTGTGGCACTACTCTTAAACCCTCATTGCAATTTTCAATTACTTCTTGGTCAATAAAAAAATTCCATTCAATAAAATTATTGATAGAAAAATTGAGAGAGATCAGAGAGTGATTGATCGCACACACCAAACCACACTTAGATCCTTTTATTGATCATCAGAGGTACAAAAGCATAGGACATAAATTACTAACTTTAAAACATCTAGATCATAACTATGACTCATACATTGGAAACAACAACTTCTATATTGACTCCGCATAACTCCTAATGACAACTACACATGACATGGAAGCATTACTTCCAACAACTATCAGTTCAAACAATAAACCAATAGTACTATCAGTGAAGCATTAGATGAACTATAAGTGATTCTCCTCCTATTTCATATATCTCATATTACATGTCATGCATACAAATCAAGTTATTTCTACGAAACACTCTTTGAATTTAGATAATGTCCAAAATTCATTTTTTTCTTTACAAAAAGGAATTCATTCTGGACCAATCATAACGAGTCAGTTCTCATTTTATGGGTCAAAGAAAATGCATGTTTTTGAATTAAATTTTTTTATCTTGGCTTTATAAGTTAGACATACATATACCTTTTCACTTGCCATGCTACCACTTTACATCAACTAGTGCAACCATGGTACTCACTATTTCAAATACATTCTATTCTATTTCTCTTCCCTGGCTCACAATAAGGGTATAGAAAATATATGTCACCTCCTAATAAGACCTGGGACTATTTCCTCAAATGATCATCATAGTTGTACACACATATTTTTGTGGGAATTACCCAATGAGAAGTATGCTATAACAAATTTCTCTTCATTACTTATGTAGTTGTTCATTCACATTTTAGTTGTTATCAAAAGATTTATTTTAAAAAAAATCCAACTTTGTTTCTATAACGGTATGACTAACTAGTTATGTATACATGGACACTTTGCTTAATGTCATATGATATTGGATCATGTATTAATCATTTTTTTGATGCATGTTCTTATTCTTATTTAATTACACTCAAACAAAATCATGCAGTTCTTCCATACCTTCCACTTGCACTAAAGTCATAGTTTCAGTAAAATCAAGATACAACCTATGCCTCATTTCTCTTCGAAGCTCTGAGAATTAAGATGCTTCAACCATGCATATGAGTATTTCTATTTCCATCAGAAATTTCTTTCGAATAGTGAAGAATATTTTTTTTCTAACTTCTTTTAGTTTTTCTTGCATGAGCTCTCTCCTTCCCTTTACATGGCGCTTTTCCCCTGGATGTTTGATCAAACACCTCCATTAATCACATAAGCATGATTTTAAACTAGATATACTTTATTGATTTGTATACTCATGTTTCAAGATCCACATTGCACAATAGATAAACCTCACTACTGCAGATAATTATTTTTTAGCAAAGGTTCTCGTGACAATAGGAGAGGACATGGTAGAAGAAGAAATATGTCTTCGAGAGAGAATAATAACAAAAGGATCATATTCTCAATTCATTTTGATGTGGATTCTGAGGAAATTGACAAACTTACTCGGACTAGTCACATTCACCTCAGGAGCCCTCCAGCTCATCCACCTAACCCATTGACCTCTCAAAACATACCACTACTTCATTCCCACATAGTATAAATTCCAAAACCATAACCACAACAACGAGCTATACATTATTATGGATGGGATCAAAATATCATTAAAACATCATCTAGACATGCACATCGACATTCTCTTTCATATCACCGAGTTCCTCCCCTCACCATGACTCATCATGCACCCTTAGTTTTCTCGCAAGCCACGTGTCAACATCCTAACCAACCTATTCATTCATTTTCTCACATAATGGTATGAAAACTTCATTTTTTTACAACACTTGAAGACTTCTCTTTATAAAACAATTTTTCACATTCTCATACCAATGCATCAAGGACAAATGGGAGGAGAGAGGTCTCATTCGAATACATGCACCCAAGGGTATAAGGAGGATGAGGAAAATATAAGATTCAAGGAAAAAATCAAGAGACCATCTACAATAGATGCCATGAGTTAACATAATCCTACAATTTTATCTTATTGTCTATTTCAATTTATGCAAACTTATATTTATCTACAACATACTTTTATTTTCGGATAGGATATCATTTTTGGACATGATATATAGTCTAATGATATAATTTTTTTGGAGGCACGAGATTCTTTCTACCAGTTTATACGTGATGGATGACATGGCATTATTGATATATCTATGCTTTAAATTTATAATGTTATGGATATACATGTTCCTTATGGGAGTCACAATGATGAGTTTTTTAACTTATAAGATATATGAGGGGTGCAACTACCAATGGTAATAAAACGTTAATTATATATCCTTCTAAATACCTCTTCCCTAATAACAAAACATGTTTGAAGTAAATTAATTAAATAATTTCCATGGAAATTATATTTTCTAACTTTCCAAACAAAGTACAAATCTAGAAGAAGGAAAGGAACGAGGGGTTGGAAAAAATACTGAAGAGAAGTGTGCTCTATGTTTAAAAAGTTGTCATATTCCCCTCCGATCCATATTTTTCTTGAGTACAAAAGGCTTATCTATTTGTTAACAACAAAACTAAACAGAAAGCACATATTTCTCTTGATTAATCTTCTTAGGTTATCAATTATTTTCCTGCATTATTTTATGATAATAGAAGCTTCGATATTTTTTATGTCAATTCTAGGCTAAAGGATTAGCTCAATTGGTCGAGTCTCCATCCTTAAAAGTACATTTTCTATTGAGAGGTGATGGGTTTAATTCTCTCGAAACCTTCAGGTCAAGTAATGGTTGAGCTAATAGGAAGTGATCCCATCAAGTGGATCTTCCTGGTACAAATATTTTGTTGGTGTAGTAGTCACCGATCTCTAGGTATGTGAACCACATAATATGTGTGTGTGTGTAAGTGCTAACTAGCTTGGTTTTCGCAGAACATTTTTTTGATTCTATCATATTAGAGAGGTTCTAGAAAAACTACGTATATTGTTTTCCTTGAATTTTGTCACTTTAATGTCTATGTATTGGTCCTTTTACACCTTAGACATTTTAGAATTGAATTTTGGTTGAGATTCTTCTAGGAATCGACTAAAACAACATGTACTCATTTCTTAATAATAAAATCATCTTTTGACAACCATCTTTTTCACATATTTCTGTGAAAGTTTATATTTTTTTTAGTTATGTAAAGTATGAGTAGAATTTTCTAAAAACTATAAATTTTACTGAGTCATATGTTTTCGTCCATTATGTACCTACATAACCCTATGGACAATGGGGTATCACCTTAATTCTCCTTAAAAATTCATTATTTATTTTAGTTATTATTGTTCATGTCTTTTGTAATACATCAAACCCACACCTAAAATAAAAATTTCTAATAAACATCCCTTTTCATTTCATTAGCATAATTGTGGATATAATTTATTTCACCTTTGTTAGCTAAAATGTTAAGGGAACTAACCACATGTATATTCTATTTCTATATTACTGCACTAGAGGTCATTTTATATTATTTATAATGGTCTATTGTTGGATATATTTTCATTTAAATATAATAGGGTGGCTATGCCACTCCACAACCAAATCGAGAGTAAGGGAATTTTTATTATTGAATCTAGCATGTTGCAACATTGAAGACCCAATACATAGATTATGTTAATTTTTGGTTTAACCCATAATTAAAAGGTTTTGAGGCATTTGGAACTCATTACCATAAACATGGCAATGATTTTACATACCATTATGCTACACCACTTCCTTATGTTTTAAATTTAATTATTTCACACCTCTACAACGTTGATCCATGTGATTCGATTTACGAGGCTTGCTCCCTATGGTGACATTTGGGCATTCCCACATGATAGTTTGATTGAAGATAGTTTCAATGCATCTAGAATAATTTAGTGGTGGAGATATGTTTACATAAAATTAGGGTTACTAGACCCAACCCTTCCCTGGTCAATTTGTCATTTGCACTATTGATTTAGGAAACTGAGAGCTTTGCAACTCTAGTGAAGGTTTCTTCTATTGAGGTTTACCATGCTACTTTGTATTCTACACAATTTCTATAGTGATGTTGTACTTTATTTCCTTGAAATCGGTTAATTTCTTAGAGAAACAATATTTCTTAGGAATAAAATCCCTCAACTATTTCATACAACAAAATTTTTCAAATCTAGGCTTTATATGTTTGTTCTTTTTCCATTGGTTACTAATGGTGTCTTAGAGATTTCTTTCTCACAATTTCATGAGGATTTTTAGGCTGACACGATTTGGTTTCCTTTGTTCAGGTCTAAGGAACTTGGAAGACTTAGGTCCTTCCACTAATTGTTGCAGAGTTTTTCTTTTATTATCTCTACTATAGAACCCTTTTAACCTTTCAAGCTAAATTTGTAAACAGAAATGTAATTTCTATTTTTGCCTTGCAGATGGAAACAACTTTCATCATGATGAAGGTCATATTAGGTAAATTAAAAAACGTTTTACATTTCCCTAATTTTCTCTGCATTTTTGCTTAAACTAATTGTGGTTATGTTGCTTCTAAAGCACTTAGTCTACTTCACAAGCTCAAGTGGAGCTTCCATGACACTCTTATCTATTTCTCTGTTTGCTAGTCTCAACAACAATAATTTTTAGCCACACTATAGGTAAAAAAAATTGAAGGTTTGTCATTCACTAGTTTCTTTCTTTTTTCTTAAGTCTTTTTAGCAAAAATACCCTCTTGTGTCTTTGTTTGACTAAGGTAATATTTCTCTTTTCTTGATAGGTAACCTACTTTGCATCTATTGTAGAAATTTAATGTGTAGATTCAAAACTGCTCGTGAAATTTACTAAATCATAATACTTGAAGCTACTCTACTCATGCGCGGAAAGTAAATCATGATCAAGAACACAACTCATTAAAATGCATCAAGAGTAAACACACATACACATAGATTTATCTAGGGGAAATCAACTTCTCAAACCCCTTGTTGAGCCTGAAAATTACTCTTCCCCTAGTAACTCTTCTAATTCCGTTTCTTTGTTTTTCCATGAGAAAGATGCATTCTCATCACCAATGACTAGTATATATTGTGTTGAGGAGGACATTTAGTGATTTGCATGTTATGCTTTTATGTTTTTCTGTTTGAATAAATTTTTGCATATTATTTATGGAACACAGCCTATTCTGCAGCTAATCGGCTGCTCCACAGCTACCTTCATGGTCTAACAGGTTCTAGGTGTCAGAAGGAGAAACTAGCTACATGGGCAGCTTGGAAATCATCGTGACATGGACCCTGTCCTATTCACTTAGCCTAGGTCAACAAAGAAGACGGCATAAGACTATAGTCAATGGATAATTCAAATGCAGAGATTGAAGGTAACATGAATCTATTTCATGGTTAATTAACACGTTCCACAATGATGGGAAACGTTTTTTTGGAACAACTACTTGTACCTATGGACTCCAACATCCATTTGTAAAACCGAATCCAACAGCCACCATGTCTTGGATTTATGTCTCTAGCAGTCGAGGAAGAAGTTCTGCATATCTGTCTTCTATGTGTTTGGCTATAACATGTTTTTATCCACAAATAGTTGTATGGTTTTTCTTATAAATACCTATGTAAAGAATCGAAGAAGTTCGTGGTAATAATGATAGTTTTTGTTAGGCCCCTATACTACTAGAGTAACCCCTTATTGTTATTAGTACAACCCACTTATTATATTGATGTACCCATGTAGCGCCCATATTGTTACTATTGAGCCCCATAGAAGCCCACTATTATTATTATTGTGCCCTTGCATTATTATTGTTATT
>APFE031409492.1:49870-97723 GCA_000404065.3 Pinus taeda | reverse complement strand
GATTAAGGGGAGGAATGTTGACACCTAATCCGAAACGGATGGGTGAACTGGACAGTCATCCAGAAGATGAACTGATCCACCATATTTATGTATATAAATGTATGTTAGCTAATGAATAATATAATCAGTTTCTCTCGCTCATTCATTCTGGAGTTACCCTAGCCTGACATGAACTAATGATGGATCAGAGTACCACCTACAGAGTTCAGACCGAGACATGGGCCTTTGATCAAAATGCAGGGATGGTGTGCACTGGATTTCAGGGGTGTGAACGAGGGCGACGTGGAATGGGACTAGGAAGAGTTCAAGGAGAGTTAATATGTTACAACTATGGAGGGCTGGGACACTATGCCCGAGATTGCACAAATTCAATGCATCCCTCATGTGTGTACTGCATGATGTTTGATCATGAGGCGGAGGACCGTCCCACACTGATAGCAAGGTTGCGCGATAAGGGGACACTTCAACCCCCCCGGGAACAAAACCTACAGATGGTGAGGTCTGAGCTGCGCAAGAGGACCCTAGCGTAAATATCGTGCTTCGAAGTGGGACCACAACAGGTGATGACAAAGGGAAGCAGCCCAAAGAAAACACCTAGGTTCGCAATTAGAATTTGGTAACTAACATACACTGCTAGTGTTGGGAGTCCACCACTTCAAAACTCTCTCGCGGTACCATGTATGCCTTTCTCTTTTTTTTTGTTGGGTTAGATTTATATAAATTAAGATCATTAAATTAAAAAATAAAATAGAGAAAATTTAACGTAAAATTTTTAAAATAAACTAGAAAATAGTTTTATTTTTTTTAAATATCATTTTCAGGGTTTTAAAAAGTATATATTATATATATATATTTTATACTTTCTAATTTTTCTCTATAAAACTGAATTCGAATTCGAAATTAGAATTTGCTAACTATAACATAGACATACTGCTAGTGTTGGGAGTCCACCACGTCAAAGTTCTCTCCCGATGTGCATAGGGCCACCACAATAATACGCTCTCTCAATATACGGTTTTCAGAGTGTATGTAGGCTCCACCACGTGAAGACTTAGCTTGAGACTCTGAGAGAGTGGCTGCCTGAGGAGTCCACCACATCAAAACTCTCTCGCGGTGTGCATAGGGTCCACCACATTAAAACTCTCTCTCAATATACATAGTATACTAAGAGAGTGGCCGCCCACGCCAACCAATATTTCTAGAATACTTAGTTTGAGAAAGTGGCTGTCTATGATAACTAATATTTCTAACTCTATTAATGCAGTGAGGTAGTATAGGTTAACTATTAGATTTTATAGTTGTCTAAATGTTAAAGTTAATATACACTACGTCAACACACGTTAATGAAATTATAATTCCAAAAATATATATTAATGAAGCTATAATTCCAAAAAAGCAGTGAAATAATATATATTAACTATTAAATTTTATTGTTGTCTAAATCTTAAAGTTAGTATACACTACCTCAACACATTAATGAAATTATAGCTCCTAAAATATACATTAATAAAACTGTAACTCCAAAAATATTAATAGCCTAAACCTAACACTTGCACTACATGAGCGACCCTCATGTGCCACCACCACACAGATTGCGTCAGATGGAATTTAAAATTTATCTGGACTATTATTTATTTCTATTGTTTTACGGTTAATGTATCTTCAATTATATTTGATGTTCTAGAGCTGGAGTTAGTGATTGATTTTTTATTAAATAAAATTTTGTTTAAAATTTACTTTTCAATTACTATAAAAGAAAATAGGATAATAAAAAAAAAAATTATAAATTTATATAAAATAACAAATAACAAATATGAAAAACAAAATTTATTTATCAAACACAAATTTATACAATGTAAAATGATAAATATAAAAAACAAATAACTGTGATCAAATTTCCATTAGTTAGATTTGAAAAATTCCAAGGTAGTCCAGCCTGGGAAGGCTATCTCATTGTTCACAAAAACAATATAGTGTATTTGGGGTCCACGTGTTTTATAGCGCCACGTGGACATTGATTTCGCGTGTGTGGAGTCCACTACGTTAAAACTCTCCCGAGTGTGCATACAGTCCACCAATTTGAAGTTTCTTAGTATGTTTTTTCACATTTTGAAAGTATTTGACAATTTCGAAAAAAATTCAAACGTCCAAAATGATAATGATTCATAAAAGAAATTTGAAACCGTAATTTTGATATATGAGTATTTAAGTTGTTTTAGTGATTTAAACGGAGATTAATTTAGACCATTGTTAGTCACAATACTTATTTCTCGTCGATTAATTGGAAATACCCAGAATTCTTGTCACGGGTTTATTAGAAATTAGATTTTTATAAATACAAAAATGAATATAAAAAATGCTAAAATAATAGCATTCTCTTATTAAACACGGTTAGCATATATTATTAAAAAAAAATCCATATCATAAACCTATTATGCTTAAGAAATAATCTTCTTCGCGTGCACCCCTATCTCACATTTATAAATCTATATATTATTAAAAAAATCCATATCACAAAGTTATTATGCTTAAAAAATCCTTTTCAAATATAACTGCGTGCACGCTTACCTCACCCTTATAAACTTATGTAAAATGTTAAAAAACACTAAAAATTAAATAAATAACTATCATCAAATTTCCACTTAACCTGCCAAATAAATTTAAAATTCCAAAGCTGGGTCCACATATAAAAACTCTCTCACTATGCGTAGTTTCAGAATGTAAGTGGCCTCACAACGTGAAGAATTAGCAGTTGTCTATAATGTGATTTTTTGGAAGTTTTTCCAGTGGGTTTTTCCGGTTAAAATCCGGCGTAATTTATTGGAATCGCAAGTTTGATAGTTAGTTTCTGCACAATCAAAGCCTACTAAGAGTTTTTCAGGGTGCTGAATCCAAATATACAATTAAAAAACCATTTTAAATAATACAAATCAAGATTTAACCTAATTTTTTCTGCCAAATTACATCATCGAAATCTCCAAAAAAAAAAAAAAATATTATAAACAACTCCAAAAACTTATTACCCAATCGTAGAATTTCATATTAGCCTGACTATTAATCATGTCTATTGTTTTAGGGTTGATGTAGATGTGTGTCAGATTTTTTTTGGTGGGGTTATAACCGTAGAGGTATATGCAAAATTTGAAGAATAATAGTAAAGTGGGAAATAGCCATCCTCCGACTAAAATTTAATAATTCATAGATTGTTATAGTTGACTAATTTATAATTATTTATTCTATTAGATGAGTGAAGATTAGGAATATTCTTTTCAAACGAAAATGTGATTTTTTCATAAATAAGGATCATTTTATTGGAGATCATTTATATATTTTAAATCATATATATAAGAATGAAATTTATTCTTTTTTATTGTATATTATTTATAATTAATATTATTTAGATTTTTTTTTTAATTCTTGATCTATTTAGAGTTGAGGGGAATAATTTTTTTTTAGAATGAAAAGAGAATTGATCTCTCATAACTTGGTAGACCTAGAATTAATATGCATTTAGGTTGGTTTAATCTTCTCTTTAAATGGGTTATATTCCATATGAATACCATGGATCAATAATATAGGTTTTCATAAATATGGAGCTCAAAAAACACTTGTAACTTGGCCAATTCAAGATCACCTTAACTACCCAACAAAAATTAATAAAGATAAAAATAATAACTTACTAATTTTATTTTTATTATTTTATATTGATGTAATTTTTATTTTAACATAGGGTTATTTTTATTTTTATTTTACTTTTGACGGAGTGAAAATGTTTATAGGACACATTACATTACATTATAACATCTCTACCATATTGGGGTAAAGAGTGTCTCTCGGCACAAAAATACAAATTTCCTAATATCTTGCCATATTATTCATGCCTTAAATTATTTAGAGAACCTCTTTGGTAATATCCTCATACAAATGCAACAATCCCTTTTGTCTTCAGTCCACCAAAAAATGGTGATAGAAATGAGCATTGCAATGAATCCAAAAATAAAATTTCCCACTCACCAAGGTGAGTGTTCTCTTCAAGCCACCCTCTTTTTAAACCATTGCAATAGAGATTCTCTTCAAGCCACACTCCTTTTATACCATAGCCACACTCCTTTTAAACCATTGCAATAGAGATTTTGAATTAAGGCCAGTGTAATATTTTCCTATTTTGAATAATGAAATGTATTTAAAGAATCACCATCAATGTTCCTTCAACCCCTATTCATATTTCTGTTTGTGCACTATTCAACAAAGTTTCAAACAACTTCAAACTTTTAAAAGTTGGAGACTAATGTAGCGAAGTCTAGAGGAGAGTTGCAAACCCACTACAATGAAGTATACCTGGAACTAAGCAAACTTACAGAGTAATGTTGACAAAGACTCGACACTAAGGAAACTCGCATAACAAAGTTGATAGACCAACTCTGAGTAAACTCGCATAACAAAGTTGATAGACCAACTCTGAGTAAACTCGCATAACAAAGTTGATAGACCAAAGTAAAACCATTATCAATGGGGACTAGCTTAAATGGGAGGAAATAAACACCTATTGCAATGATATGATTTAGAGTGTTAAACTGTAAAAAAAGGACTTATGCATACTTATCTCCATGCCAGTCCCAGAGTAAAAAGAGTGAAAAATGCGATGATAAAAAACTCATTCATAGATATAGCCCTCACTAAGGATAAGCATATCATCCACAAAGAGTAGATGAGTTAATCTAAAAGACTTAGAACTTTTAATCCCTTTGATGTGGCCCTCTTGCCTAGACTGGTTAATCGACAAGCCAAGAACCTCAATGATGAGAAAAAATAAAAGGGGAGATAAAAGACACCCCTACCTCAAGCCCATGGAACTAGGGAAAAAATATGATAGGCAACCATTGACGACCACCAAGAAATTTGCGGATGTAACACAATCTATGATCTAATTTGTCATTTTTAGTTCAAGCCAAATATGTAGAAGTAATAGCCTAAGGAAATCCCAATTAACCCGATCGTATGCCTTGACCAAATACATTTTAAGGATCATAGAGTTGAGCTTCTTTGCCTTAAAGGAGTGCAGTGCTTCTTGAGCCACTCCAATAGGATCATGAATTAATTGACCAATAAGAAAATTGAACTATTCAGGAGAGAACAAGTAGGAAATATTACTCTTAAGATGATCAAATATGACCTTAGCTATAACCTTGTAAATTAGGTTGGGTAACGAAATCAACCTATAGTTCCAAGAAAGTAATAGGTTTAGAACATTTAGGGATAAGGGTGATAAAAGTGGCATTTATTGCCCCAGAAATAGATCCCTTAACCCTTCCCTTCTCCACAACATGAAGGAAGTCGTTCCCTGTGAGATCAAAAAATAGAAGGAAAAGTTCAATGGTTCATCCATTTGGACCAAGACTTTTGTCCTTGACAAAATATTTGAGGACTGATTTAATCTCATCCAATGTAATTGATCCAGCCATCATGGTAGACTATTCTTCCAAGAATAAATGACGAAAATGTTGTATAATAATGACTTGTGCTTGGTTTTGATTAATACTTGAGTCCTTGAAGAGATTGTAAATGTGACCCTTAGCTACCAAGTCCAAGTCCTTCTAAGAACAATATGAATTTCCAGCATCATCTTGAATGTCCCAGACGAAGTTTTTAATCCTCGATGATTGGAAAATTTGTTTAAAAACTTGGAGTTTCCATATCCTTCTTTAGCCCATATTTCCCTAGTCTTTAAGCACCAGTGTTCCTCTTTAGCTTTGAGAAGCTGAGCTTTTCTCTCTACCAAGGTAACAATTTGATGCTTGATAGGGTTCAAGGAACTTGAGGATAAGAAAATATGATGAAAGGATTTTATAAATGACTCGTTATCAATCAATTCCTAGCTTTGATCAAGAATATGTGTCCTTGCCCATTGTTTAAGATGATGTTTGAGAAATTTCATTTTGTTCACCGAAGATTCCACAACAGACAAAGAGGAATCAACCTGAATGTTTTTCCAACATGAATGGACCAATGTAATGGAAGAATCCTCCTTGATAAAGGTATTATTAAAATTAAAATGGAACCTAGAGGGTGAAACCAAGAATTCCAACTGAGTAAAGATGGGAAGTGGTCAAAAATACCATCTTGGAAAATTGAGGACTGATGTCTACCTAAACTAGTAGCTAAAGAATCAATGATAAAAAAATGATTCACTCATTTTTCTATCCCTTACTCTCCCAACCTCCCATTTTTCCAAATAGTGGCAAGAGGGATAGGACACACATCTATGAGATTAGATTCTTGTATGAGATGAAAGATGACAAGAGCAAAAGGATCTAACCTGTCATTTACTCCCCAAACCTCACTCATAGAAACAGTGAAATTTAGGTCACTCCCAAGAATTAGAGAGTGTTATCGAAGAAGTCCATTGTGATGAAGATGTTCCCAAAAAGGCTCTCTATTTTCAAGATCCATAATAGTTGACTAAAATTATAGGTCATTCTAGACCCCTAAAAAAACCTTCTAGAATAATGCTACCTTAGAGATGAAAGGTTTGAAATCTACAGCTTGAGGGTTCCACTAAACTGCGAGACTCCTCGAGCACCCCAACGCATCTCATTAGAGAAATTTTGAGGTAAAAAATGGGCCTCAAAATGAAAATGTACAACCAAAATCAAATTTATAAGAACTAATACGATTCAAGATGATGATGTCAACCATGGGGGATGAGTTACCATTTTTGGAGTAAAAAAGTAAAAAGATTAAAAAATTAAAAAACTACTTTTCAACTAGTATTTTTGACTTATATCCCTACAATTTTACTAGAATTTCAAGAAGGAGCACTCGTTGGATGCAAAATTTAATTCCTCATCCAAGGAGTACCCATGACACATACTTTTGGTGGACCCTACTGCACAAAAAATGAGAAATACATGAAAAAACATGATTGCAATCACATTGTTTCATGCATTTCTCATTTTTCGTGTAGTAGGGTCCATTGAAAGTATTCAACATGGGTAATACTTGGATAAGGAATTAAATTATGCATCCAATGAGTGCTCCCAATCGAAATTTTGAGTAAAACTATAGGGAGATAAGTTGAAAAAGTAATTTTTTTCTCTTTTCCCTCTAAAATATGATGATGTAATCTAATTTTATTTTATTATTTCCATGATTATTTTATAATATTCTTTAGGAGGCCCATTTTAGACCTCAAAGTTTCTCTAATGACAATGCAAATATGCCATTTGGGACAAATTTCAAGAAGTACCTCCATGGCCTTGTTCCACGGGACCATTGTCTTCTACATAGAGATGACAGAGGGACAATGAATACCAATCAATCTATAGAGGGCACGTTATTTTGGAGGCCCTCCCACTCCATGGATTTCAAAGGATGAGATGATCATGAGAACCCTTGTAAGAGGTATTCTTGGCTCTAAGGGCCCTTGGGAAAGCAGAAATGTTAGAAATCTCCTTAAAAAATCCACCATGAAAAGCTTCTTTGCAGGTCAATTCTTTTTTGTTATGTTTATTTTTTCAGATGGTAACATTTTGGAAGGAAAATTATGGCTCCGCAGAAGTATTATCACAAGGAAGAGAAGAGGGAAACATAGGGATAGGGTAATTTTGAAAGAATCCATATAGGAAGGGTTCAAGGAGGGAGTAATAGAATCATAGGAAACTCCCATAATAGGATATGAGCCTGATCGAGTCCCACATGAGGGAGCAATCCCATTCGGTTGGCAAGGGTTCTTAGCATAGGAGAGATCACAGCTTGTAATATACCCAACCATGAATGGAGAAGACCAAGGGAAACCCCTAGACCTAAGAATAGGGTTAATGCAAGAATTAGGTCTTGATGATAGAGGATTGACGAAAAGAGTAGAAGAGCCACTAAGAGGAGGGAAATTATATGGTAGTCGGCAGAAAGGTATAAAAATATACAAGGGGAAGAATCATATTTAGTGGAAGAAGAATAATCTATAGTGATATTATCAAGCAAAATAAAATCTTCGGTGGATAGGGATTATATGAGCTTAACAAAGAGCACTCACTATAGCACTAAAGAATCCCCAAGAGGTTTCATAGGAATGGACTCCTCGGCTGCATCATCCCTACAAGAATTTTGGCATTCCACGCTTATTGTTTGTGTTCCCTTTTCTGTCTGGAAAGTGGGGACAACCTTCCATTTCTGAACCCAAATGAAAATTAGAATAATCAATAGGGCTTGATAGCCTCACAGAAGAAGAAACTTTATTTGAAACCTCATTCCAAAATAAAGCATATGTAAAAGCTCTATGTTTTTTCCTATGATCAAGACCGTCATAAACCAACAAAGGAGAACAAGGTCACCCTAGATGAGCCTCCTATGACACTCCTGGAACATGGGCTTCAGGTGGAAAGTGGAAAACAAGGCATTGCAACATGAGGGTTTAGAGCATTTTCCAACCAGCTGAGGGTTATGAACCCCCAACTTTGCAAATAAGTCACAATTCTCTTTTGAATGGCCTAGCTTATGACAAAGGGCATATCTAAAGGGAACTCTCTAGAATTTTAGTCACTGAAAGAAAGATAAGCCCCCATGGGAGACCTCTAGCTTAGCCAAAAGGCCTTAGTTAAATATCCATCTCCACCAAAAACCATAGGATTCTCTTATCAAAGGAAACTAGGGACATATTGTCGAAGAAGATAAACCTCTCAATGTTATTAGCTACAAGCATGACAATTTGGTGGATCCATAGTTCCAAGGGGAATTTAATTAGCTTGACCCAAGTATTGCAACTTGGGTTCATCCAATATTGGGTTGAAATCCACATGCCACCTTTGTAACCATAAATAACCCAGACCCATAACCCAAGATTACTGCATAATCAAATGTAAATCACCTTCATCCAAGAAGTGGAAATGAAACAAATTATTCATAAGCAGGTTGATAGTCGGAGTGTACCTAAGAAAGGGCTTCCAGTTGATAGAGACCCAAGATTGTACCTTTGACTTATTGAGAGAGATATAGAAAAATTTACACATCAAAGCATGAGCCAAGATACTAGAAACCTTACTCAAATTAGTATCACCACCCAGAGTGAGAGACGAGTTCACTTCTCAAGTCCATGGAGCTTTAGGGACTCGCTTAGTTCTCAACAAGGAAACTTGTAAGGGTGAATGACCTAAATAGGGCATATCCCGAAAAACTTGATCCACGCCCTCAAATGTCAGCTATTGGCTACAAAGAGCCCCACTTGTAAACTTTTTGATAAATTTGGCTCCATAAATGAGGAGATTGGATCACAAAGAACAAAATGAGAGGCACAAGAGGCTAGAAAAAAATAAAGAGAGCACCAGAGAATTATTAGGACTGGAAAAAGGCTGAAACTATAGTTTGTGTGAGAGAAAAAACCCCTAAAATACAGAGAAAGGAAAGAGCGGGAAATAAGTATTGTCAGCTCAGGCTCATAAAAATGAGAAAAGAGAGAGTTAGAAAATAGGACCCCCCTGCAAACCGAACTCCTTTTGAAACCCAACAGAATAAATGGAAACAACAATGAGAAGGTATAATGTTAACAAAGAAAGGTGAGGATAAAATTGAAACCATACACCCCAAGAAAAATTGCACCCTCGGAAATCACAAATCAGAGATCTCAGGATACCCATGGCACGCTACCTTCAAACCCTAACCCCCAACTAGAGACCAAGATTTAGGGAAACTAGTTCACCACCCTGGATTATGAATATAATCTAAACGAATGATAGATGGAAAACACTAAATTTCATTTACTTTTCATTTATTCCCTTAGCAAACAGTGTCTAAGTGCAGCCAACAGAAATGCTTTACACCACCTCTGATCCATCATTGCCTAGCTGAGACCCTGTAAAGTATAGACATAATAATACCATATAAATACACACAATAAATACATATGAAAAATTATGATGGTATCTTATGCAGCTGAACATAGATATGAAGTACTAGAATTTTTTGTGCTTGTCATGATTGACGTGTGAATTTTGTGTCCACTTGTATTTAAAATTTTGATCTACATGGATTGTATATTCACTTGTCAAATATAGGTTTGAAGGAAGAAAGTGATATTAACTACGATAAATATTAAGGTAAGTTAACCATTATCTCACTACCTTTACATATTTTTCATTGAATAGGAGTCAATCATTATCTTATGTCATTGTTTGATGGTACGAAAATTTTTCTTGGACGACGAATTTCTTGTCAGAATCCAATGACTCATTTTCAAGAAATCCGACCTTGTGAGTATTTGAAAAGATTTTTTGAAGGTGGAAGTGGATTGAACACCATCAAGGACCCTTAGGGCACCCAAAATCCTAAATCTTGGCAATTGTAACCCAGATTTCCAAAATTTTCCATCCAATTTTTTCAAAATCATGCCATATTTTCCACTATTTTCCACATGAAAACATCCCCTTCTTACACTACTCTTTAAATTACTATTGTAAAAGCCCTGGTGAAAAGTTCATGTAATAAAAGTTAATAAAGGCAAAATAAGATCAAGGGTAAGGGACACTTATTCCAAGTTGAATGTTGGGCAAAGATATCCTAGTGGGCATCACTGGATGTCTGTTTTGGCTAAGGAAAATTGGTTGAGGCTAAGGCAAAGAAATTAAAAGGAAAAAAAAACATTTTGGCACATTTATTTATGAAAATAAAGGAAAATAGGAGAAAAGTAAGGTGAAAGGTCCCAGGTTGCATGTGAGGAGGAAATTGAAGGAAAATAATGGAAAACGAAGAAATTAGAGGCCTCATTCATAAAAAAGCTTCTAAGGACCAGTTCATGGATTTTTTCAATTGAAGCTTGGGAGCTCTCTCATTATTCACTATCTTTCTCTCACTCTTGGTCACTTAGACTTTTCTTGGAGTACTCTAGTTTGGAGCAAGGAAAGGAAAGGAAAAGAAAGGATCAAGGAAAGGAAAGCAGGATCAAGAAACTTCAACAGGAATACTTGTAGGTAACCTTTTGCATGTGGTATTTCCTAGATGGTTTGGACATGCATGGCTTTGCATGTTGGTGTATGGTTCTCTTACTATCGGTGGGATGGTTTTGTCAGGCTATGACAATGGATTTTAGCCTAGCCTATTCTTTTTCCAAATGCCATGGTATGTTGGCATGTTTATTTCAGTTTTTGCAGTGTTGGTTTGTTGGATGGATTTTAGAATATGGGGCAGAGGTGGTCTCAAGTTCCATTCCCAAAGGCCTAGGAATCCCTTGATCAGTTTTGGTAGGATAAATGGTAAATCCTAAGGGAGCAGTCTCGGTTTAGGGCCTAGTGATCTAGGTCTAGATTGCTGTAACTCTTGAGGGACAAGGAGACCGAAAATTCCTCAAGGATAGTGATGAATTCTAGATGGAATTCCAAGTTCTGTTCATTTGCAATCAGAGCACCATTTTTGGTGTGATCACGGTTTGATGAGGGTGGAGGTGGTTTAACCTATGGATTCCCTTGGTTGTTCTTGGATTGGTTGTTCTATGAGATCCCACATTCATACTTGGAATATGGCATGGGAGTGACTGGCTGAAAGAGAGATTTGGTTCAACCGTGTATATGGTCAGGTGGTATGTGGAAGTCTCAAACTTGGTCGGATTTGCCTATGATTAATAAAAGCTAAGTTCTCTTACTTTTGCATTCATTTGTATGTGGATTTAATGGCTGTCATGTCTCTGATATTTACATGGCTCTATGTTGGTTATAAGCATGGTTGAATGATTTGTTTAGGCCTAGTCCTGAGGTTGGTTTTGATTGATCAACATTGTGATCATGTCTTTATGAATTCTGGAAGCTACAACAAATTCTGGGCAGAGGCCAAGATTCTGGACTTGAAAATTGAATTAAATCATGGGGTCGCTGGCACAGAACTAACAATTTTGGTCCATATTCGCTGGAAGGTAGGCTTCTGAGAGTGACTTTGGATTGCTGGTCACTACCTTGCCCATAGCATGAGAGCAACTATGGCCTAAGATCTACATAATAGAAGTGGGACCCAAGGATAGGTTGTCTGAGTGTCTGACTTGTCTCTTGAGGGTTTTGTTGATGATGTTGGATGAATGTATGTGATGTTCCCTCGATTCCACTTCCTTAAGGTCACATAGGAGGTTGAATCTAATCATAGCATCCTCTCTTCTCATGTTTACCCCGGTTGGCATGGTTACTTTAGGTAGACCTATGAGGGGGTGTTGCAGGTTGGTATCAAAGCATGGCTTCGCTCTCTTTGGGTCATATATGGTGCTACAAATATGGGTGAATGTGTTGGTCATGCATGCATGTCAATTGCATGCGTATCTCTTACACTTGTGTTCCATGCACTTGTTGTATTGCATCATATTGATAATTGTAGAAGTAAGGTTATCATGAGGAACTTGATGTCGGTTTTATGGAATGTGTCGTTATGAGTATATGAATGGTTATATGAATATATGTAGCTTGATTACATCCTTGTATGTTGGGTTTCACTCTTGGCTATTTGATTACATGCATCAGCCTTGAGAGTTGATTACAAGAACTAATCTCTTATTCTCGACTACATGCAATTATGTGTATGTGTATTTGATTAAGCATTGCTTATGCAGGTTGATAGTTGCACGAGGCAATGTGTATAATGGAGTAATGATTGTTTTCATGCATGAGGTCATAGCATGCATTATTGATATGGCGTTGCATTGATGACTGGACCTGGATAAAATGATGGTTATGTGTTGACTCACTTATTGATATATGTATATATGTTATTAGGGTTATGTTGTACATGCATCACGTTGATTCGATGAGCTTGCAGACAAGGTATCCTCCCCAAGTTATGATAAGGTACGTTGATTTATGGTTATTTAGTTTAGCTGACATAGTATGCCTTGCAGGAAAGAGATCATATGGCTATCAAGGTGGTAGACTACATAGAATCTCCCTATGAATTAGAGGGTCAGCATGGTGTGGAACACTATTCTTATTTGGCAAACACATTGAGAAGCTTGAGGGAAGAAATGAGGAGTTGCAAAGCAGACAATGAAAAAATCATGCAGGCACAAGAGAAACAAGAAGAGGTGAATGTGATATTACATTAGATTTTATTAGATTTGTAGCGAAAGGGACCACTTCAAATCAGCCATGGACATGAGGACAGAACTAACGGAGCATATGGTAGCAGATCTCCTAGTAGACATAGGTCTTATGGTGGTCATATGTCGGATAGAGCTGATACTATTAGAGATGGAAGGATGTTGGACACTCCGGATAGGAGAGGTGCCAGACACAAGTACTAATCTATTTTTGGTTCTAACATGCATCATGATCGTCATCATTATTATCCTTATAGGAGGAGTGATAGGGGATACTTATCGAATGATTTTAAGAAAGTGAATCCACCTACTTTTAATGGAGAGATGAAGAAATCACAAGGTGTAGAGGCTTGGTTACTTGGCATGAGGAAATTATTTAGATTGCATGATTACTCAAAAAACATGAAAGTAAGGATATCCCTTTTTAGTCTCAAAGGTAAAGTGGATAGCTGATGGGAAGATGTGAAGAATGTCAAAGGTATTGATGAATATGATTTGACTTGGCATGCATTTGAAAGACTCTTCAAAAAGAAGTACTTGTCTGAGAGGTATTATGATGAAGGAGCTAAGGAATTTTATGAGTTACAGATGGGTTCTATGAGTTATTGAGATATGTGCCTTACCTCAAAGAGGAGAAGGCCAAGGTTCATAGATTCATCAGTGGATTTCCAGTTGCATACAAAGACCAAATTGAGTTCGATGACCCTATATCGTTGGAGGAGGCCATCCAAAAGTTGAAGCATTGTTATGAGAAGTCAAAGCGTAAAGCTGAGCTGAAGCATGACTTGAAAATAAATGACAAAGATAAAGGAAAATGGCAACCAAAGCGAGGAAGACCTCAAGATGAAAGTGAGAAATATAATGGAGTTCCTTACAAGAGATTCAATACATTTGAGAAGGGACATGGAGAGCAACAGGCTAGAGGCGGTGGTAGGGAACCATTGCAGTGTTGGATATGTCATAAGGATCATCGTAAGAGGGATTGTCCATAGTATCAGAGTGGTAGTAGACCCTAGATCTATAGTGCTCAAGGGGCACATATAGTTGGTGATGTTGGTCATAACATTCCTTGGATTTATGCAGCTGTGGACAACAAGCGGGTGGATCATCAGGCATTGATCATTGAGATGGACGGTAAGCTTTGTGATCAAGTTGTTTCTATTTTGATTCATCCTAGATCTACCTATAGTTATATTAATCCTGACCTGGTGGATAAGTGTGGTTTGAGAAAAGAAGTGCATGCAGAATCTTGGTTGGTACTGTTGGCTACAGGTACAAAGAAGCAAGATCATCATTGGGTAAGAGCTTGTGCATTTGAGTAAAATGGTATGCCTACAACAAAACATTTGAATGTATTACCATTGGGATCATATAGTATTATTTTGGTTATGGATTGGCTATGCCTTCACAAAACCAAAATGGATTGCTTTGACAAGGCCATTGAGTGTGTGGATGATAGTGGTGAAAAGAGGACTTTGTAAGGAAAGAATAAGCCTACATCAGTGAGGATGGTTACCACTATGAAAGATAAGAATATTTGAAGGAAAGGTTTGTGATGTTTGCAGTACTTCTAGTGACAAGGGTAAAGAGGTTGAGGATGAAATGTGTTAAGAAGGTACCCAATTTTGCAGTAGTTTTAGGATTTATTCCCTAAGGAAATTACAAATTTTCCAGCCCACAGGGAGGTAGACTTTTCTATTGAGTTAGTGCCAGGGGAAACTCCAACATCAAAGGCACCTTAGAGGATGAGCACACCTGAGTTAGTAGAGTTGAAGTTGAAGTTAAAAGAAATTTTGGAAAAAGGATAAATCAAACACAATATATCACCTTGGGGCGCACCAGTATTGTTCATAAAGAAGAGGGATGGTACTCTCAGATTGTGTGTTGATTACTGGTGGTTGAATAAGGTAACAATCAAGAACATGTACCCATTGTCAAGGATTGATGATTTGTTTGATCAGCTAAAGGGAGCAACAATGTTCTCTAAGATCGACTTGAGATCGGGATACCGTCAGGTACGCATCAAGGAAGAGAATATCTTCAAGGCTGCATTCAGGACCAGGGATGGGCATTATGAGTTTGTTGATGTTCCATTCGATTTGACTAATGCTCCAACTACATTCATGTGTTTGATGAATAGTGTGTTGCATCCATATTTGGATAAGTTTGTTATTTTATTTATTGATGACATAATGGTATATTCTAAAAATGAGGAAGAACATGGCAAACACTTAGCAATAGTGTTGAGGTTATTGAGAGAGCATCAATTGCATGCTAATATTAGAAAGTGCAGTGCCTTTCAGATTGAGGTACATTACTTGGGACATGTTGTCTCCAAGGAAGGAATTACAGTAGATCCAGAAAAGATAAGGGCCATCATGGAATGGGCAGCTCCTAAGAATGTAGATGAGGTGAGATCATTCATGGGATTGGTAGGTTACTAAAGGAGGTTCATTAGAAACTTCTCACGCATTGCATATCTTATCACATCATTGTAGTGAAAAGGTAAGAAGTTTAAATGGATAGTGGAATGTGAAGATAATTCTGAGGAGCTTAAGCAGTTGTTGGGACATGCACTAATGCTAAATATTGTGGATCCGGAAGTATGTACAGATGATTACAAGAGAGGAATTGGTGGAGTTCTCATTCAAGAAGGATAGGTAGTGTGTTATGAGTCACAAAAGATGAATGAGCATGAGAAGAACTATCCAATGCATGATCGTGAGCTAGTAGTGATTATACTTGCATTGAATATGTGGAGACATTATCTTATAGGCAGGAGATTCACATTCATGAGTGATCATAGTGGGTTGAGGTATTTTTTTACCAGCCGAATCTAAATTCCAAGCAAGCTAGATGGTTGGCTACCCTTAGTGAGTTTGAATTTGAGATCAGGTACATCAAAGGGAAGGAGAATCGGGTTGCAGATTCTCTTAGTAGGAAGGTACAGGTAAATCATATAAAAACTATGAGCTCGTATGGGACAAAGTTACAGGATAATATATTGTAGGAAGGACAACGGGATGAAAAATACATGGAGATCATGCATAGGTTATAGCAGAGTACAGTCATAGGTTCAGGTATAGGTACAGGTATAGGTACAGGTATAGGTGCAGGTATAGGTTCAGGTATAGGTACAAGTGTAGGTACATGTATAGGTAATAAGGATGCAGACTACCATCTCACGGTAGGTGGGTTGGTGAGATTTAGAGACAAGATCTATGTGTCGAATTGTAGTGAGCTCAAGAAGCTTATCTTGATATAGTTTCACGCGATACCGTATTTGAGTCATCCAGGATATCAAAAGACATTGACGAAGGTGAAGAATTTTTATTATTGGCCAAGTCTCAAGAAGGAAATGGTAGAGTTCATGGCTATATGTTTAGATTTTCAGCAGGTAAAGGTGGAATGCAAGCATCCAGGTGGACCGCTACAACCTATAGAGATTCCGGAATGGAAATGAGAGGTAATTTCCATGGACTTCATTATAGATCTTCCGAGGACAGTGAAGTAGCATGATTCTATTATGGTCATGATTGACAGGTTGAGAAAGGTAGCTTACTTCATTCCAGTAAAGATTACATATTTAACTAGTGAGGTAGCACAAGTGTTCATCAGAGAGATAGTGAGACTACATGGTGTTCCAAAGAAGATTGTGTCGGATAGGGATGAAAAGTTCACTTCCAAGTTTTGGAAGGAGCTATTTGCAGGCTTGGGTATAGAGTTGGCCTTCAGTACAACTTATCATTTGTAGACAGGTGGTCAGACAGAGAGGGTCAACAGGATTTTGGAAAATATGATGAGGATGTACATGATGCATCAACAGAGGAAATGGGAAGAGTATCTCCCCTTGGTAGAGTTCGTCTACAACAAAGATTATGAGGAGTCATTGAGAATGAGTCCTTTTGAGGCATTTTATGGGTGGAGTTGTAATACTCCCATAAGCTGGAGTGATCTAGTGAATAGGGTACTTATTGGGGCGGGCATGTTAGTGGAAATGGAGCAAGAAATGCAAGTTATAAAGAAGAATCTAAAGGAAATGCAGGATAGATAGAAGAGTTGTGTGGATCAACATAGGGTATTCAAGGAGTTTCAGGTTGGGGATAATTTGTATTTGCGCATCAAGCCCAAGAAAAGATCATTGAGGATTGGTTCATGTTCCAAGTTGGCACCACGGTATTGTAGTCCTTGAGAGGATTGGACCGGTAGCATATCGACTTGCACTACCTCCAACAATGAAAGTCCATGATATTTTCCATATTTAATTACTTAAGAAGTATATAAAAGATGTTGATCATGTTATTGATTGGTCTATATTGCAAGTGGAGAAAGAGGGAGGGTTCCAGTCGGAGCCTTAGTGAATACTGTAGGGGAAACATTTCATGATCGGGAATAGATCCATAGAGAAAGTTAAAGTGTAGTGGAAACAGTTTGGGCCTAAAGAAGCCACATGGGAGATGGTGGATCAGATGCAGGTCCTATATCCTTCATTGTTTGCCAGTTGAGGCAAAGCAGTTTTGGTTTGATGTTAGTTTTGGAATATTTTTTGTTGATGTTTTTCTATATGTATATGGATGTAAATATCTTAATGAGTTGTGTTATAAAGCTCCACTATGTGGTATGTTGTCATGATGTTTCGGTTTTAAGCACGAATTTCATTGTAAATACCACAACGAGCTAAGTTATAAAGCTCCATAGGTAGTATGATTGTTTTTCATCGGTTTTGCTAAGGTCATGGTGTGGTTTAACACCAAGGACAATGTTCCCCAAGGGGGAGGGTTCTATAACAACCCTGGTGAAATGTTCAGGTAATAAAAGTTAATAAAGGAAAAATAAGACCACAGGTAAGGGACACTTATTCCAAGATGAATGTTGGGCAAATATATCCTAGTGGGCATCACTGGATGTGTGTTTTGGCTAAGGAAAATTGGTTGAGGCTAAGGCAAAGGAATTATAAGGCAAAAGGACATTTTGACACATTTATTTATGAAAATAAAAGAAAATAGGAGAAGTCCCTGACTTGATTGGATTTTTCATATGTTAATACAAGGTACTTTTCTAATGTAATTAATGAGCACACGTACTGATTATTATGTTGTTTTTATGGCAGATTTGTCATGGCTTCCATTCTGGTTATATGTTGGTTATAAGCATGGTTATATGATGTGCTCTAGTTATGGATATTATTCATGATTCTATAAGTTATTGAATGGTTGATGAATGCATGGTATAACAAGTGTTATTGCAGCTATATTGAGAGGGAATTAGATGTTCTTGGTGATTCTCAGATGAATTTCAGACTCTTATGATCATATATGCATTCATGACCTATAACTTCTATATTTAACATATGTTTAAGGAAATTTTTGCCATGGATTAGGCATGGATAGGTCACATTCTTGTTCAAGTTTTAAATGGTTAGAAATGTTATCATATATCTACGCCTCTAGAAAATTATAAGCAGTTATGGGTAGTGGTCTTGAGGGTAGCCTGAAAAAGTGGCATAGATCTTGCAATCGTTGGTACAAAAATGATGAGCTTAGGTCCTAATCGCATGGAGGTAGGCTTATGCATGTAGTTGGAGCCTCATAACCAAATGAATGTAGTGTTGTGGGTGTGTTTATGGACTTAAGTTAGTGAAAAATAATTCTATCTCAGGGATTGGTCACCTAGGGTAGTTGTCTAGCTCTTGAGTGGTCTGTAGTCCTGTTGTCGTTGCGACAAACACCCTCCAAAATTTTGCGTACACTCTAATTTTGGAGACTAATGTGGATCTTGCAATTGGTAATTCCATAGTCACTTCTTGGTTAGTTGATGCTCTTTGAGCTCCCTTCTTGGACTAGAAGTGTCAAAGTCACTTGCTCACGTATGCTAAGTCTATAACAAGGGAATGAGCACATTATTTTACGCAAGCTTGGTCAAGCATAACACATTCCAACAAGATTATGCCTATGTGATGTCCAATTCATGTAAACATTCAGTGCACACTTCCAATGATAGTTTCTTGCATTCTAGCTATGTTTGTACTTCCATTTTAGAGTGAGTTGTGCAAACTATCGCTCATGTGCACCTTTGTTTTCACAATCATCGTTTTCATGTTTTCGGTTTTCGCTTTCACTTTATTTCACATTAATTAGTGGCTTATTCATGTTATCTTTACTCTGGCTATTACTTTCACTGTTTATTCATATATCACAAGAGCCGTTTGCACTTTAGCAATTGTCATCTTTTCGCATGTTAGTTGTTGCACTATTCCGCTTGATGTTGTGCAGATCCTTCTTGTTTATGTTATCTCTACTAAGGTGGTACTACTACCTCTCTCTTAGAGGCTCAGTTCTCCTTCCCTCCACAATGAAAGAACTTTGACACACATACGATTGAACACTCACTAGGCACACCCCTCCTGCTTTTAGAAAGCGTGTTTGCATTCCTCTCTCTTGCTGACTGTTAGAGCCAAGGCATATATTTAAGATAACAGGAAACTAATCCATATTCTATATGGGGCTCTTATCCCATATAATGTGAGGTCTAATAGGGACCACATATCGGGGAGACCCCTTGGTTGACAGATTTCCAGCATTGTCAACAATGGCGCTAGAGGAGCAGATGACAAGTTGATCCATTTGAATCTAATTTGAATCTCTTATCGTAAATGGCTCATCCTCAAATCATACCGAGGTGTTTTTCTAACTTGTCCCCTAGTGAAATTTCAATCCCCTAAGAATCTCTTCACCACTTGTCTCAATTCAAATCGATGGTGAGGGTGATACATCCATTACCGATCATGCATCTCTTTTTCTTAAGTTTTGTGAATACTATGAAATTGATTGTGATGATGTGGCTTTTATTATTTTCTGCCTCACCCTTGAAGGTTGAGTAAGTAGATGGTGTCACACTCTACCACCTTCTTCCATTCATTCTCTTAATCATTTCTTCGAGGAGCTTCATCTAGCATTCGATAGGTATGATTATCGAGATGTTTGTGAAAGAATAAATCACTTAAGAATGAAACCTAATGAATCAGTTGAGGATTTTTCTGATCAATTCCTTTACCTTTGTTATGAATTTCCTGAGGAAGATATGGATCAAGATTTCTTAAAACAATATTTTGAGTGCTTGGTTATTATCTCTTTACATGGTGAACCTGAATCCCCTGATTTTCTGACTTCCCCAACTCTTGTGAATCATGAGACACCTCTAATTCAAAGGAGGAATTTACTGCTCCTTTTGTTCTTTGTCCTCCTCCTTTTTGAGTTCCAATAAGGGTGCCTCTATGCGATGGTAATAAAGTTGGAAAATTTGCAATTCAATTTCCTAATCCATCTTCTCATTCTTCTTCCATTTCTCATGACTATAGTTATACATGAAGGGAGGCTTATACATGAAGGTAGGCTTATTCATGAAGGTAGGCTTATACATGAAGGTAGGCTTATTTTATTTGGAAAACATAGACAGATAGCCTATGATAGGTTCATCTACCCATTGGTCTAATTGGTAGCCTAAAAAGAAAGAAATAAGTGAAATTATATGCTTGTCTTTCTTAGGGAACATAGATTCTGAGTAAGGAGGATTCTTCTTGGGAAGCTCAACATCTTCAGGGAGAAAGATCTCAAAGATTTGATCTCTCTGAGGGAAGGTCAACTTGTGATATAGGTCGATTAAGGCTGTAGTGGAGAAAAATATAAGGGAGTAACTGTCAGGAAGCAGAGGCATTTTGTTTATGGTTTCTGCAGAGATAGTTATTAGAATGTCTCCATTCTGAGCTACAATTATTCTTTGTAAGGGATTATATTTGGATTGGCACAAGATAAATAGGTCAGGAAAGGAATAAGTCTAGGGAAACATGTACAAGGGTAAATTGGATTCCCAAAGGTTTATTTCATCCTTAGAGTCAAAGTAAGTCTTCTTCAACTAGTTGTGAAATTCGAACATGTCGAATTCAGTTTCAGTGTCTGCAATTTTAAAGTATTGATCGGCTAATGGGATATGGTCCAGGTCCAAGGCATCAGAGGCCTTTTGGGTTTCTTGATTTGCAGAGGAGCTGGCAGAAGGCTTGTAATTTTTCTTGGGAGCCATGATATAACAGAGCTGTAATGGTGTAGGGAGGAAAAATATAAAAGTAGGCTAAGAGGATGCTTCTAGTTATAGGCTCAGGTGAATAGAGAATTTGAAGACAAGAACAGTAAATAGAAACAATGAAGAAATGTTTAGGAAAAACTATTGTAATGGGGGATATGGATATTTATAAATGAATTAGGCTACTATTACAATAGATGTTGTTTCTGATAAGCTAATTTGGAAATAAATGCATTAAAGGGAAGGAAGAGAAGAAACGGGAGGGAATTAATGGAGACAACAGATACGTAAGAATGGTTAAGAGATATCAGAAGAGGGCACGTGGCATGGAGTGATTGGAGGAGGATGACATGGGAGGAGTGACCGTTGGCACACTATCGGGAAGCACAGGAGTGTGGATGGCAGATTTCAGAGGGGGCGGGGGTAGTGGTAAGTGTTTTGGAGGGAGGGGGTTGTGAAGTGTTGAGGGAGTGACACGTACGTGAGGGGCCCACACAGTAAAAACAATTTTTTAGACCCCCCCTTACTGTTATCTCATTTCATGGCGAGGGGGTGCAAAGAGCTTCCCCACCATTGATCTGGGCGAGAAGGCTAATGACTGTTGATCTTTGCTCGAAGCTTAACACTTGCTGAAAAGAAATTTTTGTCAAATATGAATTTGGCTTAAAAAGAATAAAACGTATTTATTTACAAATATTAGTCATCCTTTTTAACGAGGTAATAAATCACTAATGAAAATTAATCTAACTAGGGCACATTTAAACTAGCTCCCCTTAATAAACAATTTAACTAATCTAAACCTAATCTAAACCAACTTTATGCCAATTTTTAAGCATATTAGGCCTTTTATTTGTCCTAATCTATTCTAAATTCTAATTTTCAACCAAAATTAAATTGTTTGGTTGAATTTATTTGCTAGTCTAGAACAAAAATATAAATGATCTGATCAAGATTAAACAGTTTGATTTAGATCAGAAGAAAATGTTGTGGCATAGAAACAAGATGCACACAAACCTTTATTATTAGAAATGGAATTTATTCATGAAGTGGCATTTAAACAAGAACACTTATACAAATATTTTGATTTTATTTTGATGGGGTTTTATTTCTTCTTCTTCTTCTTCTTCTTTTGGCTATTTTTTCATATTTTCATATTTTATTTATTTTTTCATACCCTCTTTTATAAAATAACAACTAACTTATCAAAAATAAAGCATGTTACAACATCGGCCCCAACTGGGGACTGCTTCCTCCTGCATGATGCAGAGAACTTGCAGATCCATGTGCCTTCTCCTAGGGCTAATGGGGTCTTCTGTTGAAACAAATACACATTGCATTAAAATAAAACTCTCCGATAAAATACAAAGGTGAATGAATGGAAACCTGTTAATATTGAATATAGTTCTTCAAGTAATTCCCATTCACAAGAAATGAGGAATACTCTCCCTCCAAATTCTACAAAATGAAAGTGTTATTACCCTTGACCTCAACAATGCTAAAAGGTCCCAACCAAAGGTTGCCAAACTTGCCATGTTTGCATTTGTATTCTCTCCTAGAATCCCATATTAGTACCAAATCACCTTTCCTAAAATCTCTTTCCTTGGCTTTCCTATTGTTGACGGTGCTAGACCCACCAACATGTGAGGGGATCTCCTTAGTAAGAAGTCCCAACTAGACCTCAGACCGTTTGGTGTAGGAGTCCCAATAGTGGGTCATATGGTATCACCTTTACTGTGGTTGCGCACAAAGGCAAGTAAGATGTCCCTATTGGTAGCAAGGGTGTGACATATGCAACAAGTAAAGGAAGCTGCATGAATGGTTCTAACATACGGAAGGTGAGGTGAGTACGCCCCTTGGAAACTTGTGAAAGCACAGAGTTAAGAAGGGAACACACGAGCAAAGATGCATCACAAACTAGAAGGCAAGTAAGCTACCAATCCAAAGTGATGGTTAAAACAACGAAACATTTCGGTAAGATTCATACATACATATATAAAAAGAGTCTATACACACATGCGTAAGCAAACAAATAGATATATCACTTAGAGTAAACAAGATAGTTGAAATATAATACGAAATATGCATGAAACGTGTTGCCTCTGTTATGTTAAGAAGTGAAAGTTACAGTCATACAATACAACCATGACCAACCACTAGTTTCGACAACGGAAAGTTATAGTCACTACGGTCTACTCCTCCAAAGAGATATACTAGCTCTGCATAGTGGAGAAGCCAAGGCTTGTTACAATACTCTCCAAGCTTTCTCTAAGATATCCTATCGGAAGCCTAGCTGACTAAAATCCTCTAAAATGAGTTATTAGGGACTATATATAACAAAGGGTGGGGTGACCCTTGTCATACCCCTTTGTGTCTCTTCACCTACTACATAACTATCACATTCATCTATCAACACTTGAACTTCCACTTGACAAGACATTACATATAATCTGCACATGTACCCATGTGAGACAAAATATGCTTAAGCAAGACATGCATGACATCACTATGATTCAGAAAATTGTGGGAAGACCAGCTCTTTGACAACCTCATGATGGTCGATGGTGGCAAACTGATGCCAAGCTTGGTAGTCCACGATGGTGTCCTTGTACTCTCTGGTGACATCCTTTTGGAAACGACCTCTTGCCTTCGATGCATTTGGGTACACTGCTTGCCTCTGATGCATTTGGGTACACTGCTCTAGATCCTCTATCCAACTCATCTAATAACATGCGCATCATTGTCTTGAGTGTGTCCGAACCAGTGACATATTGATGCATGGTGTCTGCACTGATCACTAAGTCTACGCTGGTGGCTATGCACATCAACTCATCAAAGTATGAGTCAAGTTCTAGTCAGACTTGTGCCTTCATCTTTTCCTTGGTGAGTGTCCCAATAGATGGGATTGCATGTGCACACACAACAACATCCATGCTCCTGAATACCCGTGCATTGGATGCCTACAAACTAGTGATGAGTTGTGGGAGATTTTCATAGTTTTGGATTTGACTCCAGATGCATGCCTTTAGCTCGACAGCTCTAGGATTCATCATCCTGGGAAAGTGTAATGGGGCTCCCTTGTATCTCATTGTCCATGTTTGCATGTAATCAATAATAGTATGCATGTTTGACAAGATATGTGCTCTCCTAGCACATTGCTGCTGCCAACCGTTGAGATGGAAAACTGCGTTACGCATGGTACCAAACTTAGAATACAACACTCGCATGACTGTCTCAAGGGACAATACTTCATCCAGTATTGCCTTCTTCAACTCTTCCCAGGTGGATGTTGTAACCAGTTCTCCTCCTTTCTTGGCCATCTGTAACTCCTTAGCCATTCACTTGTTCTCAACTATCAAGAAGTGAATACTCGAGATAGTGGCTTCGACATATGCTCTGTTAGCATCGACCAATGCTATTGGATGCTTATGCACGTCAAACATGATCACCCATTCTTCAAACTGCGTAGGAGATGTGTTATCATCTGGAGTAGACACTTTGTGTGATTGCACAACTCTATGCTGCGACTCGTCGAATGATATGTTGTGCATCTCTCCTTTTGGATTGTCTCCAAGGATATTAGCATCTCCTTGGTCGCTTAGGACTTTCTCTGCTTCCAAATATGGTGAAGCTGGTGGGTCAACCTCTTGGTGGTAAGGAATGAGGTCGATGTCTTGCTCTAACTCTTGTTTCTCCATATCCATATCCATATGCTCAAGTGCTTGTTCAATCTCTTGAGCGAAGTCTTGATCCTGCAACTGCTCACCCTATCTCCTTGGTGCCAACTATCTGGACAAGTCTACTACCTGTACGACTGTAGTTTCATTTGTCTGTACATGTTGCACCCACTTCTATACACATTCTTGCTATGCTTCATTCTCATATTTTTGTAGCTCCTATTCCTACTGGAGTTGCTCCTTCAACTCATGCAACTCCTTCACTATTTCCTCCATCCTCTATTTTTCTCTCTGCCATTGTGTGATCCTCTTGTCGTTCTTTTGCCTCTTCACCTCTATTTCCAAAGCTTCTTTATGCACAAGTGGGTCTCCTATAAACTTGGAGCTTTTTTCTGCCTCTGCGTTGTTGGCAATCTTTCTCTTGCTTTTGTTGCACGCCGGTATGTTTACCTCTCCTGCTGCTACTACTAGTGCTCTCCTGAATGCTGCTTCACGATGCTTCGCTAACAATTCCACAACTATGTCGACCAGTTCATTGGGCCTGGAGAAGTTGCAACAATATATCCATGGGTCTTCCTCCTCCTAATGACATGCCCCATGGATCCACTAAAGCTGTACTCTCGCTAAATGATATTTCACAATACAATGTAGGTCATATGGATTGAAGCTTAGAACGTCGAAAGGATATTTGTTGATCTCCTCTATTTTGAAATCTGCAAGATTGAGGTTTTATATCTCATTCAACCTAATCCACAACAAAAGAGTGGGCCAAGGTTCCTTCTTCTTCCGGTGTAGTCTAGCTGATAGTCCTGCCGAGATGTGGTATGATACTTCTTGCATGACGAGCTTGTCCATGGTAAAATTCGGCAAAACATGCGGAGGCTTCTTGGCGCTGTACATCCGTATGAAGGTTCAGATGATGAGGCATACCAATATACTATGTCGATCAGTGCCTCCATTTCTGCCTTCAACATACAAGGTGGATCCTACTCAAATATCATCTTGTACACTGGGGTGAAAAAATGATTTGACAACTGTGTGATAACTCCTCTGAAGCTGCACTCAGAAACTAGTTTACAAAAAGTATTGACAGAGGTTTTTGCCAATGTCCATGCCCACTTCATTCCTGGGAACTTGTATAATTTTGTAGAATTTTTCTAAAAATAAGCTAGCTCTGATACCATGTAGAACTTTTCTACAAATCCGCTAGCTCTGATACCATGTAGAAATTTCCCACCTGTATATCACTTTGTAATGCAATTTACTAAAGCAAAACACTTGATCTACTTCTACAAACAATTTAGCAGAAGCTTAATGAACCATGAGAAACATCAATAAGAACACATATAACTGATAAAAAGGAATCAATCACACATAACACAGAAGAATTTACCTGGGGAAAGCACCTGCCTAAAATCCCATCTCTGTATTATCATACAAGTGGAAATATAGTCTGGATTACACAAAGCCTTAGCTCGGAAGCTATCCAACTCTTAGTACAATCCCTCTGTTGCCCATAGACAGTCAAAGGCTTCTCACAAACCTTCTCCTCTGCCCTCCAAACCTCCTATTTCCTTGTGCAGTTTCCTTGGGGTCTAGTGCTGCCACTTGTGTGAATTGGCCTCTTCACACACTCACTAACCTCTGATCTAACTGCACAAACTTGAAGGAGATAAATCCTCATCATGGATGATCTTCTTTTATAGGAAAAATATTCATCCAACTGATAGTACACTGTCCCTTCTCTGATCTCAACTGGGTCTCTGTTTGAGCTGACATGCATCAGTTATCTATGAATACACAGTTATCTGAAAATAATAGTTGTCACATGCATGCAAGCATCAACAAACTATATCTCATTAATTTAACAACTTGTTAAATTCATCTAACTGAACTTGACTAAGTTAAACTAAGTCAATTGATCCTCTCAATATAGAACTCATCCTTAATTCCTCTATTAGTGGAGCAAATCAAGGACACATTCCCCAATCAGTGGAGAAATTATTGCATGTTCTCATAAATACTTCAAGTTTGATTTTCCTTAACTAATTAACTCATGGAGAATTAATTAATTAATATTCAAACTGCTCGTAAGACCAAATTCGAATTTACTTCCTATAGATAGACCATGGACTGCTATAAATAGGAATCCACACTGCACTGCTAAAAATAGAACTTCTATTTTTAGCACTTCTATTTTTAGCAATTTCTTGTTGCCAATTTTCAACACTCCCTCTGAACAAGAAATAATTCCTCTCGAACTTGATCCTGTACCTCTAGAATGTTCTGCATGCAACACATCTACCAAGTGTGGTTGCTCCAGCAACTCTCGAAAAAAAAACTCCCAACTGACCTCTCTATTGGTCTAGAAACATACTCTGATGCTGAAGCTCTACATGCTGCTGACAAATGATCCCTCTCTGACCTCTGTGCTACTGCAACATCTCCATGCATCTCTCACTATTGCACACCTTCTCTATGCTACCCTGCACTTTGCAACACACTCGTGCCTCTCGCATTGCTACAGCTTGCATGCTTTGCGCTGTCCTGGGATTCCCTGCACTGTAGATCTCTTTGCCGCTCCATCCACATCTGTCTCTACTCAATCAGTCAGTTCCTGCTACTCCACATCAGGGCTCCCGTAACAAGGTCTCATCCAAGAGGTTGGATACCTCAAGTATCCTGCCCCTCCTCCATGGGACGATCACTCCACATCGCCCCACCTCCTACCTGGAGGTATGGCTACATGCGATCCCTCTACCCACCTGGCTTGAAGTTCCCCCCTACTGGAGGTCTTTGCATGAGTAGATGTCTCTACTCAATCTCCTCTTAGCTTCCCCTGGTGTGGCTACTCCACAACCTCCTAGAGTTGCTGCATCAATCGTGGCTCCTCCACAATTGTCCGAGACTTCTTCTGGTGCTGCATGTTGAGAGGTAATATACTCTCCCTCTTAACCACCAAGTCTCTAACCTTTGCCTTGCTTCTCAAGGCTTTGCATGCATCTTGTACCTCAAGTGCATATAGGTTCTTGGCTAGCACACCAATCTATTTCCACTTTCTTGCTGTCACGAAATTTTCTAGAAAAAGAGCTGATTTTAAATCAACGATATCTCCCTCATTCGAACTTTGATTCAACAGATTCCTTTTTTGATTTTGAGTATTTTTCCATAGGGAATCAAAATATGCTATTTATTTATGAAAATTTTATACAAAAATGTTTAGATCTACTTTGCAAACTCTCGACCCAAAACTCAAAACTTAAAAATCTCCTCTAGTATATTGTTCTTCCTTGATCACTTGTGCTCCGATAACGTATAATTTTGTAGAATTTTTCTACAAATCAGATAGCTCTGATACCATTTAGAACTTTTTCTACAAATCAGCTAGCTCTGATGCCATGTAGAAATTTCCGACCTGTAGATCACTTGGTAATGTAATGTACCAAAGCAAAACACTTAATCCACTTCTAAAAACAATTTAGTGGAAGCTTAATCAACCATGAGCAACATCAATAAGAACACATATAACTGATAAAAAGGAATCAATCACACATAACACAGAAGAATTTACCTGGGGAAAGCACCTTCCTAAAACTCCATCTCTCTACTATCATACAAGTGGAAATATAGTCCAGATTACACAAAGCCTTAGCTCAGAAGCTATCCGGCTCTCAATACAATCCCTCTACCGCTCATAGACAGTCAAAGGCTTCTCACAAACCTTCTCCTCTTCCCTGCAAGCCTCCTATTTCCTTGTGTAGTTTCCTTGGGGTCTAGTGCTACCACTTGTGTGAATTGGCCTCTTCACACACTCACTAACCTCTGATCTAACTGCACAAACTTGAAGGAGATAAATCCTCATCATGGATGAGCTTCCTTTATAGGAAAAATATTCATCCAACTGATAGTACACTGTCCCTTCTTTGATCTCAACTGGTTCTCTATCTGAACTAACATGCATCAGTTATCCATGAGTGAATACACAGTTATCTGAAAATAATAGTTGTCACATGCATGCAAGAATCAACAAACTATATCTCATTAATTTAACAACTTGTTAAATTAATCTAACTGAACTTGACTAAGTTAAACTAAGTCAACTGATCCTCTCAATATAAAACTCATCCTTAATTCCTTAATAAGTGGAGCAATCAAGGACACATTCCCCAATCAGTGGAGAAATTATTGCATGTTCTCAAAAAGGCTTCAAGTTTGATTTTCCTTAACTAATTAACTCACGGGGAATTAATTAATTAATATTAAAATTGCTAGTAAGACCAAATTCAAATTTACTTCCTATAGATAGACCAGGAAGTACTATAAATAGGAATCCACACTGCACTGCTAAAAATAGAACTTCTATTTTTAGCACTTCCATTTTTCATTCCCTGTTGCCCAATCTAGCACTGATGCCCAAACTGCTATTTTTAGCAGTGCTATTTTTATCACTTCTATTTTTAGCAATTTCTTGTTGCCAATTTTCAACAGAATTGCTGATAGGAACAGATTCATCCAAGATGTAAGTGAACATGTATATTTATGCTAACTGACCTTTGGGTAGCTGTTGAGCTCTTGTGACCTGTTCCTTCAACATGTGGGCCAACATGTCATACCAGTTGCATGCTTTGCCTTCACAGGCCAGTTGGTCCAACACGATCACTACTTTGCAAGAAGGTTTCCGTGCTCTCTTGGGCATAAAAGCGACATGAAATTATAACCAATTATAGATACACCTTCCGCAATATCTTTGTCTTGTAAATTTGGTTGGCTGTCATCCTGAATTTGGCTGGATCCTTTACCCAGTTCTTCAAGATATCCTTGGAGTTGGCATTGTTGCTGGGTATGCTAAAGGGTGTCTCCATGGTGATCATTGTCTTTGAAAAATGGTACATTTGTTGATAATCCTATGCCCTTAAGGTAGTAATCTCTGTCTCGCTAACACTGCTCAATGTCATCTTCTCGGGATCAGTGTGTGAGACGATCCAATGTATCATGTCTGTGCATGGGAATGCAAGATACCTGCATGCAATTCGGTACAAGTCGGACTTGTGAATGTTCAGATAGACTTGGAGGTCTTTGATATCTTCTCAAAATTTGCCTAAAAATGCATCATTGACCTCTTTCCATTTCAACTTGATGTATTTTTCCACAATTAGCTTAGTGTCTTCATATATCGGAAAACTCATAGACACTCACTCAATTGCTACTCCAGTTGCACTTTTGTCAGTGTCCTTTGACCCCACTCTCTTGTAGGCCATTGATCCTGAACTGTGAAGAGATGGACGAACACCTGCGATATCTGGAGACATGGTGACATGCATGGCAAGAAATCTGTTAGCTAAAACCAAAGCAAACTTGAGGGATGACCTACATGGCAAGAAATCTGTTAGTTAAAACCAAAGCAAACTTGAGGGATGACCTGCATGGCAAGAAATCTTTTAGTAGTTAAAGCCAAAGAAAACTTGAGGGATGACATGCAACATACTTGGGGACTGGCTGGCAAGGATTGCACAATTTTCACTGGGAGGTCAGGAGACTGACTGCTGGAACTGTGCAGAAGGCAGTCCAGACTATCGGGAGGCCAGTTGACTACTGTAATTGCGTAATGTGTAATCCAGACAGGCTTGTTGGGTGCTGGGATTGTGCAATGTGCAATTTCAACTAGCAAGTGTTGTAGGCCTAGGGATTGCATTGCGCAATTTTTTGGTCTAGCAGTCACTGCCTCTTAGAATTGCACAGGGCAAGACTGGAGGGAAGTCACTAGCCAAAATTTTCATTTTTTGGGAGGAAGGTAGAGCCTTCCCTCTCAGAATTGTGCAATGTTGTCTTGGTGAGGTAGAGTTCGGGTCAAGGTTGTCCAGACCCGTCGACGGGAAACTGAAAGAAAATTAAGATGTGAATGCATGGCGATATTGAGTGTAAGCATGAGTGTATGATCATGCTTGCAAACAATGAATGCAATATTAAGGAAAAAAAACAACATGCATGTGTGTGAAACGAGTCACTAAATTGACGATCATTCGTGCAAAACAGTGTCATGCATGTGACAACAATGAGATGCTAAAGAAAACTGAAACAGTGCTTGTACAAGCTAACATGTATGCAAATTACAACAAGCATTCACACAAATCAAGTAGACAACACTCACACAAACCAAAACTCAAAAAGCGACAGAAATGCTACAAAAGATAAGTTAAGTAGACTTACCCAGAAATAGATGAGCTAGATGTGTTGAAGACTCCTAGATGTGCTATGGGATGTCAAAGCTCTAAGATCGATGTGAAGAATGAGCTCTGAAGCATTGAATAAATATGTTTGAGGCTCATGACACGTATGCCACAAATTTACGAAAAATGACACTTGGAGGAAAGTTTCTGAAACGATCTTTACATGTAACATCCAACTGCTAAAAATAGATCCCTACAAGCTAGGGATTATCTTTTCATGTTTCTTTTTTCTATTTTAGGAAAAAGAAGCCCAAGCATGCAAGTCAATTTTTCTCTGCCCTAGGCTGAACTAGTCAACCTGAAGGCACATGCAACAACCTACTTGACTGAGGGATACTTTTGCGCAATTTCTTGGAGGAAGCTGGGCTAGCTGTCTGGAGGGATTCTACAATTTCTAGGAGGAGCAGCTGGTTGCTGCCCGGAATTGCACAATTTTTGGGCTGAGCAACATTGCTGGGCAAGATTGTGCAGTTTTCACTGTGAAGACTATTTGACATGATTCACAGTTTCTGGGCCTAATAGGCTGTCGGCCATATTTGTACAACTTCTGGAGGGAACGCTAGTTCCCCTAAAAAATTGCACAATTTCTTGAGGGAGCTGCTCAACCAGTAGCTAGACCAAGTCCGGAGTAGCAACCTATGAGGAGATTGAAGTAAGTTATCATGCACAGGTTGGCAAGCTGCTAGAAAACTGTTGAAGCTCATGTACTTGACAGTGCAAGACATGCTGCTGACGATGGTTGGTAGGGAGGCTCCAAAACAAAGCTAAGGAAAAATGTTTGAGGGTGGTTGTAGCTGCTACAACACTTGGTGACTCACTGGTAGAAATCCAGCTCTCTGAATGGATTTTCTTCGTGGAAAGCAAGTCTAACAATTCTGGAAATATTGTCCAATTCTTTATTCGTCTTCATTTCCACACTTTCTTGATTGTAAGTTGTAGCATCTACCAAGCCCTTGGTTGGTTGACACACATTCCAAGCCAAGCCAACACAGTTTTTTCGACTAGAGTGAGGGGTATATTTGTGCACAAGCAGTATGGTCGTTAGATTTTTAGTTTCATCTCTGGTGTTGCTTTTCTTCCAACAGGTCTGGATAGTACCCCGACGGAGTCACGCAGGAACCCAAGCATCACTCCATTGCCAGTGAGCCTGGTCAGTACCTCGATGGAGTTACTTGCATCACCTCTTTGTGCAGGAAACCTTTCTCTTCTTTCACCTTATTCATTTTTCATTTTTTTATGAAATTTTTCACTTTTCATTTTTTCATTTTTCATTTTCATAACTATGGATAACACTTATTCATTTCAGAGGCAGAAGAGGGATCCTAAATTATTGAGAGCAAAAGAGTTTGTTCCTTCAGAGAAGTAGTTTGTATATACCTCTGATGTGCTTATTAAGTTTTTGCCCCTCCCCTTACTCTACTTGATTGAGCTGACAAGGAGTAACCCAAAAACAACCGACTAGAGTAGGTGACACTATTTAGCATGCAAGTGTTGTGTTTTCACCAAGTTTCACTTCGAACAATGCGTATTTTCCATCGACGTATCATGGACTAAAGATAACAAGTTCTTCATACATAGGTAGGATGAGAGATAACCAAGTATTGATAATTGTACAAGTCCTCTTGTACTTTACCCAACTTATTTTAAGAGTCACACATAGTTTCATGTGAAACTAACCTATGAATGTAAACAAGCAAACAAACACAAAACATAGTGAAAGTAGAAGGAAATGTGGAAGAAAAGAAAGTAAGAAAACAACATGAAAGCAAGCAAACATGCATGGTAGAAATAAAATGTACATGCAAGGTAAGAAGCAAACATACATGCAAGAAAACAAACCAAAAGCAAACACTACTCCTACTCTTAAGCTAACGGTGCATGGGCCTGATTATATGAAGTGATATTTCCAATGAAGCCACTAGCGTATTGGTCGACCCATGTTGGTGAAGGCATGGTTCGCGAACAACACAGCTGTGTGAACCAACAAACATGAAAGATATAACATTGAAGAAAATAACACTCCAAGTCTAAATGTGTCCACAGAACATAAGTGAGTGAAAGTGCATGACATGCAATTCGTGGACTTATCACAGTGATGTGCAACACTACGTGCAACTGTTAAGCATACGCATGCTCTTGACTGTGACATGCAAGCAAAGGAAAGAAATTAAGACAACTCGTGTCGTGCATGTGTGCTTGCTATGTAAGATTCCTCTAATGCATGAGCGATGGGATCATGTAGTTCGAGTGGAGGAAGCATAATCTGTGTGAGATTGATCTTCAATGCATATAGATGAGTGATGAGGAGCCTCAAGTGTTTCAACAATTTCTTGACCGGAAGTGAGACCAACCTTAGGATAGTGGGGGCCTAACATAACCATCGGCTCGGGCTAAAGTGCCTCAACAGTCTATGGGGTTTCAACTTCGTCGATAGATAGATCATCATAAATAGGTGGCTTTGAAAAATCAACTGTGATAAAATCATCATCGTCATCAAATATGGGAGTAAATATATCATGATAGCTACGATTAGTAAAATAAATGATTGCATTGGCATCCTCATGATTTGATGAATTAAACAAAAGGGTAGATGAGAAGTGGAAAATTCACCCTTTGCATTTCCAAAAAAGTTAGCTGAAAAATCAAGTGGATTTTCAGTGAATACTTTATCCTCTCCATTGTCGAATGATGGATTGACATCCGACATGTTTTGCAAATGATAAACAATGCGTGAATTTGTAGGCGGAGATACACATGTGAAATCATGGATGGCAGAATCACCAAAGACGTTAGAAAGAAATGGAGGAGGTTCGGGCAGAAGGGAGGCATCCTTTGACGAGGATTGATCTCAAGATTCCAGTCATACTCTTCATGAATGACAATGCAGGTTGGTTGTGGAACACCAACTCCGTCGATAGCTTGATGCTCATTCACAACAAGTGTAGAGTTCGGAATGGAAGAACATAAGATAGTGCAATCCAGAGGATTAGCAGAACATGAAGACGATGGTTGAGGTAAAAAAAGTCATGTGACAACCCATGGGATTGACAACCAAATCTGCACGAAAATTGAGAGAAGTGATGTTGGGAGGATGTTACAGTTGAACAGAAGTGTGTGCCTATTCTCCCACATCACTCTACAGTGGTGGAGTTGTTTAATGAGGGGATGATGGACAATCATTTGTGACAGTGACCATTTCCATTTGTTATTGTGCAGCTCCGTCATTGAAGTATGTTGAGCAGGGATTGGGCTTGAACTTCTTCTTAGGATTGAATGATTTGTTAAGACAATATTCGAATCTGTCCTAAAGATATGGAAAATTTGTCTGACTTTTCGGAGCTTGAAACTGCAACACATGGAAGCATTTCCAAAATTCCATAGGAAATTCATGCGGGGCCTTCTGTTGCTATAACAGTTTTTTGTCAAGAGGTTCTGGATCAAAATGATGAAAAGTAGATTCAATGAGATCACAAAACTGGTCAAGTGAGTGCATGCTCCCAGGAGGCAGACTCCAGAACCACTATTGTGGAGATTCGTGAAGTGTGTTTGATGGCAGCAGATTGACCTCTTCTACATTGAACTCATCTACATTCTCAAGGAATATAGAGAAGTTCTCTAAGTACTTAGGCCAGGCTACTTTGCCTTCACCACCACACATGAATTCAAAAAAGAGATAAAAAAACTACCTCGTGATGTTGAGAGGTTCGACATGCGAAATACATCGTGGAGGGATGAGTTTGATATAATCCATGATAGATGTGCAAAGGTTCAAAACAGGATGAGAGGACACAGCTTGTCATCTGGCCCTCCTTCTAGGACCAAAATTTTTGATGGTGTTGGACCCGCCAACATATCAGGGGATCTCCTCGATAAGAAGTCCTAGCTAGACCTCAGATCGTTTGGTGTAGGAGTCCCAACAGTGGGTCATATGGTATCGCCTTGAACACGGTTGTGCATAGAGGCAAGTAAGTTGCCCCTATTGGTAGCAAGGGTGTGACATATGCAGTAAGTCAAGGAAGGTGCATCAATGGTTCTAACAGATGAAGGGTGAGGTGAGTGTGCCCCTTGGAAACCTGTGAAAGCACAAAATTAAGAAGGGAACACACGAGCAAAGATGCATCACAAACTGGAAGGAACATAAGATATCAATCCAAAGTGATGTTTAAATCAACAACACCTTCCAGTAAGATTCATACGTACATATACAAAAATAGTCTATACACACGTGCATAAGAAAACAAATACATATATCGTTTAGAGTAAACAAGATAGGTGAAATACACTATGACATATGCAAGAAACGTGTTGGCTATATTATATTAAGAAGTGAAATTTCCAGTCATACAATACAAACATGACCAACCACTAGTTCTAACAACAGAATGTTACAGTCACTGCCGCCTGCTCCTCCAAAGAGATATACTAGCTCTTCACAGTGGAGAAGCCAAGGCTCGTTACAATAATCTCCAAGCTTTCTCTAAGATACTCCTATCGGAAGCTTGGTTGAACAAAAGCCTCTACAATGAGTTATGAGGGACTATATTTAGCAAAGGGTGGGGTAACCCTTGACATACCCCTTTGTGACTCTTCACCTACCCTCATGACTCTTCACCTACTACATGATTGTCACATTTAACTATCCACACTTGAACTTCCACTTGACAAGGTGTTACATACAATCTGGAAATGTACCAATGTGAGATAAAATAGGCTTGAGCAAGCCATGCAAGACATCACTATGATTCAAAAAATTGTGGGAAGACCAGCTGGAAGACTAGCTCTTCAAGATCGTCACGATGGTCAACGTTGGTGAAATGATGCCAAACTTGGTTTTCTGTGATGGTGTCTGTGTACTCTAAGGTGACATCCTTTTGGAAACGATTTCTTGCCTCCATTGCATTTGGGTACATTGCTTTGGCTCCTCTATCTAATTCATATAATAACATGCACATCATTGTCTTGAGTGTAGCTGAACCAATGACATACTGATGCATGGTGTCTACACCGATCACCAAGTCTGCGCCGGTGGTTATGCATATCAACTCATCAAAGTATAAGTCAAGTTCCAGTCGGACTTGTGCCTTCGTCTTTGCCTCGGTAAGTGTCCCAATAGATGGGATCACATGTGCACACACAACAACATCCATACTCTTGAATACCTATTCATGGGAAGCCTGCAAACTAGTGATGAGCTACGAGAGATCTTCATAGTTCTAGATTTGACTCTAGATGTGTTGAAAATAGCAACAAGAAATGATAAAAATAGAATCGAGAATATTCCAATTTTAATTTTTCCTTGAATTAAAATTGTGAATTTATTCTTACCAGCTGCTTGAAAATAATTAATTAATTCATTATGGATTAATTAGTTGGATAAATTCAAGTTAGAAGTCTTTCTGCAGTCATGCAACAATTATCCCTTAAATTAAGGAGATTATCCCTTAATTAAGGAGATAAGATTGAGTTATATTTGAGTTGTAATCAGTTAGCTTAGTTTACTAAGTTACGTTCAGTTAAATTAGTTCCAAACTGTTTAAGGAACTAATTGTGAGTTATTAGTCAGTTGATGCATGCATGCACTCAACAAGTGTACTCCAGATAACTGAAGATTCCCTCATCAGTAACTCATGCATGTCTATTCTGAGAAAGACCCAGTTGAGCTAAATGCCAAGGATAGTGTACTATTAGTTGCATGTTTTCTCCTACAAAGGAAACTCATGCATGCAGTTAAGGTACGATTCCTTGAGGATTGTGCAGTTTTGATAGGGTGTGAGATCAATGTTCCACTTGGTTGAGATTTTTCCACTTGGTAACAGGAGGATCACCCAGGAAACTACACAAGGAAATAGGAGATTAGAGGGTAGAGGAGAAGGCTTGTGAGAGGTTTTGATTGCCTCTGAGAATCTAAGAGGATTCTACTGAGAGCTGGCTAGCTGTGAGAGCTAAGACTTTGTATATTTTTGATGTATTTCCACCTTGTATGATAATACATATAGTGGGGTTTTTAGCTAAGGCTTTCCCCTGAGTATTTTCTATGTTTCATGTGCATTGATTCTTCTTCTTATGGTTATATGTGTTCAACTCTAATTCAGCTAGATCTTTAAGTTTCCACAAAGCAAATTGATAGTAGAAGTAGGTTATAGTATTTTTCTTTAGTTATATTGCATTATCGGGTTAACCTGCAGACAATCTACGGATCTGGATTTGTAGATATAATTTCTATATGGTATAAGTGTTGGATCTATAGAATTTCTACATGGTATCAAAGTTGGATCTAGATTTTCTACATGGTATCAGAGCCAAGTTTATCAGAGATGCGAACAATATATTGAGAAGAGAATTTGAAGTTTAAAGTTCGGGGTTGCAGGTGCAAATCAAATTCATATCATACTTCAAGATTGGCCAATGGCGTTCGATGGCTTGAGACTCAAGTATGACTTGGAAGGTAGCTCAAATTACATAGCATGGAAAGATCGCATGGAAGCTGTATTAGAAGACAGTGACTTGAAGGATTTCATTGATTAAGAAATCCCAAAGCTAGGTTCAACTAATGCATAAGAGTTGGTTGAGTGGAAGAAGTGTGTGGCGAGGGCGAGATGGACCATCCTTGAGGGAGTTTGAGACCATATTGTCTCAAGTCTCCATGGGAAGGATACTTCATATTCAATGTGGAAGACATTGAAGGACCTCTACCAGAATAGTAGCGACTAGAGGAAATTGGCGCTCAAGGATAAGCTTCGAAGAATCAAGATGGAGAACGGCGATACTATTTCCACATATCTGAACAAGCTCACCACTTGCAGAGATGAGCTTATTAGTGTGGGAATAACTACTGCCAATGATGATATGGTGAGCCTCGCTCTCCTTGGCCTTCCAAAGAGCTGGAATAGCTACCAGGACTTTGTGAATGGAAGGGAGAAACTGCTAGATTGGGAACGACTGTGGTTTGATCTCATGTAGGAGGAGATCAAGAGGAGCACACGAGATGGTTCTTCATCCAAGGATGATGATGAAGAAAATATAACCTTAGCAAGTAAGGCAAGGAAAGGGAAGGGGAAGGATTCCCATTCCAAATCGAATTCTTCTCATGGAGGGAAGAAGGTTGACAAGTCTAAAGTGAGATGCTTTAATTTTCATGAGATGGGACATTATGTGACTGCTTTCCCATCGAAGAAGTCCAAGAAGGGATCCTTGGAAGGATAGGAAGGTGAGGCGTTAGCCTCTCAGTTCAAAATGGAATTTACCCTCATTGCATGCATGGTGTCATTGATGATGGGTTGTGGTTGGTATCTTAACAGTGGAGCCTCATTCCACATGTTCGGCGATAAAATTTTATTCAGTATCTTGGAGGAGAAAGAATGCAAGATGCACATAGAGATGGGTGAAGAAAAAAGGTATAATGTTTCAGGAGTGGGCACGACTACTTTTCAAAGGGAGCATGGACCTCCTATCGCCTTGACAGAGATGAAGTATGTGCCTGGATTGAAGAAGAACTTGGTATCGGTCACGATGTTCGAGGACAAAGGCTACGATGTTGTCTTCAATAAAGGAAAGGCATTCCTTGGACACATCACCACGAGACAGGTGAAACAGATCGGTTCACGAGTTCAAAACCTGTATGCTCTTGAGGTTCAAGATGCATGCAAAGCCTTGAGGAGTAAGACAAATGTTAGAGACTTGGTGGTTGAGAGGGAGAGTAAATTACCTCTCAACATGCAGTCCCAGAAGAAGTGTCAGAAAATTGTGGAGTAGCCACAATTGGTGAAGTGGGTAGAGGGATCACATGCAACCATACCTCTAGGTGTGAGGTGGGGCGATGTGAAGTGATAGTCCCATGAAAGCTGAAATTGGGCAGGGTCCATTGAGAGGTTTTATCTCATTGATCATACCTTGCTATGGGGGCCCAAAGTACATAGTAGTGGGAGGAATCAATGGGATTGATGCAGTCAGAGATCAAAGTGACATAGGGTAGAGTAGTCAGATACTGAAGAGCGTAAAGAAGGATTGACAACAGTGCAAAAAGGCAGAGTCAGTAGAAGCGCAAAGTTTTCAGTTGACAGAGGCAATAGCAGTCAGAGACTTTGATGACAGATGCATCATAATGATTTAGGTTGGATGTCTTTTTTTTGTTTTTTGTTTTTGGAGTTGCTGGAGCAACAACACTAGAGAGAAGTGTTGCATGCATAACATTCAAAAGGTTCACAATCAGGATCAAGTTGAATTCCTTTCTTGTTGAGAGGGTGTGCTGAAAATAGCAACAAGAAATGATAAAAATAGAATCCAGAATATTCCAATTTTAATTTGTCCTTGAATTGAAATTCAAATTTAGTCTTACCAGCTACTTGAAAATAATTAGTTAATTCATTATGGATTAATTAGTTGGAGAAATTCAAGTTGGAAGTATTTCTGTAGTCATGAAACAGTTGTCCCTTAAATTAAGGAGATTATCCCTTAATTAAGGAGATAAGATTGAGTTATATTTGAGTTGTAATTAGTTAGCTCAATTTACTGAGTTAAGTCCAATTAAATTAGTTCCAAACTGTTTGAGGAACTAATTGTGAGTTATCAGTCAGTTGATGCATGCATGCACTCAACAAGTGTACTCTAGATAACTAAAGATCCCCTCATCAGTAAATCATGCATGTCTATTTTGACAAAGAACCAGTTGAGCTAAATGTCAAGGACAATGTACTATCAGTTGCATGTTTTCTCCTATAAAGCAAACTCATGCATGCAGTCAAGGTAAGGTTCCTTGAGGATTGTGTAGTTTTGACAGCGCGTGAGATCAGTGTTCCACTTGGTTGAGAGTTTTCCACTTGGTAATAGGAGGATCACCTAGGAGAAATTACATAAGGAAATAGGAGCTTGGAGGGCAGAGGATAAGGCTTGTGAGAAGCTTTGATTGCCTCTGAGCATCCAGGAGGATTGTACTAACAGCTGGCTAGCTGTGAGAGCTAAGGCTTTGTATATTTCTGATGTATTTCCATCTTGTACGATAATACAGATAATGGGGTTTTTAGCTGAGGCTTTCCCCTGAGTATTTTCTATGTTTCATGTGCATTGATTCTTTTTCTTATGTTTATATGTGTTCAGCTCTGATTCAGCTAGATATTTAAGCTTCCGCAAAGAAAATTGATAGTAGAAGTAGGTTATAGTATTTTTCTTTGGTTATATTGCATTATCGGGTTAACCTGCAGCAGATCTATAGATTTGGATTTGTAGACAAAATTTCTACATGGTATAAGTGCTTGATCTGCAGAATTTCTACATGGTATCAAAACTGGATCTACAAATTTTCTATAGGATGCGTGCCTTTAGTTCAACCGCTCTGGGCTTCATCATATTGGGCAAGTGTAACGAGGCTCCCTTGTATCTCATTGCCCATGTTTACATGTAATCAATAACAATATGCATGTTTGACAAGATACATGCTCTCCTAGCACATCGCTGCTGCCAACAATTGAGATGGAAAACTACCTTATGCATGGTACAAAACTTGGAATACATTGCCCACATGATTGTCTCAAGGGACAATACTTCATCAAGTATCACCTTCTTCAAATATGCTCAGGCGGATGCCGTAACCAGTTCTCCTCCTTTCTTGGTTGTCTGTAACTCCTTAGCCATTCACTCATTCTCTGTTATCAAGAAGCAAACACTCGAGCTAGTGGCTTCGGTATATGATTTGGTAGCATCGGCGAGGAGATGTGTTATCATTTGGATTAGAAACTTTGTGTGATTACACAACTCTATGTTGCAACTTGTCGAACGATATGTTGTGCATCTTTCCTTTCGGATTGTCTTTAAGGATCTCAGTATCTCATTGGTCGCTTGGGACTTGCTCTGCTTCCAGGTCTGGTGAAGCTGGTGGGTTGACCTCTTGGTGGTAAGGCATGAGGTTAATGTCTTGCTCTAACTCTTGTTGCTCCATATCTGTATCCATCTGCTCAAGTTCTTATTCAATATCTTGAGTGAAGTCCTAATCTTGTGATTGCTCATCCCGTCTCCTTGGTGTTAGCTGTTTGGATGAGTCTACTACCTATACGGGTACAATTTCATCTGTCTGTACATGTTGCACCCCCTTCTATATCTAATATTGTTGCGCTTCCTTCTCCTATTTGTGTAGCTCCTGTTCCTTCCAAATTTTCTCCTTCAACTCATGCAACTCCTTCACTGTTTCCTCCATCATCTATTTTTCTCTCTACCTTTACGTGGTCCTCCTGTCGTGTTGTTGCCTCTTCACCTCTATTGCTAAAGATGCTTTCTACACAAGTGGGTATGCTCTAAACTTGAAGCTTTGTTTTGCCTATGCACTTTCAACAATATTTCTCTTTCTTTATCGCGCGCTGATTTCTTTATGTTTGCTGGTGCTGGTGCTGGTGATCTCCTAGATGCTGCTTCATGCTACTTTTCTAACCATTCCACATCGATGCTGACTAGTTCATTGGGCCTTGAGAAGTTGCAACAATATCTCCATGGGTCTTCCTCCACCCAATGACATGCCCCGTGGATCCATTGAAACTATACACTCCTGCAGTGATCTTTCACAATACAATGCAGGTCATATGGTTTGAAGCTTTTGATGTCAAAAGGATATTTCTTGATCTACTCTGTTTCGACATCTGCATGCTTGAGGTTTCGTATCTTGTACAACTCGATCCGCAACAGAAGAGTGGGCCAATGTGACTTCTTCTTCCAGTGCAGCCTAGATGATAGTCCTACGAAGATGTGGTATAATACTTCTTGCATGATGAGCTTGTCCATGGCAACTTCGACAAAACATGCAAAGGATTCTTCGTGCTGTACATCTGTATGAAGGTGCCAGATGGTGAGGCATACCAATCCTCTATGTTGATCAGTGCCTCCATTGCTGCCTTCAACATGCAAGGTGGATCCTGCTCAAATATCATCTTGTACACTGAGGTGACAAAATTATTGACAACTTTGTGATAACTCCTTTGAAGTTTCACTCAGAAGACAGTTTATAGTAAGTATTGACATAGGTTTCTACTGATGTCCATGCCCACTTCATGCCCGAGAACTGCTAATGGGCACGGATTGCATCCAAGATGTAAGGAGACATGTAGATTTTTGCTTGCTCACCTTTGGGCGACTATCGAGCTCCTGTGACTTGTTCCTTCAGCCGGTGGGCCAATATGTTGGACCAGTTGCATACTTTGCCTTCACAGGCCAGATGGTCCAACATGATCACCCAACTTTGCGGGAAGGTCATTGTGCTCTCTTGGCCATACAAGTGACATGCAAAGATGACCAAGTATTGATACACCTTGCGTAGTATCTTTATCTTGTAAATTTGGTAGGTTGTCATCTTGAATTTGTCTAGCTCATTTACCCAATTCTTCAAGATATCCCTCGAGTTGGCATTGATGTTGGGTATGATGAAGGGTGTCTCCATGGTGATCATTAGATTTGAAAAATGGTACATCTATTGATAATCCTATGCTCTGGAGGTAGCAATCTTCGTCTCGCTGACACTTCTCAATGTCATGTTCTCAGGATTAGTGTGTGAGATGATCCAATGTATCATGTCCGTGCATGGGAATGCAAGATACCTGCATGAAATACAGTACAAGACGGACTTGTGAATGTCACATAGACTTGGAGGTCTTCGATGTCTTCCCAAAATGTGCTTGAGAATGCATCATTAACCTCTTGTATTTTCAACTTGATGTCTTTGTCTACGATCAACTTGGTGTCTTCATAGATTGGAAAATGCATAGACACTTGCTCAACTGCTGCTCCAGTTGTGCTTTTGTTGATGTCTTTTGACCCTGCTCTCTTGGAGGCCGTTGATCCTAAACTATTAAGAGATTGATGAACACCTGCTATATATGGAGACATGAAAAAATGCATGGCAAGAAATTTGTCAGTTAAAAACAAAGAAAACTTGAGGGATGACATGTAACATACTTGGGGACTGACTGACAAGGATTGCACAATTTGCACTGGGAGGCCGGGAGACTAACTGCCAGAATTGTGCAAAAGGTATTTTGGACTGTCGGGAAGCTATTTGACTACTGGAGTTTCACAATTTGCAATCCAGATTGGCCTGCTGCATGCTGGGATTGTGCAATGCATAATTTCAGCTAGCAAGTGTTGTAGGCTGAGGGACTGCATTCCACAATTTTCTGGTCCAACAGTCATTGCCTCTCAGAATTGCACAAGCTAAGACAAGAGGGAAGTCACTAGCTAGAATTTCACATTTTCTGGGAGGAAGGCAGAACCTTCCCTCTTAGAATATCGCAATGCTGTCTTGGTGAGGGAGAGTCTGGGCCAAGTTTTCCCAGACCCGCTGATGGGAAATTGAAAGAAAATGAAGATGTGAATGCATGGCGATACTGAGTGTAAGAAGGAGTGAATGATCATGCATGAAAACAATGAATGCAAGATTTAGAAAATGGAACAACATGCATGTGTGTGAAATGAGTCACTGAATCGGTGACCATTCATGCAAAACAGTGTCATGCATGTGACAACACTGAGATGCTAACGAAAACTGAAACAGTGCTTGTACATGCTAACATGCATGCAAAAAATAGCAAGCATTCACAAAAATCAAGCAGACAACACATACACAAACCAAAACACAAAAAGCGACAGAAATGATGCAAATAACAATTTAAGCAAACTTACTTGGAAATAATTGAGCTGTATGTGTCGAAGACTCCTGGATGTGTTGTGGGATGTGAGATGTCCAAGATCAATGTGAAGAATGAACTCTGAAGCATCGAATAAATAGTTTTAAGGTTTATGACACACATGCCACAAATCTAGGAAAAAGTGACACTTGGAGGAAAGTTTCTAAAACGGTCTTTTCACGTAACCTCCAATTTCTAAAAATAGCTCCCTAAAATCTAGGGATGCTTTTTACATGTTTCATTTTATATTTAAGGAGAAATCAACCCATGCATGCAAGTCAAGTTTTCTTGGTCCTAGGTGGAATCGATGAACCTGAAGGCACATGCAACAACCTACATGACTGAGGGAGATTTTTGTGCAATTTCTGAGAGGAAACTGGGCTGGCTTTCCAGAGGGATTGAGCAATTTCTAGGAGGAGCAGCTGACTACTGCCCAGAATTGCGCAATTTCTGGGATGAGCAGCACTGCTGGGCTAGATTGCATAGTTTTCATTGGGACGACTGTTTGACAAGATTGCGCAGTTTCTGGGCCCAATAGGCTTCTAGTCTGATTTGCGCAATTTCTGGAGGGAAGGCTAGTTCCCCTCCACAATTACACAATTTCTATAGGGAGCTGCTCAGCCAGCACCTGGACCAAGTTTGGAGTAGCAGCCTGTGAGGGGAGTGAAGCAAGATATCTTGCACAGGTTGGAAAGCTACTAGAAAACTATTGAATCTCATGTACTTGATAGTGCAAGACATGCTATTGAGGATGGATGGTCAAGAGGCTCCAAAACAAAGCTAAGGAAAAATTTTGGAGGTTGGTTGTAGCCTCTACAACACCTATAGCTTTTCATTTTACTTTAATATTTCTTAAGCTTGCACTGTAATTCATCTCTATCCTCATTCAATTCTATGATCTAATTTATTCTTCAAGAGAATTCATCAGCCTCTTCATTTGACTCTTACAAAAACTTCAAAACAAGAAAAGCTAAATGTGTGGGAAATATTACTTCTTTTCCATAAACAAGCTGAAAAGGGGATTTACTTGTTGATACTTTGGGTGAAATCCTGTTGGCCCAAAGTGCATAAATAAGATGACTCTCCCAACTCCTTTTATGTTCCTCCAATGTTATCTTTATTAATTTAACCAAACTTTTCTTTGAGGACTCTGCTAGTCCATTTCCCTGTGGATAATATGGTTGTTGGCCCTGAATTTTGGTCATTTTTTCCTATCCTATTCCATATATTTACCACCATACTCCATCCTATTTCACATATATATGCCTCATTTTAGTCCTATTTTGCATATTCAAGTAACTAAGTTAAGTTTTTCAATTTTTGGAATCTTTTGTAAAAATTAGTTTTTAAGAGTAAATTTGGACTACATTAAAAATTCCCATAATAGCTCCACTAAAGTCATATGTACAGGACACCTGGGTAATATCTGAGCATATATTTTGAATTTTTGGGAACTGTAGATGAAGGAACACCTATTGGTTCGGTCAAACTAAGAAAACGCAAGCCCGGTCAACGCTAGTCAAACTTGACCTGTCATTTAGGAATCCCTATTAAAAAGGGGTTGATTTCTTATTTTGTGGGATTTACCTAATTTTGTGAACCAAACTTGATGAGTTCGACCTGTATGGATGGATTAGGATTGATAAGGCTGTTAGAGCTATTATAACAAATTTTGTTTATGATTTTCTTATTTAAACATAATTTATGGACCATTCAAGGTAGTAGGTGTGTAATTTGTATTCAGACTATTGGAGACTTTTGATAATTTGAAGAAAAATTTCTATTGCTCTAGTTGTTTTTCATGCTGTGGATATTTTCATAAGTTAGTTGTAGCTGAGAGTTCCTTAGGTGTACACGGAAAGGTTGGAGGGCCCCCATACCAAGCTAAGTGCACTTTAATTAAATTAGCATAATTTTAATTTCAGTGTTTCTTGTTTTAGATTTATGATTAAGTTATTTAGATGTGTGATGTTTTTTGTATGATGTTAGTTTAAAGTCAAATTTGCATATGAAAGGAAAAACAAGGATTTAAGTTAAATTCTCTTTCTATCAAGTTATAAATCATAGCTACAATCATCCTTTTTGCATTTCCTGTATTATTTCTTGAATTCCAGTTTTTTATTTGATGCAATGGTAATGTTATTGGAGTAAACTGTGAGGAAGGAAAACTAGGACCTCCTAAGTTAGGAGCCTCTTCTCTTGCTATATACACATTAAAAACCACTACTCTTTAATTTCTCTTCTTGGGGACAGTACTATGAGGAAGGACAATGAGGATCTCCTAAGTTAGGAGCCCCTTCTCTTGCTTGCTGCATATTGAATGAAAAACTTTTTATTCTTTTAAAACTTAGAATATATTTTTAATATGCACTTCTTTTAACCTTGTAGTCTTGCCTTCCTAAATTGACTTCACCTGAAATCCATATACTTGGACGTGCTTTAATATCTACAAACTGAGAGTGACAAGTAAAAAAACTATGTTAGTTTACTTAGTAAATTGACCTAACATTTTTTGTGCCGTTTCCAGGAATCTCATTTAGATTTAGTCAAAATAGGAAGCTTTAAACAAAACACAAAACACAAAAACAAAAACAAAAACAAAAACATTTTTCACTATAGTTATTTACATTTAGACAAAAATTAGAAAGGCATATCCCAAAACAAACCCCCAACCTACTAACAAAAACTCACTAACTACAAAATCCATTTGCAAAACAAAGATCTACAAAACATGATGTTAAAGAAGTCATTTAGAGAAGGAGGGTATCCCACCACAATGATGTTCTTAAACCCTTATCCACAATTTAGAGTGGTCACCAGGGATGAATCATGATTTCAAAAGATAGAAGAGGAACAAAGCATCCATGAAGAGGATCCACAAGAAGAGAACCTAGAAGCTTCTTCTAGTCATCTTTGTAAGGAGATCAATGAGTTATGGATCACATGCGATGAAGTTAAAACAATAGAGCTAGAAATTCAAGAATATATAGCATATGATCCCTTGTGCATTCATGATTTTGAACACATTCCACAAGAAGAACTTTGTGATATGACAATTAAGGAGAACCAAACAAACAAATATCATTTCAAAACTTGGTTTCAACTGTTGATCTAAATATGATCTGAGGTTGTCATTGATGTCAACCCAACCACCACTAGTGGCTACCCTCATCTTGCAAGGAATTTTGTATTTGAGAACTTACTCTATTTTGAGTCAAGTATCTTCTAGATGTATTCTACTCAATGTTTCCATTGATATATGGCACGCCAAGTAATTCTTCACGGTTTGAGAGATATTCATGTTTGAAGTTAGTAACCCTAGTTAGTGGGCTAAAACCCTATGGGGTTGTGGCATGACACTCATAATTCGTTTTGGTCATTGAATATTCAATAAGTAATGATTTTTTAAGCTCCTAAAATTCCTCCAACATTCTATATAGAAGCCCCTCTCATATCTATAAAAAGAAATCTCATATATCCTCCAAAAGTAGTGATCGTGGCATTTTCACTATAACTTCATTTCTGAGAAGTCTTCAATTCTGAAATGAAAACCCATTCGATTCACAAGCCTGATGAATGTCATGACTGAATTTCAGATCTTGGTTCGCTATATTTTCAGAGATATGATCTGTGGAAGTTAGGGTTTTTGCAAGCTCTTGAATTTCATCTCAAAGAAGTGACCTTGGGAAAATCATCATAACTCTCTCTCTTAGAAGAGGATTGGAATTATGTAAAAAGTGGCAGATAATGCATGGGCTATATTTTTCTGTGTATCAATTTTAGAGCTGAAGGAGGAAATAGTGACACATGGCACGCTGTACAAGTTTGCTCTACTAAACTAGTCTATAATTAGGTCACTGTGAGAGATTGGGCATAACGTTCCCTTGAAGAGTCCAAATCGGGTCAGACCTGTGGCATTGGAAAGAATACTTAGAGGGATACTAAAGGACTGAATATCACATATTGGGGATTTGAAATCATAGAGATACATTATTGAAACAGAAGTGTCCTCAGACACATAATATTATTAATCAGAAAAAATAATTACATGATTGATTTGCAAGAGCTTACACCCGAACTTCCACAAACACTCTTGCAATGAGCTATTTATAAGCTCCATGTCCTAACTACCTCTAATTATGGATCACTTATTAAATAAC
>APFE031409492.1:19850-49202 GCA_000404065.3 Pinus taeda | reverse complement strand
GACAACCACTTGTCAATTTCATTGACATTTTCCCCCCTTTGTCAGCTGAAAGGAGAGACAATCTTCTCCAAAATATATTGGAACTCCCCCCCTTCAGGTGTAGGAGAGTTTCACTGTCGTACTCCCTCATTTAATTGCATGAGAGTACCATCATCGATTCACTGCTGGCTGCACTATGTGTGAATGTAGGCGGTTGTAGAACTGAGACAACCGTTTGACTGTGGATGACCATTCCCAAGGATCAATCCATGCATAATGTATCTTCAATCTGCCTGATTTATGTTGGTTGCGACATTTTGCTAAGGAATGATTGGGCTTGCCACAATGGCAACAAGGTTGGCGATCAAAACATTGATCTTCCATATGGCCTGTTCTATGACAATGAGAACATTTCGGTTGCACATCAACTTCAGGTTGCGTGCAATTCTGTTTGTCGACAACTTTCGCAGAACCTACTGAGGTGAGTGGTTCAATAAATCCTGCACTCACGAACTTAATGGGCTTGGAATAATCTGGGATATGTAAGTTGGTGTCCTCAGGGACATATCCTAAGCCTCGTCTATTTTTGTTATTGTGAATTTCTTCCCAGGGCTTGATGATGGGTTTGGAAGAAATTTGAAGTTGATCATGAACAACTTCGACACTTGAAGTTGTTGGGATGAATGACTTATCATCTGGATGGTTTAAAGACTTGAAAGTATCACTCTTTTCTTGCAATTCATGCCTTTGAAGTTGGGACTCAAGCTGAAGAAACTCAATGGTTTCATGCGTTTGCTGTAGATGCCGTGAAATATCAGCAAGAGTTTCTTTGCTGACGTGCACCATGTCTTCATCACTAGATATGATCAAACTGTGAAGAATGTTTAGCAATTGAATATGCTGTGCCATTTGAACTTGCGTACTTGAAATCAGGCTCTCTTGTAAGAGATGTCGTGCTTTGAACTGTTGCACTTGAAGGACAGGCTCGCTTGAATGTGACTTGAATGGAACACTCGCTTGATTTGTTGTTGATTTCACTTGCTAGAGTTGTAAATTGTCTCGCTTAAACTCTGGAATTCACGCTCGCTTGATGACGATCGCGTTTGTTTAAGCACTCACTTGACTTACTTGATGAATGCACATTCACTTGAATGAATAGCCACACTTACTTGATGTGTTGATTTTTGCACTGAATTAATGCAATTTGGTTGAATGAATAATCACGCTTGCTTGCAGGAGATGTAAACTAGCTGCTTGTTCTCTTTAGAGTTAAAATTCATGCATTCACTTGATTTTTCTTAAAGGAAGGGTGTCGAACACTGTCGAAAATGCACCCAAAAAAGATTACAATGATTTGAATGAATCACTTACAATTAATTCAATTTGACTCAACTCAATTCTTGGGTGTCGGTTTCAACCGAGAATGCACCCTTACAAATCAATGAAATTGGAAGTTGATTTACAAGTTCTTAAATTTGTTTGCAAGAATGTTGATGTAGACTTTGCTTTGAAATACTGAAGTTTACAAATTCATTAACTTGATTGAATTTGCTTGTTGAAGTAGAATGCCGTTGTTGAAAACTTTGATTATTTGTTGTATGTGTGATCTTGATTATCTTTCCTTGAAGCTATTTCATTACATGTGTTGTGATTACTTGCATTGAAATTTATGTGAGTGGTAAATGCGATCATTTATGTGTCAAAACTAGACACAAATCAGAAAGCAAAAACATGAAGCCATAAAACACATGTGCCATCAAACATACATAGTGTACCTTAGATCCCCTTATTCAATTTCGGGCGGATCTAGGACACATAAACACCACAAAAATGATATCTTTATTGAGTATTGAGATCATCAACCTTTCATCTTTTACAACATTGCCATAGAAGCTTTCTCAAACAATCCACCACTCGCAATTTTTGGAAGCAAATGCGGTCAAAAAACTGACTCAACCTCCTACATCAATGAGCTTTCCATTGAAAAAATTTATCACTCCAAAAATTTCAAAACATCACCCTTATTACTCCATACAAAGCTTTAAAAAATACTTTTAAAAAGCTCACCTTATCACTCCATTACAAAGCTTTAAAAAATAATTTTATAAAGCTCTATAAAAAAAACTCTACTTTATCATCCCACGTAAAAATGAATTTATCATTCTTTTATGATATCACTTTGTAAAAAGGTGATTTCACGTTAGTTCCAAACTAAACTTTTAAGTTTCAATGCATAAAGTAAATTCTGACCCCACTCATTCTCTCACATTCCACTTATTATCTCTCATCATATATTAAAAACTACCACGCTTCATTATAAACCATGAGAATTTTCACTCCTTCCTTTTTTTGTGATTTGTAAACTAATGTGTTGAAAATTTAATGAACCAACGAAACAATAAAGAAATGACCAGCGCTGAAGATAGTTCTCAGCTGGAACAAAACTTGTGTAAATCGATCCTGGGTATTTGTGACTTTGACATTTCGAGAGGAAATCTCCAGACATCGAACCCTCCTTAATAGCTGCAATTTATTCATGCAATTCGACACTTGGGATGCGACTAATAAATTCGGCCTTCAACGAATAACTCATGAATTTGATAAAAGGTCCTTAATGTAGCTCTGTTTAATCTGGATTTTGGGCTCGGTAAAAACGTACATGCTCATGCTCAGAATCAAAGAAGTTCCTTCAGCACCTGCGTAGAAGAGGCAGCACGAATCTTTACAAATTAATTAATTTGATGCGTGAAATATTTGGCCTGTCCACTTTAGCAACTTGATAAAAGGATTGATGGTCACGCCTTTGTCTTGAGCCTTAGAATACAAATTCGGTCCTGGAACCTTGCACAAGTAAGTAGCTCCAGAATTTATATTTCAAGCTTGCATAATTTGAGGATTGAAATTCTAAATCATATTAGCGGAAATGAAATACCAGGCGTCATAAAGGCCGATTTGCTGGACGATTCCAGATGCAGAAATTGCAGAACGAGAATTGTTGGCAGAATCATTTATATCTGCAATCGGTCATGCGCAGATTGGGAGCTCATAAGCAAACTGGGTGGCCTTATCCAGAGGGGTAAACGTGAGGTAGGAGAGTGGTCGCGTTTTGCATTTGCTTTCATGACGAAATGGGCTTGGCTTCGATTGCAATGAGCTCATGCGCGCCTCCAAACTATGCACTGAATTTGAATATTTCCAAGGTTAGCAGATTAAGCAGCTTAAACAGCAACTTCAGTGGCACAATTTCGTTGAGAGTAAGTATGCCTAAGAGCGTTTGCAGTTACAGGCCCGTTAAGGCCGTGATGATGGCAAAGAGGGAAGAGGAACTCAAAGAAATCAGAGCAAAAACCTTGGAGGAAATCAATGATGAAGTAATTTATCTCAAGGGAGAGCTTGTCATGTTGCAGATTAAGAAAGCCACGAGGCAGGAGCTCAAATCCAGCGAGTTTGGCAGATTGCGGAAGAGGATTGCCCGGATGTTGACAGTCCGAAGAGAAAGGGAGATCGAACAGGGTATTAAGAAACGACTATCAAGAAAGATGGATCGTGTATGGAAACATAGCATCACTCCCAGGCCTCCTCCACCTCTGCGGAGGTTGCAAGAAGAAAAAGGCAGTAAAGGAAGCAAAGAATACTTATCTCAACAGGGTTATGAGTATGTGAAGAGTGGCAACATGGCAGCATGAAATTTAGTCGCACCAAAACCCAGAACTTGCGCTCCACCTCCTCCCTTCCTTTGCTAAGACAGAAATGGGGACGAACACAACTGCAAATAAATCTTCTTATTCTCTTAATCCCAAAGAGTGAACTGTATGCTCTGATACCACATATTGAAACAGAAGTGTCCTCAGACACATAATATTATTAATCAGAAAAAATAATTACATGATTGATTTTCAAGAGCTTACACCCGAACTTCCATAAACACTCTTGCAATGAGCTATTTATAAGCTCCATGTCCTAACTACCTCTAATTATGGATCACTTATTAAATAACAAGTGTCCATTTACATTGAATGCTATTCAAACCAACTAGCTAACTAATCTCCTAAAATAGAGCCTAAGATACGACACATTTTGGAGAGTCATATCTAGTTACAACAATATGCTAATTCTAATAGTCTCCATTAAATAATTAAACATTCTAGAATAATAATTATTAATTTAATATCTTAAATTAATAATTATTTGATTCTAATTTTATAACCTATGATAAAATTGTATTTTTGGATCAACTAACATACATTAGATTAAATATCGTGCTCCTAGAAGGTGAGAAAAACTAGATCAAGTGTTGTCAAGGGGTGCGAAGGACCAGACTTTCTAGGGCAGCAAAGAGAAAGGCGCAGAAAAACGATGTAGTAGAGGTAAGATACAGGTAATTATATTATGTATATGCATGTTCATTTCTTAATTGCATTAGGTTCTTTGTATTCTAATTTGTTGTTTTTTTTAGCACTGACATATTCTCTACAGGATGAGGTAAGTTTTGTTATTATCATGCTATGGGTATTTCCTTGAATACTTTTTGCAGGTATTATATATTCATCAAGAGAAGACTCAATGCATAATTTAATGTTATAAAGAGTGAGAAAGGGTAGCATGACGAGAGTAGCAATCAAGGTGCAAAACAACAACAAAAAGTTCACCATATGAAGTCTTCAAGTGGGAAGCACTGCATACAATCATTGTAAAAGTATCATTGTACAAAGTCATTGCAAAAGCATCATTGTAAAAGTTGTACAAGTGTCTATCCATCAAGAGTTGAAGAGGTAGTGTTGGGAGGTCTAGAATCATCATTAGGTGGTTGTGTTGGGGTTATGGTCTAGTGTGTCTTCTTCTTCTACATCATTCTATATCATTGTAAAGTGGACCATTTTCCCTGGTACAGGAGACCATTCTTCTTTTATTCTTCTATAGGGTGGTAGGGTGGTGCATGAAGTCACAAACAGGTTCAAGCGTGTGAAAAATTTAGGGTGGTAGGGTGGTGCTAGGGTGAGTTGTAGCTCATTGGGTGTTGGGGCATCCGTTGAGTTGACTACTGAAGAATCTCGGGCATTGGAGCGTCCATCCAGTGGGAGTTGGAGAAGAATGATTTTATAGAATTCTAGGAAGTTGTTGCTTTCATTTCAGTTGGGGCTAAAGATTAAAGAATTTATTAGAAAAGCGTTATGTGGTTTTTGACCCGGAGGGGGTTTTCCACCTAAAATATTTGTGCCTCCTGGGTTCTTTTATTTACTATTATTACTGCATAAACATTAATAATAATTGAATATTAACTAATGCTCTGTAAAGATTTAAAAGTGCTAATTGCTAAGGAATACTAATTCACGCCCCCCCTCCCCCAATATTTTCCAACAATTGGTATCAGAGCTTGGTTCCTTCAGTAACAAATTAATCGATGGAAGTCAATTTTTAGAGCATAGAGATGGGAAAGTCAAAGAAGCGGGTTACAAGGATTTCAAAGGAAGGTACAGGTACAAAAAAATCTAAAGAAAGTGAGTATTGTGTACCAACCCTTGATTTTGATGTAGATAATTACTGGATATGGGAATCTAGGATGGAAGTATCTTTGCAGGAACATGGAGTATGGGATTCAATTGTTTCTGGAGACACATCTATCAACGAAGCTAAAAGGTACAATTCAAAGGCCATGAATGTGATTTTGAATGTTTCGCCAAATTTTACGAAAACAAAAGTTGGTTAATGTTCAACAGCTAAAGCTCTTTGGGAAAAGATTCATAATCTCTATTCAACAAAGAAATCAGGTCAAGATGTTATTGAAAACTTGGATCCTTCTGAGTATGATGAAGAAAGGTTGACCATAGAAGAATTTTCTAAGGAGGAAATCAAGCTTATAAAAGAGCTCAAGGCTCAGAAGATCTGTTCCAATAATTTTGAAAAAAAGTTCAAGGTCTCAAAATTGTAGTTGAAGAACACAAATGTATTGAAGAGTCACTTCAAAATAAGTTGGAAGAAATTAATAATATAACGACATGAGACCTCAAGAGAGAAGTCTGACAGAAGAAACAAGAACTCGACATATTATTTGTAGAGATTAGTAGGATCACACAACAGATACATGAAGTAGAAATTCAAAGGAAGTAATCTGATCAAAGATACATATTTTCCATTGACAAAAATAAAAAGGAATTAGAAACATATTCAATAGAAATAAGTAGGATCAGGATTGAAAATGAGAAGCAAAAGGAACAGATACAATTTCTCAACAGAGAAGTAGAGAATACCTCTCTTCTAAAGCTACAAGTTGAGGAGGCAGAAAAAAGAAGGAAGATCTTGAAAATATGGTTTCAAGAAGATCTTTCTCAAAAGCAAGAAGAACTTGATGCAACTCGTGATTAGATCAACAAACTCAAGGGATCACAAAAAGAATACTTACAAGATAAGACAGATGAAGAAGCGAAAATGAAGGCAATTAAAGATGGTAAAGCTCTAGTTGATGAAGGTGTAAGCTCCATAGCTTCACAGGATGATTCCAAGAAGGAAGTTGATCAAAGTGAAAAGCCAAAGAAGAATGTTGCAAGTCCAAAGAACAACACCAAAGAAATCAAGAACAAAGGAGCACAAGAAACTACAACACTGCCTCCAAAGAAGAATGAAAAATCTTCTAGGTATGTTCATTTGCTTAATGCTTATTTCTTTTTATGTGCTAACTATGGACATATGGATAGGGATTGTGAAGTTTTTGACAGGTACACTCATTATCTGCAAAACCCTAGAAGCAAGTTTGCAGGATCATGAGACAGGTTCCACAATGATTTTGTTAGAAGAGAATACATGCTAGATGGGCAAAATATTGAATGTTTCAAATGCCATAACTATGGCCATAGCGCTCATGTTTGCAGATATTAGATGGAATTGCCTATGGACAACACTGAATGCTTCAAGTGTCATAACTATGGGCACGTGGCTCGAGATTGTAGGAATAAGAAGGCCTGAAAAAGGAAACAGGTACATGAAGACAAAGTAGATAAAAAGGTTTCAGCAGTTATGCTTTCAGGATTTGTAAAAGCAAAAGGTCATGAGGAATTAGAAACTGCTTCAGACAAGACTCAAGTAAAGATGGCCCCTTAGGTGACTCACTATTTTGAACAATTTGGCTTGTTGACTCCTTAATGTTTGTACAAGAGGAGTCTATGCAGCAGTATATGGCACAAGTCTAGGATTGACAGGAAGGTAGTTTGAACAAGATGGTAGTTTCATTAAAGGTTAAGGGGGAGCAAAATAGTTGAAGGATTATAGGTTACCAGGAACAAGACAAGATTAGTCTGCAAAGGATATGCACAAGTGGAAGGAATTGATTTCGACGAAACATTTGCACCAATTGCCATAATGGAAGCCATCTCGACGTTTCTTGCCTATGCATGTTCAAGAAAAATAAAAGTCTACCAAATGGATGTTAAGTTCTAAATGGAGAATTAGAAGAAGAAGTTTACATCGAACAACTTTAAGATTTTATACTATTAGAAAAAGAAGATTATGTTTGCAGGTTAAAGAAGGCTCTCTATGGTCTTAAGTAGGCTCCCAGAGCATGGTATGCTCATCTTGAAGGATATCTACGTCATCAAGGGATTAAGAAAGGTAATTTTGATAGAAATATTTACATACAAATAGATAAATATAATTTAACAATCGTTGAGGTATATGTGGATGATATAATATTTGGTAGCAATGATGATCGACTAAGTAAGAACTTTGCTACAAAGATGCAAAGTGAGTTGGAGATGTCTTTACTTGGTGAGTTGACATACTTCTTAGGGCTTCAAATATCTCAGCAAGAGAAAGGAATATTTATATGTCAAGCCAAGTACATCAAGGAAATGCTCAAGAAATTCAAAATGGAAGATTGAAAACCCATCCTTAATCCGATGGTAACAGATTGCAAATTGAGCATAGACGACTCATCTAAGGATGTGGATTAGAGGTTGTACAGATCTATGATTGGTAGTATTCTATATGTAACATCCTCCCAACTAGATGTTATGCAAGCAGTTGGACAAGTAGAAAGATTCCAAGCAACACCAAAAGAATCACATATTATTGTCGTCAAAAGAATTCTTCGATATCTAAAGGGCACAACAGAATATGGCTTGTGGTATCCCAAGGGAAACAATCTCATTATTGAAGCCTTTATAGATGCATATTAGGTAGGAATCATTGATGACCATAAGAGTACTAGTGGAGTAGAATTCTATCTAGGTGGTTGTCTCATATCATGGTTGAGCAAAAAGAAAACCTCAATCTCGTTATCTACAGTGGAAGCAGAATACATTGCAGTGGTAGCTTGTTTTACTCAAGTCCTTTGGATGAAACAAACTTTGAAAGATCTTCAAGTACAATTTAGTGAGCCTATTCCCTTCTTCTATGATAACACCAGTGCCATCAACATCTCCTAGAATCCTATCATGCATTCAAAAACAAAACACATTCCAATCAAATATCATTTTGTTAGAGAACAAGTCGTTGAAAAGAATATCAAAATTGAATATGTTGGTACAAAAGGACAAATCGCGAACATCTTCACTAAATGTTTACCTCGTGAAGCATTTGAATATCTTCGCCAGAAGCTTGAGATTCTCCCAAATTCTCATTAGATTTTCCTTATTTAGAAAATAAAGGAGGAGTGGAAGTGTGTGCAGGTCCACAGGATGGTTGTGTGTTAGGGGGATTTACCCTTTGCCATTGATGTCAAAGGGGGAGAGAAGGCCGTAGGAATAGGTGCCCTTATCGTAGGGGGAGTACTTGTGTTTCCATCAATGCCAAAGGGGGAGATTGTTGATTTAAAGATGATTTGAGGTTGTCATTGATTTCAACCTGAGCAACACCAGGGGCTACCCTAATCTTGCAATGAATTTTGACTTGAAAACTTACCCTATTTTTAGTAAATGATCTTCTTGATGGATTCTACTCGTCGAGATGTTTCCATTGATATATGGCACGCCAAGTAATTCTTCACCGTTTGAGAGATATTCATGTTTGAAGTTAGTAACCCCAGTCAGTGGGCTAAAAGCCTATGGGGTTGTGGTATGGCACTCATAATTGGTTTTGGTCATTTAATCGTCAATAATTAATAATTTTTTAAGCTCTTAAAATCCCTCCAACATTCTCTATAGAAACCCCTCTCATATATATAAAAAGAAATCTCATATATCCTCCAAAAGTAGCGATCATGAAATTTTTGCTATACCTTCATTGTTGCGACGTCTTAGATTCTAAAATGAAAACACATTTGATTTGAAATCCTGATGAACGTCATGACCAAATATTAGATCTTGTTTTTCTATGTGTTCGGAGATATGATCTGTGGAAGTTAGGGTTTTTGCAAGCTCTCGAATTTCATCTCAAAGAAGTGACCTTGGGAAAATCATCATAACTCTCTCTCTCTGAAGAGGATTGGAATTCTGTAAAAGGTGGAAGATAGTGCATAGACTGTAGTTTTCTGTATATCAACATTAGAGCTGAAGGAGTAAAGAGTGACACATGGCACTCCGTATAAGTTTGCTCTATTGAAATAGTCCATAGTTAGGTCATTGTGAGAGATTGGGCATAACTTTGCCTTGAAGAGTCCAAATCAGGTCTGACCTGTGGCATTGGAAACAAAACTCAGAGGGATACTATAGGACCGAAGATCACATATTAGGGATCTGAAATCATAGAGATACATCAGCTTAAATATCATGCTCCTAGAAGGCGAGAAAAACTAGATCAAGTGCTGTCAAGGGGTGCAAAGGACCAGACTTTCTAGGGTAGCAAAGAACAAGGTGCAACAAAATGATGAAACAGAGGTAAGCTACAGGTAAGTATCTTCTATATATGCATGTTCATTTCTTAATTGCATTAGGTTATTTGTATTCTAATTTGTTGTTTTTGTTTAGCACTGACATATGCTCTGCAGGATGAGGTAAGTTTTGTTATTATCATGTCATGGGTATTTCGTTGAAGTTTTTTTGCAGGTATTATATATTCATCAAGAGAAGACTCAATTCATAATCTAATGTTCAGAAGAGTGAGAAAGGGTAGCATGACAAGAGCAGCAATCAAGGTGCAGGACAACAACAAGAAGTTCAGCATATGAAGTCTTCAAGTGGGAAGACTGCATACAATCATTGTAAAAGCATCATTGTACAGAGTCATTGTAAAAGCATCATTGTAAAATTTATACAAGTGTCTATCTACCAAGTGTTGAAGAGGCAGTGTTCAGAGGTCTAGGATCTTCATTAAGTGGTTGTGTCATAGTTGGGGTTATGGTCTAATGTGTCTTCTTCTTCTACATCATTCTATATCATTGTAAAGTGGGCCATTTTCCATGGTACAAGAGTCCATTATTCTTTTATTCTTCTATAGGGTGGTAGGGTGGTGCTAGGCTAGTGCATGAAGTCACCAACAAGTTCAAGCCTGTGAAAACTTCAAGGTGGTGGGGTGGTGCTAGGGTGAGTTGTAGCTCATTGGGTGTTGGGGAATCCATTTAGTTGACTACTGAAGAATCTCGGGCATTGGAGCATCCATCCAGTGGGAGCTGGAGAAGAATGCTTTTATAGAATTCTAGGAAGCTTTTGCTTTTATTTCAGTTGGGGCTAAAGATTAAAGAATTTATTAGAAAAGCGTTCAATGGCTTTTGACCCAGAGGGGGTTTTCCACCTAAAATATTTGTGCTTGTTGGATTCTTTTATTTACTGTTATTGTTGCATAAATGTTAATAATAATTGAAGATTAACTAATGCTCTGAAAAGATTTAAAAGTGCTAATTGCTAAGGAATACTGATTGACCCCCCCGAAATATTTTCCAACATCAACTAGTCATTAGGCCACAACACCACTCATTTTTCAACATTCTTTAGGATCAAATCTTATGATAAACTAATTTTTCAAGTCCAAGTATTCATTAAGGTATATTTTTCAAACTTGGATGTGGGTCTACTTATGATATTTTTATGCAAATAGATGCATTGGAAATTCTCTTATACTTGAGAGAATGACTTATTTTTATACAATAGAGTAGGATATAATAGAATAAATAAATAAATAGGTATAATGAGTTCACAATAAGACTTTTTGTTCAAACTCTCATGAATAATTATTCAAATCATTGTTTAATACTCATTTGGAAGGATTGTTATGGCAAAATGTGGTAAGAACAATCCTATTTTGGGTAACCATATAAGATCATTTAAAAAAAAAAAATTAAACAAGGCATCTCTTGAAATCTAGCTTTTAAATCCATTTTGAAAATTTCAGTTTGGATCACAAATTAAAATGATATGATCAAAATAAAAACCAAGTCTCAAGTGAAAATTTTGATGACAGAGCTAGTACAAACTTGATTTGAGGGGTATAATGGGAAAATTTTAACATGATATTTATACTGAAGATAGCTCTTGGAATCTAGTTTCCAAATCATTTTCAATAATCTCAATCTGATATCATATGAAAAAGTTAAACTAAAAATAATAACGGCTTGTCGAAAAATCTGCATGGTGACAATTCTATGCCTTGATTGTTCATTGGAATATTTAACTTACCAAATCATATTATTTTCAAGACATGTTTATATGGGAGATATATATTCAATTTTAGATAAATAAACAATTTGAATCATCCCATTTGGAGGTAAAATGAAAAGTTTATGCTACATTTAGTGACTGCATGTCTTCAAATCAACATAGTAAAACTCTGCCTCCTAGGCCTGTTCATGAACAATTTTGTGATATCAAACCTAAGGATTTAAAAAAAATGTTTCTACTGTAAATATTATAATTAATCTACCTTAATATCCAAGTGGAATCACATCGATATGATCTTTAATGAAAAAGTTACACTAAAAGTTACTCTTCATCATTTTTAGCATATAATGTTAAACCATTTTGAAAACCTGTTTATACTAGAAGAAACAATATGAATTCAATATAACTTGGATTTGAATCACTCTAATTGGACATAAAACAAAGATTTTGTGAAAAAAATACTGCTAGGAGGTCTAGGTTGACCACCATTCCTCAAGGGGTAAACAACTGCATTTTCTTTGTATATAATCTTTGGACTTGTTTTTTAAGAAATACTTATAATTATTTTACATATTTCTTGGAAAAAGAGAGACTGTATACCTCTCTCCCTCCATCATCTAATATTGTATTGCAGGAAAATGTTATGTTTTTACAGGTCATAAGAAGAATTGAGTGAACTCCATGGATTAAGGACTTTTCAAAGTCAATTTTTAAAAATTCATATCTATGAATATGAAATGAAAATATCCAGGTCAAAGCAAAGTGGAATTCACGTGATGTTGAGTTCATTCAAAGAAACTCAAAACTCTTGAAGCTTGTTTTCGGTTGCTGACCAACAACACCAACAACCCTACAACGTGAATCAAGATTGAAGAAAAAGGAATGAAGCTAATCATGAGAAGAAGAAGTCAAGTTTTGTAACATTACAAGTCGCATCCATTGCCAAATAAGCATTTCATAAGCCACATTGTTCATGGTTTCATCACCATATTGTATGCTAAGTTTCACAATCATTTAGATTATAATCTTTCCATACTTCCCTACTCCATTATACCCCACCTCCATCTAGAAAAGAAAAAGAAAAAGAAAATAAATAATAAAGGAGTTTGGTTGTGAAAATCCAGGATACTGGTATAATACAAACTCGAATTCATATCGGAAAACCAACTTATTTGGCCAATATGAATTCTCTTTTAGGTTTTTCAATTTCATTTTGCAGAATCATCCTCCAAAATTCAAAGACTTGAGGACAAGTCTCAAGATGAGCAAGGGGTAAGATTCATAATAAACCAAAAAACTATGCAATTGGTTTAATATCAAGCAGTTGTATTGCAGAAGGGACCTGAGACATCATAATCAATATTTATCAGTAAGGGACCTGAACAAAATCAACATAAAAGGGACCTGCGAAGAAGCTACAAGCATCTACAATCCAACAAAATCATTCATCATAATTCATTTTGAGGTCAAAGTATTGTCATCATTAGCAAAAGTTCAAGCGTTGACAAAAGAGCTAAGGTCATCATCAATAGAAGAAAAGAATTGACAAGAGCTATCAAGCAAAAGGAAAGTACTGTAAGTTTAAAGTATTCTTAATTCCTTCGATTTTGAATTTTTTCTAAGATTGATAAACTAGTTTAAAATTGAATATGTAGTACCCCTATCCATGTATATGTCATCCTACATTATCCTACAGTACCCTATATCCTACATCACCCTACATTATATACATTTAACTCTTACATTATTCATTCACCTTATTACATTTATTAACCTTATTATAACCTTACATCCATCAATTCATCATTTACTCAACCACATTCATTCGCATTTTTGACCAAAATTTTTGGCCACATCTTCCTTTTTGTGCAAAAAAATTTCTGCCTCATGGAAAATTGCTTACAAAACAAGAAAGATTAGTCTTAGATGCCTACAAACAAGCATGGGTTAGTATCATAAAAGAAAAGAAAAGAGAATGATGTATGGTTCAATGATGTATTTTTACCCTAAGAATTGAAATGACCTTGAAAATGGTCATTTCAAAAGAGCTACCTCAAAATCATTTCAAAAGAGTAATAAATGCATCATGAGAAAATGCGAGCATCATAAAAAACATGCATCAAAAGGACGAGGAAAAATAAATTATGACCAAGAAGACTTTGCTAAAACCATTAAATAAAATATGCATGAGTATGATTTTAATGGTTATGAGTATGTAATGAAGGTGCACAGTTGTTTCAATGATGAAAAATACAAAGTATGCATATAATTCAAAGAGGATACATATATGTAAAGGACATGAGATTTAATTAAAACAACATATGGCACAAATAACCATAGTACCATACCACACGGCTCATAAAAATCATTCAAATCGATTTTTTTTTAAAATTTCATGCAAAGCAATTGTGTATGGTGCAAATAACCATAATAAAAAAAGAATTACAATGAGTTTCAATTAAAATCGATTTGTTTTGAAATAAAATAGCATGCAAAGTGATGGTCATAGAGAAAACAAAAAAAAGGAGAAGAGACATGTGTGCCACAGTGGAGGAGAATTCAAAACATTGCCCGATCAAACACCTACGCAACAAATTTCATGCAAACACCGAAGAGAAACTAATATATCACCTTCACGCAGCCAAAAGAAGGGAATTCATCACCTACGCAAAGTAAAAACAGAGGGAACCTTCACGCATGGAAAAGAAGGAACTCAACAGGAGTATTGCACCTCAACACAGAAAAAAAGAAGAAGCATATTTTGAAATAAAAACAGAGAATGATTTGTTTAGGGAATGCATAGGTTTTTAATACTAAAAATCTGCACTTCGAGCCACAAGAAAAAGTTGTGTTTCATTAAGGATAATCCCACCAACTAAAACATGGAAATCTCCACTCAAAATCCCAAGAATTTCGTAGTTGAGTTTGAATAAGAATGAGATCCAGATTGAAACATTTTTAGTGATCCATAAATCATTGTCATTGTATTTGAAAAAAAATAGTTTACATTGACAAATGTGTTGGCAAGTCTGAGTTCTCAATTGTGCAGTGGCACTAGAGGTCTGCATTCAAGTTCTAGGTGTGAGGTTGCTACACATAAAACTCTAGTTGAATTAATTAAACTCAACAACAAATCCAAAACGAATAGTAACAAGTGGAGAATATGTAGAAATCAATTTCTTCCAAGATTTTATTTTTGAAGGGGTAGTGAACGGAAATGCTAAGAGAAAAGATGAATTGTGATTGCCCAAGACCTATAGATTGGTTTTTATTTTCATAATTTGACTTCCAAACAAATAGTAAATGAGTAAATGCATGGTGTGGTTATTTTAAAGAATTTTTCATTATCCAATTTCTCTAGCATAAGAACAAGATTATATTTCAAGTTTTTAGTGGATAATTGGTACATCTCCAATTTCGATTTCTCCAGGTGAGAAAATCTTCTCCAAATTCGATTTTTGGAGGATAGAGAAGAGTGTATTTCCAAAAATCAATTTCGATTTTTGAAGAGACAAAGAACAACATTCATTTTCAGAAATCAAATTCAATTTTTGAGGGACAAAGAGGAGTGTTTCAATCAGAATCAAATTCGATTTTTAAGGAAACAAGATAAGAAACGTAAACTCAGAGAATCAAAATCGATTTTATAACTAGTCAATGGTCCAGAACAATCTAGGAAAGCTTTGAATTTATTTATATTACAACAAGTGATTTCTTTGTGACTTTCATACCTCTTCACCATGTATAACAACATACAAATTATGAAGAAATCAATTAAAGAAATTAGTCATGTAAATTTCATTGTTGTAGGTAGACTGTTGTGGAAATGAAAAATCAATTTCATTGCTGGAGATGGATTGTTGGTGGAAAAAATAAATCAAATTGCAAGGAGAAGAAGACTGTGAAATCGATTTAAAAAAAATAGAGCCTTACCTTTGTGAAAAAACAAGTAGTTACAAAGTGGAAATTTGATATTAAAGAACAAGTTTTTTCATGGGCATTCAGCAGTCAAGGGCTTCTCCTCATCTTATACAGTAGTGACAAAGGTAATATCTTAGCCCTAAAATTTGATACTTCAGCTGAAAAATTTCTCCTCATCCTCGTGGGTATTCAATAGGGATCAAAATTTACATATTAGCCCATCAAATCAACATTCTAGTTCAGAATTTTTGAGAAATATTGTAGAGTCTTGGTAAGCAAATAGTTGCATTTTCAAAAATTGCTGATTACTTTTAAACCGTATACATATTTGATGCAAAATTTTGAGGGAAGATGCATTAATATAATATGAATAAACCAAGATAATTTCATGCCAAAAGAACTTTTATTTTTCCAGAAATCAACCATCATCGCCTACAACCATTTCCCATTTTCTTGAATTCTATGCATCAGATTATCATGAAATTTAGTAGGAGGATGCATCATTGTGAGACCAATAGATACTGTAAATTTCAAGTTAAACCGATTTGTATTTCTGAATAAATCAAGCAATGTCACCTACAACCAATTTGTCTCTTTTCTCAAAATCCACGAAGAGGATATTTCCAAATTTTGGTGAACAAAAACAATGGAGTGGTAAAAATATTTGGGCAAAATATCAAATAAACCCAGTTTGAATTATATGAGAAAATGGTTAAAAAATTTGTTGCTACTTGTACAATGTAACTTTATGTGCAAATTACTTCAACTGCACTGACTTTAGAATTTAATGATCATTACTTTGGAAATATTTAAAAAAAATCCATGTCCTACGAATATCATGAATTGGGAAAAAAGAGTGGTTTTGGTTATTAGGCATTAAGAAATGGTAATTATAGTTTGGTTGATACAAAGGAATGGGTTGCATAAGGACACTCATAGGGTTTAGATAAAGGAAATTAATACCCTCTTTCAAAATCAAAGAAATATTTTAGACACATCTCCAAAAGTATGGTAATGGACATGATTCACATGGCAAAGAGTTCAGTTAATCCTTGGATGTGCTCCAATTGAATTGACAGAGGAGGAAATGGAGAGGGTTATTATATTTCTTCAAGCAGGACAAGCAAAGGCTTCGACATCAGGAGGAAGATCCATAGGTAGAATAACAGGGAGGTCAACATGCACAAGGAGAAGATCAATGAGACAAAGACGAGCATGAGGACATGCTTGGGAATAAAAAAGGGTGAGATGTTGGCCCTAACATTTGGTCATTTTTTCCTATCCTAAATCCATCTCTTTACCACCATATTGCATCCTATTTCACCTATATATGCCTCATTTTAGTCCTATTTTTCATATTCAAGTAACTAAATTAAGTTTTTCAATTTTTGAAAATATTTGTAAAAAATTGGGTTTTAAGAGTAAATTTGGATTGCATTAAAAATTCTCGTAATAGCTCCATTAAAGTCATATGTGTAGGACACCTGTGTGAGATCTAGCATATATTTGGAAATTTTTGGAACCACGGATGAAGGAACACCTATTGGTTTGGTCAAACTGAGAAAACACAAGCCCGATCAATGCTAGTCAAACTTGACCTGCCATTTAGGAATCTCTATTTAAAAGGGGTAGATTTCTTATCTTGTGGGATTTTCCTAATTTTGTGAACTAGACTTGATGATTTCAACCTGTATGGATGGATTAGGATTGGTAAAGCTATTAGAGCTATTATAGTAGAGTTCTTTTATGATTTGATTATTTAAACACAGTTTATGGACCATTCAAGGTAGTAGGTGCATAATTTGTATTCAGACTATTGGAGACTTTTTGATAATTTGAAATAAAAGATCTATTGTTCTAGTTGTTGTTCATGCTATGGATATTTTCATAAGGTATTTGTTGCTGAGAGTTCCTTAGGTGTACAAGGCAAGGTTGGAGGCCCCCCATACCAAGCTAAGTACACATTGATTAAATTAGCATAATTTTAATTTTAGTATTTCTTGTTTCAGATTTCTGATTCAGTTATTTAGATGTGTGATGATTTTTGTGTGATTTTTGGATGATGTTAGTTTAAATTCAAAATTGTATATGAAAATAAAAACAAGGATTTAAGTTAAATTCTCTTTCTATTAGGTTATAAATCATAGCTAAAATCATCCTTTTTGCATTTCCTGTATTGTTTCTTGAATTCCAGTTTTTTATTTGATGCAATGGTAATGTTATTCGAGTAGAAATGTGAGGAAGGACAACTAGGACCTCCTAAGTTAGGAGTCTCTTCTCTTTCTATATACACATTACAAACCACTTCTCTTTAGTTTCTCTTTTTGGGGACAATACTGTGAGGTAGGACAACCAACATCTCCTAAGTTAGGAGCCTTTTCTCTTCCTTCCTGCATCTTGAACTAGAAACTTTTTAGTCTTTTAAAACAGAGAATATATTTGTAATATGCACTTCTTTTAACCTTGTAGTCTTGCCTTACTAATTTGACTTCACTTGAAATCCATATACTTTGGATGTGCTTCCAAGTCTACAAACCTGGATTGACAAGTAAAACACCCGCGTTAGTTTACTTAGTAAATTGACTTGACAATGGTGTATAATGATGCAAGAAGATCTGATATTTCTAACAGAACTCAATCATATTAGTATTGTTGAATGCTTGTGCATTGTCTGTCACTATTTGTTGAGGGCATCCAAATCTAGACAATATATATTCTTCAATGAACTTGATAACAACAACATCAGTTTCATTTCTGACTGGAATAGTTACTATCCATTTGGTAAAGTAGTTTGTAGCAGTCAATATCCATCTGTGTTGACTTCTTGATGGAGGATAAATTTCACCAATGAAATCCAATCCCCATTGAAGGAATGGTGTTTGAATTAAGACTAGAACCAATGGAAGATCTTCTAATCTCTACTTTGTAGCAAACATTTGACATTGTGTACAACTCCTAACCTTTGCTCCCATGTGTGAAAAAGGAGTAGGCCAATAAACTCCTACCCTTAAGATCTTGTATGCTGTGGCCCTCCAAGCATAGTGGCCTCCACAAATTCCTGCATGAAATTCATCAATTATACCTTCTATTTCATTCTCTGTTAGGAAAAGTAAAAGGATATTAAGAGGATCCTTCCAGTACAAATTTGCATTCACAATACAATACTTAACAACTTTCAATTTCAATGTTTTACATTGGTTTATGCTAAATTTAGCTGGACATTCAAATTATCTAAGCAAGTTCACAATGTCAAGGTACCAATCTGATAAAAAAAAAAAAAATCATCAATGTGAATTAAAATTTTCTGAGCTAATGCAGAAGGTTCTTGTGGTTTCTCTTGTACAGGGATTTCTGAAGGTTCTTGTGGATTCTTCTCAGTTGGGTTGTCAAATGGTTCTTGTGGATTCTCCTGTGTGCGGGTTGCAAAAGTTCTTGTGTATTCTTTATCTAGGTGGATGTTGGTGGCCACCCACCCATCCCACTTGGACCCCCACAACTGTCTCTTTCAGATTTTTCATTGTTCGTAATTGTAGCGCAGTTTACTATTTTTAGTAGTTTTTTGGGTCCTGAACTTCCAAAGCTATTTTGAGGCCCTAAATGACATTTTTTGGGAAATCTAGGAGCAACACGGGTCGATCTACCAATGTTTCTTTTCCCAAACTTATAGTTCTTAGATATATCTTTCTAACGAGCTATTTTACGCGTCGAACGGAGAATGAGTGCCAAAGTTACAACCCCGGGAAGTTGATGTACTAGTTTACCCAAAATAGGGCCCACAGTTTGGAGTTTCATCTTCTAGGGCTAGGGTTTTGGATGTTTAGGGTTTTCCATTGTTTCTCAACAATAAATAGGCCTTCGAGCCTCATTGTAACATAGTTCAGAGGCATGTAGCCACCACATCTCTTCTTAGAGATAAGCTACCATCGCCCCAACTGGTTTATTTCCATTTATGTTTGTAAGAATATTTTAGTATTTTACATTAATGAAATGAAGTATTATTTCCGCTACACATCTATATTTATGGTTATCTCTATAATTTGTTGCACTCCTGTTTAAATCTGGATCAGTGGTATCAAAGCAGTCTGCTCTTTCTCTGTTTTTCTTTGCATGTGCCCAATGAGGTCGGGATATAAGGAGTTAGGGCTTGAATTGGTCGAAACTTTGCAAGAACAGCCTCGCAAATCCCGACGGCCTCCCATGGCGGATGAAAAGAAAGACGAGGGGGTAGGAGATCCTATCAAAATCTTGCTCGAAGAAGCCCTTGAGTGACAAAGGAATGCAATGATGGACAAGTTTGTGCAGATCCTTCAGCAGCTACCCAGAGGTGATGCATTGGCTTCCAACAGTTACTCTAGAAACACCACACCGTTTAAGGTACAAGTTACTTTTGAAATCCCCATATTTGAGGGTCAGATAGACATAGATTTCGTCGATAAATGGTTAAATCTATTAGAGGGTTATTTTTTTGTTCATGATTTTTCCAGTTAGGATAAGATTATTTTTGCTCTTCTCAAAGCAGCCCCCCACATCAAGGATTGGTGGGAAACTTACTGCGAGTAGAATGATGAAAGCACAACCTCACTATTTTCAACCACAACCACGTGGAATTCATTCCAGGATGCCATCGAGGAGAAATACTACCCTGTCATAAGCTACGAGGACAAATACATAAAATGGACCATGCTGTGGCAGGGAAGGGACCAAGATGTGCCGAAGTTCACAAACATTTTTCATACCCTTAACACACAGTTGGGTATCAAGGATTCTAAGCTACATTTGGTACTCAAATACCATGGCTACCTACATAGATACATCCAGGAAGAGATGGAGTTCCTGAACATCTCCTCGCTCAGTGCGGCGTACCGATACGATGTCAAAATCGAGCAGAAGTTTAAACAAAAGATGCGAGAATTTGGATTTGTGAATCCAAAGACCAAAGGACAAAGCTAAGGCGGGGTGACCCAAGAAAACCCGCCGAATCTGGAAGAAAGGAACAACACCATGAAGTCAAAGAAGGACACAGGGAAGTGGTATGAGTTCCATAAGAGCCCCACTCACAACACAAGTGAGTGTCGGAGCAAGCAATCACTGGTGGCCGAGTTGAAGGCTTCAAAATTAGATGCATGTTCTGACCCTGAGTCAGAACCCAACGAGGGGAATGGCAAAGGGAAGAAGATCATTGACGTGGAGCCCACCACCACTGTTGCCACCGCCAATATCCAGAAGAATGAGCCTGAAGATCCAGAGGAGGGGGAGCATCTTTTCCACTCACAGATGTGGGCGAAGGGTTCACCGCTGCAATTCATTGTTGACAGTGGGAGCCAAAAGAACCTCATTTCAACAGAGGTTGTGAAGCGGTTGGGCCTACAGACTACACCACACCCACAACCATTCAGTATTGGGTGGCTTCACCAAGGACGAGATCTTTGAGTTCGCCAGCAATGTCACCTTCCCCACAGCATCAAACCCTTCACAGACAAGGTATTGTGTGATGTTGCACCTCTCGATGTTTATGATGTATTATTAGGCCAACCATACTTGTGGAGGCGACATGCTGTATATGAGTCAAGGCCTCGCACTGTTATTATTAATTTGGGTAATTCATTATACAGGATAATGGAGGTAGCCCCACCTACTTCCACCTCTTTAATCTATGCTAAGAAATGCAGCAAGATCTTCTCCTAGACTAGGAGATTCATTTTTTGTTTGGTTCGCTCCCAAAGTAAGGGGAAGATCGTTGCCACATCCATGACCCCTGTGAAGGGTTCCTCCACACAGTAGCAACATTAGAGGGATATGGTCATGAAAAAACATAGAAATAACTTCTCCTCACCCACAGGGGTACCACGCAAGTTTCAAGTGGGTGACAAAGATTGGTTACATCGGTAGAAAGAACGCCTTACCAGAACCCATCAAAAGCTCAGACCACTCTGACATGGTCCTTACACCATTACTAACGTTGTGGGAAACAATGCTTTGGAGCATAGCATTCCTTCATTCCTGCGTCCGCACCAAGCGTTCAATGTGTACTACCCTCGACCATGCTTCCCACCATTACTGGACACATATGAGATTGCAGAACACCTCACCATGAATCAAGTTCAGTAGATGGAGGAACTTAACACAATGGGGAACATTGCTTCCTAAGGGGGGAGGAATGATCCAGGTGGATGTTGGTGGTCACCCACCTATCCCATTTGGACCCCCACAACTATCTCTTTTAGCTTTTTCAGTTTATGTAATTGTAGCAAAATTTACTATTTTTAGCAGTTTTTCAGGTCCGGAACTTCCGAAGCCGTTTGGCGGCCCTAAATGATGTTTTTTGGAAATCTAGGACAACATGGGTCCATGGACTGATGTTTCTCCTCCTAAAGTTATAGTTCTTGGATAGATATTTCTAACGAGCTATTGTACGCGTCAAATGGAGATCAAGTGCCAAAGTTACGACCCCGGGAAATTGATGTACCAATTTACCCAAAATGGGGCCCACAGTTTGGCGTTTCATCTTCTAGGGTTAGGTTTTTGGATATTTAGGGTTTTCCATTGTTTCTCAACAATAAATAGGTCTTTGAGCCTCATTGTAACATAGTTCAGGGGCATGTAGCAATCACATCTCTTCTCAAAGATAAGCTACCATTGCCTTAGCTGGTTTATTTCCATTTATGTTTAAGCTTATTTCAGTATTTTACATTAATGAAATGAAGTATTATTTCCACCGCATATCTATATTTATGGTTATCTCTATAATTTTTTGCATTCTTGTTCAAATCCATATCATCTTCTCAGCTAGGGTTTCAAAAACATAATTTATTCCTAAGATCTTGCAATTGGATTCAACAAGGAGCTTGGCCAGGCCTTGACCTTTTATTAGTTTGGTAGTCTTTATGATGAGATCATACTCTAAAATTTGAGTTATCCATCTCCCTCTCCTTCCATCAGTGTCAATATGAGTTAGAATAATTTTGATAGCACTATTAGATACATAGGAAATTATAGAAGAGTGGAGGATGTTATCCCCCACAATGTCCCAGGCTGAGAGGAATTGATAGAGGTAACAATAGACAAAGATTTTATTTTGGTAGCTAGCCCTACCAAACCAGAGAGGGCTCTCTCTATGAATTCACAACCAAAAGATGACTGGGATATAAAGGATTTTAGGCTAGATAGCTAGGCTCAGGTGGGTTTTGGAAAATTTAGGGTTATGTTGTTGGATAAGGGAGAAAAGCTAGTTAACTAGGTTAGAGGATCAAAGGGTTACAACAACAAAAATATGGAGGATCAAGGTAGCAATACTTTTGTGACGGTTCTTAGGTTTTTTCGGTGTAGTATGGTGTTCAGAATAAGCATAAAGGTCTTAATGAGCATGAAACATGAATTCATTAAGCAAGAGAGAAAGTTACACATAATAATTTTCCATCAAAACATATCTTAATGTAAAGAATTATGTTTATAAACTGTAAGGAAAACTATTGAAGAGTTGATGAATAGAAAGAGAAGATGAATACATTTCATATAAATTGATAACAAAGAGAAAGAAACATCACAAACTTACTGCACATGAATTCCTAGATAATAGTTGCAAACTGTATCCTTTGATTTCTAGAAAATGTCCAAGTACAAGCTACAATAGTCCTCTCCTCTCAAGTCCAACCCGTTATATGACTAAGAAACTGACACATAAAGACCAAAATAATATTACTCGACTCTCAGGGGTCGAATCCATGACTCTAGGAACTACTCCATGAGGTGTTCTAATCAAATCCTATTGTTTAGGGAAGTTAAAAACAAATTCTTCAAATAACTTTGACTTCCAACCACTCTCATAAATGAAGCCAAATTTACATCAAAAAAACTCATAAAGACTAACCACCTATTATTACATCATAGTTACACTAGGATTACTCAATTACACCATTTACATAAGTGTAAATTTCAAACTAGGTCAAACTGCTGAAGAAAACAGTCTCTTGGAAAAAGCGCAACGGATTTTGTGAAAAGCGCAGTGTGAACTGGAAGACCACTTTTGGAGGCCTTCCTGAACTCCCAATTGAGCTCATGATATCTCATTGGAAGGATCTTTATGTTTGCTACACAATGGAGTCCTCAAGAACTAAAAAAGACCTATCATAGCCCCTAAAAATAAATTCTCCCAAGATGGTCAAAAACCGTAGCGTGGCCTCCAAAAACAGGGATAGAAAGGTGTTTTTGAGGTGGTTTTTGGGCATTTTCTCCCTGTAAAAGCTGATGAATAAGGCAGCCAAGTGTCCAAAGCTGATGAATGAGGAAGCCAAGTGTCCAATGCTGATGTATAATCCAAATTATATGCAACCATGTAAAGTTTTTTCCCATTGGATATCTCTAGAAAAAGCGTAGCATGGCCCACACTACGCTTTTTGCATGCTGGCTGTGCCAAAACTACAAAAAATCTCAAAAAACAAAATTTCTCCCAAAATGCTTCAAAATTGATATGAGAAGGGACCAAGTGATATTCTATGATAGAAAGGATGCATCAACAAGAAAATATATTTTTTCTTTCCCTCTTTGTTTAATTAGCGTTTCATTTAGCCTTGCTTTCATTTGCTTGACTTTGACCTTCAAAATCATGTTCCTTGTGTAATAATGGGCAACCATGTGTTTCTGAAGCCTCTTGTCCCTATTAGCCTTCTTGAGAGGCTTCTATAAATGATCATTGACTTTTACTAACCAATATTGCTTGTCTTCATCAAGTTCCCCATTAATAAGATCATTCACCATGATCTTATTCCTTTGTTGTTGAAGTGCCTTGTTAGGGCCCTTTGTCTTTGATTTGTGTTTTGCCACCTACTCTTGATGTTCCTCTGCCTCTATCATTAATTTACCTTTAATCTCCTTTTGAAATTGCATGATGTGTTTCTCTTGAAGCATCCTGTCAACCTTCAGCTACATGTTTTCCTGCTGCAGGCATGCTATCAAAGAATTTGCCTCTTTCAACTTGTCCTTCAAGGTTTTTATTTCATTCTCCTTTTTCACCATACATTGCTCAACTGTCCTAGGGTCCTCATTGGCGTTTAAAATAGTCTCATGATGTAAAATTGATCCCTGTTGTGTTGATGTAGAAGGCTTGGTCCCTTCCACAACCTGTGGAGCAAACACAAGCCTATTTCCTCTTTGATAAGTTTTAACCACTTTATCCTCACCTTTATTATTTTTCATTATAGACCTACTTGTTGAACCAATTTCTATTTGAGTAGGAAGTGCCTAGGTAGAGGTTGGTTGGAAGAAGGCAAAAATACCTCTTCTCTAATGAATGTCTCCCAGTCAATGTTTAGCTGCTTAAGATGATGGAGGACAATAATCTTGATGAGGAAGTGATGAAAGAGGCTATTTTTTTGTAGCTCATTGTTCCTATGCTGCACTTTGTATGCCATTGTTTCTATGCTCCTGTAAATATAGTAGGGTATGTTGAGTAGTTTTACCCTAGTGAAATGCATGAGAAATATTATGTGATAGCCATAGTGTCTTGACAATCTCCCTTCGCAAGTGAAATGTTTCATTATGATCTCCATCAAAGGTGCAAACTTGTCAAGCAGCTGGCAAAAGGAGAGATCCTCTTGATGTTATCTTTGTATGGAGCTTTGATGTAGGGTTGATATAGTTAAGCATCTAATTATTGAGTCTTGAACCACTTTTCACCAAGGTTGGGTATTTGAGTAGCTGTTGCTACAATATCAGCTGAGATAGAGAATGTGACACCTGCAATTGTGACTTTATCCTTTTTGAGGTTTGTGACAAACAACCTTGTCAATTCAGCATTGTATTGAACTCTTTGTACCAACTCACAAAAGTCAAGACACCCTACATGTTGAAAATAATGTTTGGTAATTGGTGAAGACATCAGCTCCTGATTATTTGATGGTTCATATCTTAACACTTTCCCACCTTTGTTGTAATTTTTCTTCTCCTCCTCCATAGTAGATTGTGATAGAAAACCCTAGGGGAAAAATAGGGGAAGGGAAAGAAGGAATGGGATGATGGGGTTATGGAATAGGAATAGGTGTGATAAAATTTTAGGAGGTGGGGAGAGATGTCAAGGACCTTATGGAAGTGGAGGGAGGTAGAAAGAATGAGGGAATAGGGATAGGGAATTTTTACAAAGGCCTATAGTGATAAAACTGCTAAAAGCACAACGAGTAGGGATCAGTTTTGGAAATAGGCCTTAGGGAATGAAAACGATAGGGTTTAGGGTTTTTGGGATATATTTATATGTGTAGGAGGTTAGGGTATAACATGAGAGCGATTGTTAGGGTTTACAAATTGAAAAGGCAATCTACAAGAAAAGCATAGCATATGAGCCAATGAGAAGTTTCCACACCATAATATTTTATAAACTGAGTGAAAGAGAGTGTGAGAGGCTTAAACTTACTTGTTTAACCCTTATGAAATCTTGTGCTAAGTTTGGAGACCTTCTACAACCATTTAGAAGCCTTTTACCACAAATCATAGCACCACTGCAAAAAGCGCAACATCTAAAGGAAAAGTGCAGTGTACATTTTGGAAAAGCGTAGTGAAAGACAAAAAGTGCAACGATTGGAAGAAAAATTGCAAGGACTCAGGGAAAAAGATTGATTTTTTGAAAATTATGGGCCTAAACTTGTGATGACATTATGGATGATGGATGAGAGCTCTTTAACAATGAAATGAATGAGGAAAAAAGACAATGATGGTCTTTTATAGCTTGTGGAGTTAGTTTCTTTTCATAGTAGTGGGGTCGCCCACACTATGCCTTTCTCACTTTACTTTGGAAATCATATAGATTTGAAACCTTTGGATATAGTTTGAGATTATTTAAAACTTATTACAAAATATTCTTTTGAAATGAAACATTCTTTAAATTTTTTTGTATCACTACTCCTTTTCATGCCAATTTTATGAATGAAATGAAAAATTCAATGACTGAAACCCTAATGACCTAATGGATGATGGTGAGTTGGATGAAAACCATGATAATGAGACTGATATGACCACACAAGTTTTGAGAGATGGTACATTCAAATGTATGATGACAGTGACCAAAACATGGCAATTTGTAAAGGAGTAATTGACAACCTAGACACTAACCAATGATCAAAGTTTTTGAATGGAAGACATAGTGAAATGATAAAAACTTGACCTTAAACCCCAATGGATTGTTGTGTGTGGAGCATGATTGTTCAGAGGTCTTTGTTTCAGCCGAATGTATACCCCAGGAAGTTTTGTACACCCCTCCACACGAGCGGGACTTGTCCCCCCCGAGGGGGTCCGATCCCCCCTGGCTGGGGGGTCCAGGGGCCAGCGGTCCCCCGGCGGGGGCTCGGGGGCAGCGCCCCCGAAGCTAAAAATAGATGTAAATTTGCCTTTGTAAAAGTATAGTAATTTCTTGTCAATCTGAGCCGTTCATTAGGCAGATGATCTGACGGTAGAAATTATGTTTAGTTTAGGGTTTTTTGGCCTAGAAGGCAACCCCTCTCTTTGTATGAGGGTATTGTATTTGAGGCGGCGATATAGATGTGTATTCTGTGTGTGAGCGAGAAACAGAGAGGTGAGACTGTGAGAGAAAACAGAGGATATTACAGCGGCTTTGCTGTAGGTTGTGTCTCTTCATTTTGCTGGATAATGAAAAGGAAGGACTGGCTGTTCGAGGTGGACGTAGCCCAAACTGGGTGAACCACGTATATCTGTGTCTCTCTTGTTTTGTGCGTTTTCTGTGTTTATATTTCTGCAATATTTTATGTGTTCCATTGCTCCGTAATATATAATTTTCTAACAACTGGTATCAGAGCCGAATGTCTATTTGGTTGATAAACTCGCGGGAAAGAAGGGTTCCTAGTTCGAGTGGGAGCAATGGCGGAAGATTGTAAGTTTAGGGTCGAGAAATTTAACGGCCAAAACTTCTCGCTGTGGAAGATGCAGATGGAAGATTATCTGTATCAGAAAGATCTATACCTACCATTGGGCGGAAAAACAAAGAAGCTGACAGATATGGACGATGAAAAATGGAACCTTCTCGATAGAAAGGCACTCGGAACAATACGACTGTGCCTTGCAGCGTCGGTCGCCTTCAACATTTCGAAGGAAACAACGACAGAGGGTTTGATTAAGGCATTGGAGCAACTATATGAAAAACCCTCGGCCTCAAACAAGGTATTTCTTATGAAACGGTTATTTAATATGAAGATGTCGGAAGGTGGATCTGTTACAGATCATTTAAATGATTTTAATACTGTTACAAGTCAGTTATGTTCTGTAGGGGTAAACTTTGATGATGAAGTTAGAGCTCTGTTATTCTTGTGCTCATTACCAGAAAGTTGGAATGGTTTGGTAAAGGCCATTAGTAACTCCGTTTCTGGATCTAGTACTTTAAAGTTTGATGATGTTGTCGGTGCTATCCTTAGCGAGGAAATGCGACAGAAAAGCTCTGGTGAGACACCGGGAAATTCTTTGAGTGCAGAGTCTATAGGAAGAAAAATGGAAAGAGGAAAGAGCTCAGGATATCGCAGTAAATCAAGGGAAGGCAGATCTAAGTCCAGATTGGGGATAGTGTGCTGGAAATGCGGAAAGAAGGACACCTAAAGAAATATTGTAGATCTCGGAAGGGAAAAGAAGGAGATTCACAGCAAGAAAACAATCATGAAAATGTGACAGGTGAGGTGTACAAGATGCTTTGATTCTTTCTTTCGAAAATATTACTGATTCCTGGGTGGTAGATTCAGGGGCCTCATTCCATGCCACACCTGATAAGAAATACTTTCATGACTATGTTCAAGGAGATTTTGGACAAGTTCGTTTGGGTGATGATAAACCCTGTAAAATTGTTGGAATGGGTAAGGTTCTTGTAAAACAGTAGAATGGAAACCAATGGCTACTAAAGGAGGTAAGGCATGTTCCAGATCTAAAGAAAATTTGATTTCAACAGGGCAGTTAGGCGGTGAAGGTTGTGTGACAACTTTCACAGATAAAGCTTGGAAGGTCACCAAAGGAGCCCTGTAATAGCAAAAGGTGAAAAGTTTGGTACATTGTATTTATGCAATGGTATTTCTAACTCTGTTAATGCTTTAACTTCCAAAGGAGCAGATGCAGCATTATGGCATCATAGGCTTGGACACATGAGTGAAAAGGGATGAAGATTCTTCACTCAAGGAATTTATTGCCGGGTTTGAAGAATGTTGATTTGGACTTCTGTGAGAATTGCATTTATGGAAAACAGAAGAGAGTCAGATTTCTCAGAGTTGGGAAAGAAAAGAAGAATGAAAAATTGAAGCTTGTGCATACAGATGTATGGGGACCTGCTCAGGTATCATCTCTCGGTGGCTCTCGTTATTATGTTACTTTTATTGATGATGCAACTAGAGAAACTTGGATTTATTGTATTAAGAATAAATCTGATGTATTTGATACTTTTAAGAAATGGAAAGCTTTGGTTGAGATTGAGATGGGAAAGAAATTGAAGTGTCTTAGATCAGACAATGGAGGTGAATATTGCAGAAAAGAGTTTGATAAGTACTGTTCAGAGCATGGAATTCGCAGACAGAAAACAGTTCCAAGAACACCATAAGAAAATGGTGTATCAGAAAGGATGAATCGGACAATCATGGAGCGTGCAAGGTGTATGAGATTGCATGCAGGATTGCCTTTACAGTTTTGGGCGGATGCTGTAGATACTGCTGTTTATCTAATAAACAGAGGGCCCTCAAGTTCCTTGGATGGTGGTGTTCCAGAGGAAGCATGGACAGGTAAAAAGGTAAACTACTCTATTTTAAAGCCTTTTGGTTGTGAGGTCTTTGTCCATATTGATAAAGAAAATAGAACAAAGCTTGAAGCAAAGTCAAAGAAATGTACCTTTATTGGATATGGTGTTAATGATTTTGGTTATCGCTTATATGATTATGAAAATCACAAAATCATTAGGAGCAGA
>APFE031409492.1:0-16299 GCA_000404065.3 Pinus taeda | reverse complement strand
CCCCGAAGCTAAAAACAGATGTAAATTTGCCTTGTAAAAGTATAGTAATTTCTAGTCAATCTGAGCCGTTCATTAGGCGGCTGATCTGACGGTAGAACTTATGTTTAGTTTAGGGTTTTTTGCCCTAGAAGGCAACCCCTCTCTTTGTATGAGGGCATTGTATTTGAGGCGGTGATAGATGTGTATTCTGTGTGAGTGAGAAACAGATAGGTGAGACTGTGAGAGAAAACAGAGGATATTACAGTGGCTTTGCTGTAGGTTGTGTCTCTTCATTTTGCTGGATAATAGAAAGGAAGGACTGGCTGTTCGAGGTGAACGTAGCCCAAACTGGGTGAACCACGTATATCTGTGTCTCTCTTGTTTTGTGCGTTTTCTGTGTTTATATTTCTGCAATATTTTATGTGTTCCATTGCTCCGTAATATATAATTTTCTAACATGGATATTCTGAAAGAGAACATTTGATCACTGGTGGAAGGAAAAACTAAATGACAGTAACAAAGTAAATAGACTCTAAAGGCTTCCAAATATTGAACTAAAGAGTAGGCTTGTTTTTCAATGATGTCATACTTTAGCTTAGCACCTCTCATAACCTTGCTAAAAAATTAAATGGGTTGGTCATCTCCATATTTGTTCCTTTGCAAAAGAATAACAACTAATGTGGTTTCAGAATAAAAATAAAATACACTGAAAGGTTGAGAGTAATCTAGACTAGCTAAGATGAGAGTTTCAACAATGGCCTTTTTAATATGATCAAATGCATACCTAGCAGGAAAAGTCGATTTGATTTCATGATTCTTTTTTGGCATAACAGTTATGTCCTTAACTATTTCAGCATAGTTATGGATAAATCTTCTTAAAAATTTATTTTTTCCAAGGAAAGATTGGACTTCCTTCTTGTTCCCTGGTAATGTGAGTGGCTAAATCGCTGAGACTCTTTTAGGATCAATGACTAATCCTTCTTTGGAAATGATATGGCTGAGAAATTTTCCTCCTTGAAGTGCAAACAAAGACTTCTTGGGATTAAGAGAAATCCCAAATTTCCTACACCTGTCAAAAACCTTTCTCAATTGCTTCAAATGATTTTAATCAAAATTGGAAAAAACTGTTAACTAATCTAAATAAATAACAACAAATTTGTTGATCTTACCTACAAATGCAAGGTCCATAACATGTTGAAATGTGGCTCTAGCATTAGTTAACCCAAAATGCATCTGGTTATACATGAATGTGCTCCATGGAGTTGTAAATGCAATTTTTTGTTCTATCCTCTGGACTAATCATAATCTGATTATATCCGAAAAAGCCATCTAACATGGAAATTATCTGGGCTCCTGAAACTTTCTGAAGTAATTGATCCATCTTAGGTAATGGATATTTTTTCTTCACAGAAGATTTATTGAAATTCCAAAAATCCACACATAATCTAATTTTACCATTCTTTTTTATCATAGGAACTAGATTGGCTACCCAATTTGAATATCTTGATGGAAGTATTATTTTAGCATCCAATAACTTCTTTAGTTCTTTTTCAATTACAGGAAGAAGGACATGATTAATTCTCCTCAATTTTTGTTTGAAAGGTTTTGCCTCTGGTTTTAACGGAATTTTGTGTTCAATAATAGATGTATCATATGTTTTTAATTCACTATAAGACTAGGCAAAAACATCTTTTTTCAGATTTAAGGAGGGATAAATATTTGTCTTTAGCTTCCATTGATAGGGATGCAAAAATTTTAACGTTTTTGATCTCTTCAGAACTTCCAATGTTATAAAATTCAATATTTTCATCAGGTGAATCAGAAAGTGGATTTTTGGGGACATCATTATGGTCAAAGAGCTTCTCAATGGGATTAACCCTTTTGGAATAAAATTTTTAGAAAGTTGGATAATGTTATGAGCAACAATTGTAGAATCAAATTGTGGTGTTTGATTTTCATTGCCAATATCAATATTACCAAGTGGTTCTTCCTCAAGTTGCATGTTTGAGAATCCATCTATGACATGCAAAAAGTATTTTAGTTTCTTGTCATCATAATTTGTTTTCCAGTATTTAAGATTGGCAGGAATAGATGGTTTATACTCGACTTGAATTTGATACTAGACAAGCATCTTATCTAGGATTTTAAAGGAAGTTTGTAGAAATATCCAGGGAATCTGCATGCATGTTTTGATATCTAGGAATAACATTAATATTGAATGCTGAAAAGAACTTTTTAATTGAATCTCAAACTTCATTCCTATAAGATCTCAATCTTGGGTGCTTGGTTTGACACTGATTCCTAACTTGTCTGACAATAAGTTTAGAATCAATGTATACACTTAAGTTCTACACCTTAAGACTTCTTGCTAACTCCAATCCTAGTTAAAAATATTCATACTCTGCTACGTTATTGGTTACATCGAATTCAAGTTTGTATGATTGGGTAATGTTTTCTTTATCTAGAGAAATTAATACAATTCCAGCTTCTACTCCTTCCTTTAAGAAAGAACCATGAAAGTGCATTTTCCAAATATCAGTTTCAATGGTTTTAGGTTGATCAACAATATCTTCAATAGTAAGTTGATTATTTTGTGAATTATTTATAGATAGTTTAAAACACCCAAAGTCTTGTTCAACAACATAAATAGGATGATTCCTAGCCTGATCAACTTTGCAAACAGTGTTCATAAATCTGACCTCTCTAGATAGCCTGATATGGTCACCCCCATAAAATTGAATAGTGGCATAAGACATATCCATTTGTAAGCTTCCTCCTAGTTTAGGAAAACAATATCTTGACAGTAGCATGCCAAATTTTGGAGGGATGTCAGTGATTACTATGTCTAAAACCATACTTTTGACAAGGATCTGAGCTAAGGTAACCACCAAATCTTTAATGAGTCCAAGACAAGGAACTTTCTTGAAGTTAAAAGTGTAAAGATCATGGTAAGTTCTAGTGACTTGTAATTGCAACTAGTGCATGATCACTTTAGGCATTAGATTATGGGAAGCCCCAGAATCTAGCATACAGTTATATAGTAGGAAATCATGGATTTTTAGAGTCACATAAAATGGTGGCACATTCTTATCTATCATGTTAGAGCTAGGACCAAAAAATACTAAGGGTTTTTCGTCTTGCAGGCTTATCACATCCCCCTCAGCATCCACATTGGATGGTTGAATCCATTTTGAAACTTGATTCTTATACCCTGAAGTTTTGAAATTTCAGCTAGGGGAATTGGTATTTTAACTCTTTCCATCTCTCTTTCAACATTGAAGGTTGTCAAAATAGTTTTATCAATTTTACTTTTTTCACCTATTTGATTCAATGGTTGAATGATAGTTGTCTAGGCTTCAATAGATTTTATCTGAGGTTCATTTTGAATGGGACCTTTTGGAGGTCTACCAAGCCCTGTCCTAGGTCTAAGATCATATATTCTATTTAATTCACCAATTAGAAATTTATAGAAGGCTTGGTATTTAGAAATTTGATTGTCTTCTTGATTTTGTGAAGACTGATTTGAAGGGTGAGGAAAAATAGCATTATCCATAAATGTACAATCAAAATAATTTATACCTTTAGAAATTAGAGGAACAATATCGTCTGGTTGTTGGTCATCAGTCATCAGAGGAGGTTGGATCTGTTGATCAGTGTTAGGCCTCTATAAAATTTTCGTTTGAGGGGTTCTTTTGAACTGATTCTGTGGTCTGACAATAGTTTGTTGTATGGTTCTAGGTTGAATTTCAATCTTAGAAATCCTACTAGAGATGTTTCTAAGTAATGATGTTATCTCATTTATTTTTTGATCATTGTTTTTGGACTTTGAGGAAGATCCTTCCTTCTTAGCCTTCATTTTTCTTTCAGCCTTTTCAGCCTTGGCTTTGAGTTTAGATGAAGCTAATCTATTAGCCTCAACTTCTATATCGTTAGTTTGCATATCCTGAAGGGTAGGAGATATCCTTTTCCTCAGCATGACTGCAAAGTCATCATCAAAGGCTTTGGAAAACCTAACCTTTGTTGCTGCAACAAGAGGTTTACAATGAGGAGGCATTTTGTTGTAGAGTTTATTGAATCGTTTAATCAAATTAGCCAAAGGTTATCTATGATTCCTCTTGAGATCTTCAAACTCAGTAAGGTAGTAAACTGCATCCATTTTGACACCCCACTGGTTCTTGAATATAGTAGTTAAATCATTCTAGGATTGAATTGAATCAACCCTTAGTTCCATAAACCATCCTAACATTTCCCTCTAAAGACTGAAAAAATAAACACATGTATACATCCTCATGCTCTATATTCATATTATCCTCAAAATCTAGGAATGTAGCTAGATGATCTTTTGCAAAAAGGCTAGTTTCACCATTAAACCTAGGTAGGTGTTTCAAATACCCATCAGGAAAATTGTTTAGCTGGTTGGGAAGATGTAGAGAAACATATCTAGATTGGATTATAGGTCAAAATGTGATATCCAAAGATGAAGAAGAAGATGATTCAGTAGAAGATGTTGGAGATGATGTAGTGGACGATGATGATGCAGGTTGTGAAGTAGTGGTGAATATGGAGGTGTAAAAGTCGGAGGAGGAGACTGAGAAAGTGGAGGAGGCCTAAACATTTTCAAAGGTGTTTTTATTACTAAATTATGAACATTTGTTTCAACCCGCCCTTTACTTTCAAACAGTGGGTTTAAATATACAAAGAAGGTTTTTCCAGGTTTGGTAGAAGTGGATGGGAATGTATAATGAGTGGGGAAGATAAACTCAATTGGTTTTAGCTCCAGTAAATGTACATCTGGTTCTTCCTCTGACTTGGGAGAATGTGAAAATATTTCAGGAAGTTTGTAAGATTCTAAAGATTGGACTAAGAGAGCTAACAGTAGATCAAATCCTTTAGATAAAAGTTCTAAAACCCTAGGTGTTAGATTAGCCAAATCGAATGGGGATGGAAAAATAATAAAGGGATCAAAAGCTGGAATAACTTCAGGTTGTAATGGTATAGAAGAAGAAGTAGAAGTAGAAGCTTCAAGTCTCCTTCTAAATGAAGCCTCTCTCACTAGTCTCTCAGGATCAGATAAAGGAGATATAATTTGAGAGTCAGAGTGAGATCTGGTATGTTTTGAAGGAGCTAGCTTGGTCTAGTGGGGTCGTCAGGTGAATGAAGTTTAACCTACAATTTCTTTATTCACCTTAATGAAAAAGTTTTCAATCATTTTCCCAAGGAAAATAGTTCCAATTTCTCTCCCTAGGAACAATGTCAATTTGATGTTTTCCTCTGAGATGACTCTAGGTTAGTTAGTCATGCCATAATATATAAAATATTTTTTTGGTTTTAAATTTTATGGATGACCAATGATATGAATTATTAAAAACAAGTGCTTAAGCCTGAACCATTACTAAGCTAGATGAAAGGGCTACTATTTGTCTAGCTATAGTTAATTGATTTAAAGTGAATGAATATGATAATATGTGGTGGTATCACTTGCTAAATATTCAGAAATAATTTTATTGGTTATAAGAAAATAATACAGGAAAACAACATCTCCTGTAGAGCAAAATATATTCAAATGAATGCAGATTTATGTGACAATTAATTGATATAGGGGAGTTTTTAATAAAAAAATAGTATTATAATCTAGTCACTAGTTATTACTGATAACTTCACAGGGGATTTAAGATCGACTGGTACTCTGTATGATCTTACCCATATCTCTACATAAAGACTTAAATATATGAAGCAATACATAATGAAATAATCACATATGAAAACTTACAAGAAGATAGAACTATAGTAGGAAAATTCAGAATCCTTTCATTAAATTTGCAAATTTCCAACTCAGTTACAATTCTATTCTCAAGTATCATCCAAGGGTCCAACCCTTAATAAATCGAAGGAGGATTTATTTATACAAAAGGTTCTACTAGATATTTTCAAAACAAATTTACAAAAATAGTACAAAATTGTAGGAATTTCAAAACTACTAAGTGCTGGCACTATCCTTTAGGAATTTGTTGATGATGTGGTCCCCCAAAAGTGTTGCCAAGCTATCCTTCAGTTGTTGATGAAAGTTACTCAATAACTTCACACAAGTGATCTAATTGGTCTTCACTTGGAATGGAAAGATTTACCAATTTTCTGTAAACTTCATTAACCTTGGTGTATTTATTGAAAGTGGGCTTATTTAAAAAAAGATGTTTAATTTTGTGCTCAATAGTCAAATCAAAATCTAAAGCTCCTAATGCTTGTTTCCCTGTAATATGAACCTTTATACCTGCTAAGTTTGATTTATCAGTGGCTATGTATAAAGATTTTGGTAGTATTCTTCTAGACTGATCATCCTGTCATTTAGGACGACTAAGCCTACTAGTCCTCCCTGATATAGTAAATTAAATTTAAAATGAAACCTTTGGTCATAAGTCTTCAAGGTTTGACACTTCGTTTCCAATTGAGTCATCAAGTTCTTTTTCTGAAATACCTTCTTGATTTCCAAGATGGTTTTTGTTCTGTCCACAATTTGAATCTGCTCCAACTCAACCCTATTTTTTGAGTTAAGAACTCTAATGATTTTTGCAGCCTCACTTGGTTTATCTTTAAGAAGCTGCTTAACTTTATTAATGGCCACCTAACTTCTGTTTATCAGTTCCTCCTGCTAAAAAATGATCTGAATGGAGGGCCATATTTCAATTATGGCCTAACGAATATCTACCCATATGCTTTCCTTGGGTTGGGACAAGGTCTGAGCGATCAATGACTCACTCTGTAACTCTCCAATTCTTCTGTTCAACCTATGTGTTTTTTGCATTTCCTTAACATACAAACTATCATTCTTTATTTTCCAACCTTCCAGATTCTGAAATTTCTTATGAAGTCTTTCATTCTTTTTCTTTTGGTGAGTAAACTCCTGTGAGCGTTTGTTCAAATCCTATGCTATCGATGTAGCTTCTCCTATGGCTGATGTAGATTCCCCTGCTATTGTATACATTGTAATAGGGACAGATGTCATGGGAGCTATAGATAATTGATTAAATTTCTCTTTTTCCTTAAGCAATTTCTCAATATGCTCCTCCATAGTTTTAATCTGTACATTGTGCTCAATTATCAGTTTGATAATTTCTTCCTTCTGATGTTCATTCTCTGCTATCTCCTTGGTCTCGGGGTCCTTTGTAGAAGGCAATTTCAATTGTTTTCTTAATAATGCAATGTCTGTGTTCTTCTTCCTGATAATATCTCCAACAACTTTGACATCAGTAGGGTCATATCCAATTTTAATTACTAAAGTCTCTAATGATTTCACCCTATTGTATTTAGTTAAATATGATATTTTCTAAATCTTCAAATGTGACTCCACATTTGATAGAGTAGTTTTAATCTTTGACAATGCCATAGCAATGTTGGTCATGGTTGAGAAAAACATCTCACCAGATTGCATATGCATCCCGTTGATCAATTGGATGTATCTGATTAGCATCAAATGTAAATACAGTTTTCTTATAATCAAAAGAACCTTTAGGAAAAGGGACTTGAGCCATCAAAAGGGACATTGCATTCTTCCCTTCTCACTGTCAAATTCTGTCAACAATTTGTGCTATGAAGTGGAAGTCTGATTCAAAACTATGCATAAACATTATCTTTCAAAGCTTCATTCTTCTTCTTGATTTCGAGGAAGTTAGTGAAGAAAGTTGGCTCCTAAGTTTCACTTGCTCTTGTATATTGAGTAATTTCTGGAAAATTCTATGAAGTAGAAGAAGTAGAAGAGGTAGAAATTACAGGTTTCTTTGTTCCTATAGATACCTATGAATCATCCAAATTGATGATAATATGTTGTTTTTGACCCTGAGTAGTAGTGATAGTTGTAGTGCCCTTTGATTCAGTCCTTGATTTCTTCTAATAGTGGATGAGTTCCTTTTCTCCAATTGCTGATGATGATGATCTTTCCCTAGGCCTCTTGTCATGCTTAGTTTTAGAAGTAGGAGTTCGCAATGTAGAAGGAGGTAAAACCTGTTCTTTTTCTTCTTGAAGAGTATTCTCTTCCCATTGTTCCTGATTTCTGAACTTCTCAATCTATGGCCTAGGTGTATGATTATAAAGACTAGGTTTGAGTTCCACCCTTATGTCTGAATTAATGTTGAATGGATCATAGGACTAGGTAAAGCTAGGTTGGAAACCCATCTATTTCAATATAGCATCTACCTCTAAACCAATTGATCTAGTGTTGCAAATGAATGATCCAACCTATCCCTTTATCTTGAATTGTGATCTCATCTTCCTTGAGATGAAATGAAGCTCATCTATATTCATAATTTGCCTGATATATTCCAGAGAGAAAATTCTCATTGGAACATATTTTGGCAACTTATATGGAGAAACTCATAGCCGTATACTCTGATCTCTGTGTAGTTCTGGTAAAGATACTCGTCTCCTGTTCTGACTTGATCACTAAGGTACATGATCCTTATAATTTTTGTGCTGATCCTGGGTTCACTTTGACTACTAAGAATTTGTGCAACTGGGTGAGTGAAACAGTGTATGAGGTCTGAAAAACTAAACTTAGTTGAGTTCTCTCTAATCAATGAAGTCCAATGAATAAATGCTTGATTCTCTTGTTGATCATCCTGCTTGTGTAAAAAAATTGGCAACATGTCTCCCTGCTAAAGAATAAACATATGAAATAGGATAGATGAGTATTTAAACACTCCTTCAGTAGTGAGCTTCATCAATTATTCATGCATAGCTTCAACCATAAATTGACTATAGTTTTTTTTTTTGTTGGCAAAAGTGGGATCCTTCCTTTTCTATTGCATAAAAATATAATAGTTACATAAGTTTGGTGACCTCAACCCGCCCCGAAGGGAAACTGGGTTTGTTGGCCACCTGAAATCCTTGATAGCTATCCAGTAAAAGAAAAGTTTCAGTCTATCCATCCATGCCATGTGGACTCCACTATCAGAAACACTATACTTGCTATTTTTCAACATTTTAAACAAACTATAATGGAAACTAAGGCCTTGACTATCTAGCAACATCTTAACAAAACTTATCAAACATGAGGCATGACAAACTAGTCTACCACGATTTCGGGCAGGGTCTCTTTAGCTTTAGCCGCTAGCACAATCATCTTTAGGATTTGTTTGATTTCTTCCAGCTTTTCATCTTGCATAAGCAGGGTAATGTGGAGGTTCTTCATCTCTTTCTTTAAATTCGGGATGCCCTGGGCCACCTCTGTCATTTCCATTGCTACTTGTTCCATTGCTTTGGCCAGAATTCTCTTTACAACCCAGTAAACATGTAATGCCTAACTATAAAGAGACAATCGACTTCTGGTATTACCTGGATCAGGAATCAAATTTCCCCAATCTTCCATCTCAGTTTCTGAATCCTCTTACAGAGCCTTGGCTTCCAACTCCTGGATAATCCAACGGATTTCTGCATCCGTGCCTTCTTTATAAGCTTTCTCCACTTCCTGAACCATATGCATCATGGTTTGACGCCCTCGTCTCTAGTCCTCTGGCGGATCCGAGTTCGACTGATGCCTATCAGCTTTTCTACCTCTACCTCTGCCCCGGTGCCCGCCTCTTCTGCCTGGGTTCATTGCCTTTCTTCTTTCTGTTGGCTCACTTCCTTGACCAATTTTGAAATTTATACCCTCAGTAACTTCCTCACCTCGCTGCCCTCTGGTTCGCTTCTCCCAGTTTGTTCTAGTTCCTTGTTGGTCGCCCCCTGGTCTCCGTGTCTTATTTTCTCTCGCTATTCTAGTTATAGTTTTGTTTGGCTGCTCTATAATCTAAACTTTCGAATCTAACTCTCGTTCCTCCCTTTCCACATGGCCATGGGCTATGCCTTCCCACATCGTGTGTGAAGTTCTGCTCTGCCTTGCCTCCTCTCCTTCCATCTTCGAGGCTTCTTTTGTCTCAGTCTCAAGCTTTGAAGAAGTGGTGAAGCTTCCAATTTCACCACCTATACTTCCTGTGTCATCGGGGGAGGGAGGTGCCTTGGAGTTCTGGTTCCAAGTGCCGATAACCCTGCTACCCACTCTTCCCTTACACCACTGCGCCACCGCCCTCTGTTGACATAACACTCCTCCACTACTGCCCTGCGTCCCCTTCCTTCGGTGCATGCATTTGCTCGGAGTGCCCTCGTCTGCTTCTATTATACTCTTGCCAACTGCCTTGTGACCTCTCGCAACCATGCCGTCTTTCTTACCATCTCCCCTCCTCTTCTGGTCTCTGTCCTCTTTACCATAACCTGCCTTGATTGCACTGACAACTCCTGGCCTCGGGATCCTGCCAGTTCTGCGTTCCATTATTCCACCTTGAGTGAGATTTATGACTCGCGATGGTTCCTCCTGCCACCTCGCCCATTTCATCATTCTACTGTGCTTCCCCATCTCCTCCACCCCGATCGGGGGCCGCTTGTGGTTTCTCTCATGCCATTGTCGCTTCTTTATCATCCTGATTGATAATCGATGTAAGGATATCCTATCTTGGTTTATCCACCTGCATAGGCCATATATTATCGATCTGCCCATCTTGTTCATTGCATCCCCAGTTGGCTAGAAATTCAGTAGCTTTGTTTCCTTCCCTTTTTACATGGCTAAAATTTTTATAGTCTATACGTCTCATGGTGTCTCCCAACTCTTGTACTAACCCCGCTGTCCTCCAACTCTTCGCTACCTGTTCCCAGTATTTGTTGTTATCCTATTTCCTGAGGCTTTCAGTAATTAGCTGTGAGTCCCCTTCAATCTCCACCTGAGTATATCCATTTCTAATAGCTATTTTGATGCCTTGGTATACAACCATGAATTCTGCTTCATTATTACTCATTGTTCCTCCCCGATCCGCATAGACCCATCTTGTACGACCTTGGCTATCTCTAAATATCCCTCCAAATCCGGCTGGACCTGGGTTTCCTTTGGAAGCCCCGTCAAAATTCAGTTTGATGAAATTTTCTTGAGGGTACATGAATTTGGACAGGCTCTTACTCTGGGTGTTCTGATTTTTTTTTTGTTTTGAGGAGATACCATACTCATTTTCAAATCTAGACTGTCTAGGATACGACTCTCTTCGGGGGTTGTCTTCCAATCCTCTTCCTCCCAAGCTTACGCTAGAATGGTCTCTCTTATCAGGGCCTTGTTTCGTTTCCATATCAAGTCCGGAGGGTTAGCTTTGTTTTGAAATATTCTTAGATTCCTTTCTTTCCATATTAACCATATATTGAATCCCATTGCCAAACTCCAGGCTCTCCGCACTACCTAGCATGAGAATCGTCCTTTTCCCCACTGAAAGATGGTCTTTTTGATATCCTAAGGATCCCTATTCGATTTTCCAAAGAGATTTTCAATTTCTATCCATTGTTGCAGGGCGATAGGGCAGGAATTCAAAAGGTGTTCTTGCGTTTCTATGTTTTGATTGCAAAGACTGTATCTGGGAGGGCCGCATATGCTTCTCTTCTGAATCTGATCCCATGTTAATATTCTTCCTTTTCCAACTAGCCATGTGAACAGGGTTACCTTTGGCCACCATTTCTTCTTCTAGATTTGTTTCCAGTCCGGTTCCTCTGTCCTTTGGTCTTCATGAGTGGTTAAATAGTAAGCTTCCTTTATTGTGTAGGTACCTTTTGTTGATCTTCCCCACCGAAGGATGTCCTGGCCTATCCTAATTTTTATCCTTCTTGATTCAATTTCTTTTATAAAAGCCCTTCTCTGTTCAGGATCTATATTGATGTCCCATTCTTCTAGATTCCTCCAGATTCTCCATGTCCCATCTTGCCCTTCCTCTTTCTAATACTCATTCACATATTGAAGTCCTCCTACTGTTGCCCTTTGATATGTGTCATGTAAATGTTGAATCTCCACCATTCTCTCCCTTTGCTGCCAGGCCTCCTCCTAGAATTTGGCAGTTTTACCCTCTTTTATCTCCCAGAAAGCATGCTTCCTTATAATTTCCCTATTTTGGCTTGCCAGGTCCCATACCGTTGAACCCCTTGGGACTTCCTCTAATCTAAGAATGTCCTCCACTGATGCTGGCATTGAGTATTTTTGTGTTCAGATCTTTTTCCATAGGTCATCTCCCCCTCTCATCCACCTCCACCACAGTTTCACTCCCAGGACTCTGTTCATAGTACCCGGATCCCTGAGACCAAGACCTCCCTCTTCTTTCTGATTTTTTAATCTTTCCCAAGATATAAGAGCCCATTTTTTTTGTTGCTTTGGGCCTCCCCAGGTAAATTTTCTGAAGATGTCTACCATTTTTATGCATACTCCTTTGGGAGCTGCCATCACCGACAAAGGGTAAATAGGTATAGCTTGGAGAATTAATTTAAGAAGAACAAGTCTACCTGCTATATTCAGGGATCTGAATGCCCAATTTGACAGTCTAGATTTAAGTTTCTCCACTGTTTGATGCCAATTCGCCATTCTAAGGGGATGCAGGGCTAATTGATTTCCTAGGTACTTGGTAGGCAGCTATCCAATTCAGAAACCCAACGTTCTGGTAAGATGTCTTTTGATTGCTTTTGGTGTATTGAAGAGGAAGGTGCATGATTTTTCTCTATTAATCTCTGTACCTGAAGCATCCATGAAGAGATCCAAAATCCATTTTATCCTCTTGACTTCTCTTAAAGACACTGCACAAAAGAGCATGATGTCATCTACAAACTACTGGTGCGTAATAGGGAGATTATTTCCCCATGGCCTCAAACCTTTGATTTTTCCTTCCCTCAGTTCTTTCTTAAGATATCTTCCAAGGCCTTCTGCTGCTATTATAAATAGAAAGGGTGATATGGGGTCGCCCTGCCGCAATCCTCTAGTTGCGTTAAACATAGAAGTTGTGGATCCATTTAAGAGGATGGAGAAATTTGGGGTTGATACCATCTCATAAATCTAGTTCACCCATATGCTGCAAAATCCAAATGCTGTAAGGATTGATTTTAGGTAATTCCAATTCAGTCGATCGTAGGCCTTCGAGAGATCCAATTTTACCATCATTCCTTTTTCCTTTTTCTGTTTCAATGAGTGAATCACTTCCTGAGAAACCATTATTCCATCTCATAAATTGACTATAGTTATACATGAAGGCATGCTTATTTTCTTTGGAAAAGATAGAAAGATAACGTAGGATAGCTTCATCTGCCCATTGGTTTGATTGATGGCCTAACAATAAAGAAATAAGGGAAGTTATATGCTTGGCTCTCTTAGGGAACATAAATGCTGGGTAAGGAGGATTCTTCTTGGGAAGCTTAGCATCTTCAAGGATAAAGATCTCAAAGATTTGAGCTCTTTGAGGGAAGGTTAACTTGTGATATAGGTTGATTAAGGCTACAGTGGTGAAAAAGAAAAGGGAATCACTGTTAGGTATCAGAAGCATTTTGTTTATGGTTTCTGAAGAGATAGTTATCAGAATGTCCCCATTCTGAGCTACAAATGTTCTCTGTAAGGGATTATAATTGGATTGGCACCAGATAACTAGGTCAGGAAAGGAATAAGTCTGGGGAAACATGTACAAGGGTAAATTGGATTCCCACTGGTTTATTTCATCCTTAGAATCAAAGTAAGTTTGCTTCAGCTAGTTTCATAATTCGAACATGTTGAATTCACTTTTAGTGTCTACAATTTTAATGTATCAATTGACTAATGGGATATGGTCTAGGTCCAAGGCATCATAGGCCTTTGGGGTTTCCTATGTTGTAAAGGAGATGGCAGAAGGCTTTTGATTTTTCTTGGGAGCCATGATATAACATCTTTGTAATGGTGCAAGGAAGAAAAATACAGATGTAGGCTAAGAGGATGTTTCTAGTTACAAGCTTGGCTGAACAAAGAATTTGCAGACAAGAACATTAAATAGAAATAATGAATAAATTTTTAGGAAAAACTATTGTAAGGGGGGATATGAATATTTATAAATGAATTAGGCTACCATTACAATAGATGTCCTTGTTGATCGACTAATTTGGAAATAAATGAATTAACGAGAAGGAAGAGCATCAACGAGAGGGCATTAATGGTGGCAAAAGATACATGGGAACAATTAAGAGATATTGGGTGAAGGCACGTGGCATGGAGTGATTGGAGGAGGATGACGCAGGAGGAGTGACCGTTAGGGCGGTATCAGGAAGCGCAGGAGTGTGGATGGAAGATTTCAGGCGGGGGTAGTGGTAAGTGGTTTGGAACAAGGGGAGTGTGAAGTGTTGAGGGAGTGACATGTACGTGACGGGCCCGCACGTTCAAAACTATTTTTCCACCCCCCCACTGTTATCTCATTTCGTGGTGAGGGGGTGCGAAGAGCTTCCCTGACATTGATCTAGGTGGGAGGGCTAACGACCTTTGATCTTTGCCTGAATCTTAACACTTGCCAACAAGAATTTTTTGTCGCATATGACTTTCGCTTAAAAAGCATAAAAAATATTTATTTACAAATATTAATCGCCCTTTTAACGAGGTAATTAATCACTAATGAAAATTAATCTAACTAAGGCATGTTTAGACTAGCTACCCTTAATAAACAATTTATGTAATCTAAACCTAATATAAACCAACTTTAGGCCAATTTTTTAGCATATTAGGCCTTTTATTTGTCCTAATCTATTCTAAATTCTAATTTTCAACCAAGATTAAACTGTTTGGTTGAATTTATTCACTAGTCTAGAACAAAAATTTAAATGATCTTCTCAAGATTAAATAGTTTGATTTAGATCAGAAGAAAAGGTTATCGCATAGAAACTAGCTGCACACAGGCGTTTATGATTGCAAATGGAATTTATTCATGAAGTGGCATTTAAACAAGCACACTTATACAAATATTTTGATTTTCTTTTGATGGGGTTTTATTTCATCTCTCTTTTTTTTTTCTTTCTTCCTATTTTCTCATATTTTCATATTTTCTTTATTTTTTCATACCCTCTTTTATAAAATAACAACTAACTTATAAAAAATAAAGCATGTTACAATAGATGAAATTTTAACAACTGAAGAAAAAAATTCTATAAAATCACCTTCTTTTTGTGCAAACCCTTTTACCGCCAACCTTACCTTGTGCCTTTTTTCTTCCCTTCACCCTCACATTTAATCTTGTATACCCATTTGTTCTATAAGATGTTTCTTCCTTTTGGATATTTTACTAATTCACAAGTTTTGTTTTTCAATAAAGAGTCCATTTCTTTCTCCATTGCTTTCTTCCACTCTTTGCTAGTTTCCACTTTACAAGATTCATAAGATTATTTAGGTTCACCTTCAATAGTTAGTAAAATATAATCTAAGGGTGGATATCTTTATGAAGGTTTATGAGTCCTCATATTCCCATGAACCAGTTGTGGTGGCGTGTTTTCTAATTGGGCTTCTTGCAAAGGTTTCAACAAATTTTCTTCTTGTTGTTGTGCATCATTTTCCACTTGTTGTCCATGACATTCTTGAATTTTCTGCCAATGTTCTTGAAATGGTGGGATATTTGTAAGCTTGTTAAAAATTTTATTTACCTTTGTATCACCTGTAAACCCGTTAAACATTTCTTACACATTAAACATAACATCCCAGATCCTAAAGATGGTACCGAAACTCACCATCTACATATCCTAAATAATTGCACCTCATGGATTTATCATCTAACTTATTTCTATTCTCTTTAGGAATATGTATAAATGATTCATATCCAAAAAAATTCAAGTGATAATAATTTACCTTCTTACTAGTCCAAACTTCTTTTAGAATGTCACCATCCAAGGTTGTAGTAAGTGGTTAATTTATGACGTAACATGTTATCCTTACTACTTCTACCCATTTTTTTTTTTCCAATTCTAGGTTGGACAACATACTCCTAAGCGTCTTCATGTTAGTACAACTCATTCCTTTTGCAGTACCATTCTATTGAGGAGTAACAAAGACAGTATTTTCATGCTTTATGTCAAATCTATTTCAGTAATCATTGAATGCACTTGAGCAATATTCACCACCATCATCTGTCCTTAAACACTTCAATAATATTTTAATCTCTCTTTGAATAGAAAAATGAAAATTTTGAAATATCTCAAACACCTCACCTTCTTTTTTCATGGTATATTCCCAAACCTTTCTAGATGCATCATTAATGAAAGTGACAAAATATTAGGCTCCTCATAAAGACTTAATTTTTATTAGGCAACGCACGTCAAAATATAGCAATTCTAGTATACTTGTTTTCCTTTCATGGGAACCTCTCATAAATGAAATTCTTCATTGTCTACCATATGCTCAAAAAGATTAAGTTCATGGGATTTCAAACCTAGAAGAAGAATTTTTCCAATAAGGATTTTAAGGCCTCTTTCAATAATCTTACTCTATTGGGAGCTTGAAAATAC
>APFE031409477.1:3395-15240 GCA_000404065.3 Pinus taeda | reverse complement strand
AAAACTAATATTTAAAACATTGAAAAGCAAACTAAAAAAACAAAAATAAACTCAAATTAAAAAAAAAAAATACCAAACAAATATGATGATTATGATGGTTAATGTCCACTTAGACCAAACTTTGATCTATCAGACCTAAAGAATCAAATTATTTAGTTTGATTTAATATTTTATTCCTGTGCTCCAAAAGCTTGGAGAGAAGCTTCCCGAGCTCACTATAATTTTGACATCGTAAAACATTAGGAAGGTCAGTATTGAGACAAAAATTATGAAACTGAGATCTAATGTGGTTGTACGTGGGGCACTCTAAGAGGAAGTGGTTTTCATCCTTGATGTTCCTATTCTCATAGAAATGGCAAATCCTTTCCATCCATGGTGTATTAGGAACTGCCCAACGACTTGTTTCACTATGGAGCTCATGAGAGTTCATTCTAATCTTTGCTATATTAATTTTCTTCTTTGAGATAGTTTAAATAGAGAGATACTTTTGATCCTCTAGGGTGGGGTTGATGACCTTTTTTATAATAACTTAATTTTCTTTTAGTTGCTAAATCTTTTTCACACCACATTTTTCTTTAAACTTAGAAGTAACAATATTTTTTATGTTATTAATGTTTTTCAATGCATCGTTCTTGTTGATCTCCTAATGGTTTAACCAAGCCCTCGTGTCTTTATACCACCCCCGCTTGAGCCTTTGGTGTTTCTGGCTGGAATTTAAAGCTAGCTTAGGGTGTCTATGATCTCCTATATTATTGAGTTTGTGCTTGTATACCAGAAGCCTAGTCATAGCCAGGCTCTCGATAGGGGAAATACCTACTTCTATAAGGTGAATAAGATAGGGTGTATTTCTTTAATTTTCAGGTTATACGTTATAAAATGCTTCTAGATGTGCTCAATCTTTCTCTAGGATTCGCTAGAGATGCTGCAACCCCAGACCTCACATCCATATAAGATAACAGGAGTGACTAAAGTTTCAAAGAAGAACTTCTTGTTATCCCGCATTACAAGGTTTGTCGTTTTACAATTATTTTCGAGACCAAAATAAGCTTTCCACCCCCAATTAATCATTTTCTCAACGCTATAGTAACAGTTGAGCTTGTGATGAATATCAATTCCTAGGTACTTGTAAGAATACACTTCCTCCGAGTTATTATTGTCATACATAAAATTAGCATAAGCGTCCTTCTTGGATTTGATAATCATAACTTTTTTTTTGTCAGTGTTAACAGTCATACCCATGGTAGAGCAGAAATTCTTAAGAAGCATAAAATATAGTTTTTTCATTTTAAATATATATATATATATATATATATATATATAATATCTATATATATATATATAGATATATATAAAGATATTATATATAAATAAATATATAATAAATATATTATATATATATATATATATAGAATATAACATTTACAGTTTATAAAAAAGAAAAGATTAATTATTTTATTAAACTACATTTTTTATTTAAAAACAAAAAAATTAAAAAAATGAAAATTTATTTTTTAAACAATTTTTTTTATTAAAACAAATTATTAAAAAAAATAATTTTTTTTAAAAAATTTTTGTTTTTATTTAAAAAAAAAATCATTAATATTTTTTTATTTAAAATAAAAAAAAAAAAAAAAAATATTTAAAAATTTAGATAAAAAAAATTTCATATTTTTAAACAATTTTTTTTTAAAAAAAAAAAAAAAAAACAAAAAAAACCGTTTGTGGCCCCTCTGCTCGCCCGTCGCCCGTGGTGCACGACCCTCCACCTAGGGCTGCAACACCATGGGCAGTGGGTAGGCGGAGGAGCGATTCTCAGAATAAATGGATTCCCTAGTGGCCAATCGCAAATAAATGGATATGGATTTCAGAGGGGCTATATCTCAAATAATGGAATGTTTAATTCAGCAGGAATAATGAAGCCAATGCCTGGTCCTCAATCCCAAATTAGTACGGGAAAATCACAACAAGCAAGTCTACAGAATATTCAATTTCACAACACAATGGGTAGCGAGGTAATACAAACAGGTCAAGAAAAAAAGAATCAGGCTACCCACACTGCCAATATTGTTGGGTATGGAGTGGGAATGGGAGTATCTACTCCTATAAACAACCATCCTAAATATAATGCCACTAGTGTTAATTAAAATCAGAATCACCCCTCTACCCGCCCACCGCCCATGGTGGCGCGGCTCTGGGTAGAGGGTTTGCGTGCAGGCCCTCCACCCAGGATCGTGCCACCACGAGTAGCGAGGGAGTGGAGGGGCCTGGGCTGATTTTTTTTTTTTAATTAAAAAAAAAGATGTAAAACGAAATGATTTTTTTAAATAATTTAAATTTTTTTTAATTCTTAATAATAAAAAAATTGTTTAAATTTTTCTATTATATTTTAATATATATATATATATATTTTAAATTAAAAAAAAAATTGTTTAAAAAAATGCATTTATTTGTTTTTAATAAGTTTATTTATTTATTATTTAGTTTAAATAAAAAAAAAAATTATTAAAAATATTTTTTAATTTTTAATAACTTTTTAATAAAAAAAAATAGAAAATGTTTTTAATCTTTATTTATTTTTTTAAAAAAAACATAAAAGATTTTTTTTTAAATTAAAAATACAATATTTCTTTAAACTTTAAATGTTTTTTATTTTTTTTTTAAATTCGAAAATAAATATATTTTTTTTAAAATTTCATATATTTTTGTTTTATAATTTGAGTTTTTTTTTTAGTTTTTTTTTAAATGTTTTTAATATTAATTTTACTAGCAATTGTCCCAAAAGGTACAAAGAGAGGCCGATAGGATTACTAAATTGGAATTGCCAAATTCAGTTACAGTTTCACTGATCTATGAGGAGTTTTGGGGCCTATAAATTACAAGAGAATAGTTTTTGACATGGGTTTGCGTGGTGATTTTGTTGAAGAATGTTATGCATATATCTTCCACCTGAAGATGGTTGGTATCACATTAACAATAAAGGACAATAAGCTGTCATGGAATGAAGCAATGTTAAGGATCAGATTGTGGTAAAAGGGATTTATCAATGTTTAGCTGAATACAAACGCCAAAAAAACTCCAAAACACGTAATAATTAGGAAAGCAATAACACTGTCAACAAGTATCCTCATTCATCATATTCAACACCATATCGATAATGAGTGTAAAAAGCTAATACTAATGTGTACAATACGTTGGTAATTACAGAGGGCAATATAATATTTTCCCAATTTCAACATGGGCAGTATATGCACACCGGTAATAGTTTTAGTTTTAATTGATAAGGAATATTGACATATAGCATATCAGAATAGCACTAGGCTTGAGTAACAAGGGTTTCTTGTGTAGCAAGAGCTGCTACTTTTCTTTGAAGTTCAGCCTTATTTGCACCCACGAACTTATCCACAGCCTTTCCATCCTTAATAAAGATAAATGTAGGCATGGCCTGCACGTCCCACTCTTGAGCTACATCCTGGAAAATCATAAAAGCTTTCATGAATCTCGACTCTGCAATAGTCAGAAAAGTTTTCATTAATCTGGACTCTGCATTACTCAGAAAAGCTTTCATTAATCTGGACTCTGCTCTATATTGATTCATCTGATTCATTTTTCATTTACGTACTTGTTATGAAATTCTCGTAGAAATACTAAAAACAAACGTGCCAGGTAACACATCTGTTTTGTTTTAAATAATCATTCCTCGTTTCCCTTCTTCCTGTCATGGAATTCTCTTACCAAAGGAAAGAGAACAACAAATTTGGGAAAGAGAAAATCACAGACAAAAATATTCTATTTCAAATATCTATCCAAGTTCCAACCAATACTTTATAGGGTAGCGATTAAATGACTGTACCCTCAATTCGTCCACATCGACCTTTAAGAAAAATATTTCTGAGAATTTCTTCGACAATTCCACGAACACTGGACTGATGATTTGACAAGGTCCACACCACGTAGCAGTGAAATCAACCACCACCTGAACACAGCAAACGATAGTCCACATATATAACAGCACCTACCCCTGCAGTGCAAATATAAGAATGGTTCCAAAAAGTCCAAATACATATACCAGTAGGTAGGTCCAGAGTAATCAGCAAGATAAATAAAAAAAAAATACAGTCTGATCTGCTCTACAACACAATTAATGACAGCGCTGTTTAAACTTTTCTCCAGGAACTTTTGTTCGGCCGCTTTTACAGGAAAAAAAGATTCACTTATAGTCTCTGCTCAACTCTGTCATGACAGGAAAATCAATCCCTTTCTATTACAACCAGAAATAGCCAGATGCATTGGAAAGACAGGCTAGGGTCCTCGTTCGTTATAGTTTTAGAGTCAAACCATCTAATTTTGTATATGCAATTGCCAAATATCCAAAATAGTTGCTTAGAATAAACATCTTCAAGAACAAACTTCATTAATTCTGAAATAAATATAGACCCAATTTAACAATAGTATATAACAATTTGTTTTGAACAACACCAATTGATATTGAGGCACCATTAATCTCCCATTCTTTGTTAAAAAGCTATTAGATCATATTTGAAGAGCATGATCGTGAGGAAGAATCATACACAATGCACATAAACTGTAGCTTCTGCAAGAGGTATTGACCAGGCAATTTCTTTGTAGCATACAACTTACAAAATAATGTTACAGAAAATCACCTTGTTGAGATTCAAGCTTGAATATGCAAAAAATTGAACAATCTGGTTCTAGTCTTTCACTGGCAAGAGACCTCATTAGATCCATAGCTAATAGCAGCATGGATTAACTCCTCCCCAGTGGCCTGTGATTGCATGCCATACATACACATACCTACCAACATAGAAGAATATCACAAATCTAAGAAAGTGAAGAATATGGACAACCTTAACAAGGTTAGCAAAAATAACCCGTTTCAGCTCTAGCCTCAATATACATTACATTTGAGAATAAATTTTCTATAATAAGGGTCATTACTTACTTCAAATTATACTTGTTTTTGGCTATGTCAACTATATGTTGAATGCCCAAGGTTGTATCTTCTTACTTTTCACTTTCTTTTCCGTTCTTTCCAAATTTGCAGTTCTCTTTTATGTGAGTTAAACGCTTTAGAAGCCTGAACATCCAAAGATGAAAAGGAGGGTCAGATTTGTCATAGGTGTAGATGAAATTTTCTCAACATATCACTATCAACTCTATAATTTTCTTGAAATAAATTAACTCTGAAAGATGAATGCTGAGTGCTCACATTTTTTCAGGAGCATTTTCTTGGTTTTGATCTGTACCAACAGACTGCCAACCATCATCAATGATAACAAAACCTGGTGGTATTCCCCCATCTGAAAGGCTGTAATTGTCATAGTGTTAGATACCGAATCTGTTTTCTATGATCTGAATGCTATAACATAGTGCGATACATAACAGGGCCAAAACATTATTTGGCGGGAAAAGAAAAGATCAATACAGAATATGCAGTTGGCCAAGAATGATATAAAGGGGACAGATAAGATCAAGGGAAAAATACGCAGATGAAGTGATCAATTTGAAGACTGAATTAGATTCGTATTTTGATTATATACTGCAGAATATGCAGACAACCCTTAATTATTTACAGGATGGGACAGACAAGATCAAGAGCAAAATATGCAGATGAAGTGATCAATTTGAAGACATAATATATTCTAATATTTTGATGATATCAATATTGGATATGTCGTCAACCCAGAACAATATACAAGAAAAGACACACAAGATCAAGAGCAGAATATGCAGATGAAGTGATCAACTTGTAGACAGAATTAGATTCCTATATTTTGATGTTGTAATCTTACACTGAATGATAACAAAAAAAAAAGAACAATTAAATAAAACCATTTTATTACAGATAAAGCAATAAGAGTACCTCTTCAATCCCTCCTCTACTCCTTTGGCAAAAACATCTGTATAAAATGCATCCTAGGTACACCATCCAAAGAAGTCAACAATCCCGGGCGTCTGCTTTTACTTGTCAAAAATGGAAATTGTGAAACACATGAATTGAAAACGTGCAAACAAATCCATCCATCCAAGCTAAGATGAATATGCAAGGATGAAAAGTTCAAGAAGATGGGGATATGCATAATAATATTATCAATAATACCTTCTTCTCATCTCTGTGATGGAATGTCTGCAAGTGAACCTCCACGGCCTTGAAACACAAAATAGAAAACATGCTCAGCATTTTCTAAGTATTGAAGACTATTTACTGGCTTCTGCATTTTATATTTTAATTGTTTAAACTTTAGCAATCTGTTACTTCTCTATTTAGATATATTATCAGTTAATGAAATATATGAACTGTTAATGGATTTTGGGGAGATTTTCCTCGATCATACCTCAAATATAGCTAGGGAGAGCTGAAAAACTTATAATTCTCAATGCAAAAGTCTGAAATTCAAGATCTAATTTGAAAATTAGGTCTTTCTGGAAAGAAAGAAGGAAGTTAAAGTTACCTGATTGCATATGTAATTACTTTGAATGGGTATCTTCCTGTATTAATAAACAAACAATGTGTGAAAGAGGATGTTGTGATGGCAGGGTCTCCTGCAAAATAAATTCACAAGCAATAGAATATCAAATTTCTGTCAAAATAATTAAGGCCTTGATATGACACATGGTAGTATTCTAATTGAATAAGTTGGGCTAAAGTGCTATTATACAAGAGAATTTTGAATGTATTCCCACTCTTCCTGTTGCCACAATGCAATATATTATTCCAACAGTCATGGACTTCAATAAAGGAACTAATTAATCTCCATATTTTGGAAAAATCATGGGAACAAACACTTTAACCTATAATATCACTACAATTGATGTCCAATCCATCAAATTCTCTAGTAAGCATACTTCACTACCAAATGGATAAAATTCAGTGAAAGCTTAAGCCTATTGCACTGCAGAGTATTGACTGAAGATGTGTTATCGAAACGAATTCTTTGAAGTTTGAGCAACCCTGATATAGAACCAAATAAAACAAAGACAATAGAGAAGCATCATCTGCTCATCAAATGGCATCACCGATTTCTGTATGCAAGCCATTCACAAGTTTATTTGATTATGCTTTGTGGTCCCTGATGATGAGTGACGTTGGCCAGATTAGAAATCCTTTACACAGTTTTTCCAAAAAACTCTCTACAAGTTTATTTGAAATTCTTTCAGCCTTAGCAATAATGTGCATGTGCAAAAATATATGTTCAATATATATTCAGACTGTACCCTCTTTAACCCCTGTTGAACCTTGTTCTACACAAGCCACAATTTCCAAATTTTGAATTATATTCAATCATTTAATTTACTCAATGAAGTCTCCACTTTAGACAGAAAAAAAAGCCACATACCACATACAAGGCTCTTTGCGACCAGTTTTTCCAGGTGGGCAATCTATTTTTTTCCTAATTAAATGTCTACTGCCCATTGACAGAAATTCCTAATTAAATGTCTATTGCCCCATTGACAGAAATTCAGAAAACATTCTAGAACATACGATGAAAACTTTATCATATACTAAGTTCCAACTTTCAAGAACAGGGCTCGATCGATCCCACCACCTGGTAAAAAATCTGAAAATGAAGTGCAGGGTTTATAGTTACAATTGTGGGTTGAGAGCGGTGGTGATGGCAAAGAATGGTTACTAAGCCTCTCGATGGCAGTGATTAAGACATGACAATTTGAAATTCTTTCAGCCTTAGCAATAATGTGCATGTGCAAAAATATATGTTCAATATATATTCAGACTGTACCCTCTTTAACCCCTGTTGAACCTTGTTCTACACAAGACACAATTTCCAAATTTTGAATTATATTCAATCATTTAATTTACTCAATGAAGTCTCCACTTTAGACAGAAAAAAAAAGCCACATACCACATACAAGGCTCTTTACGACCAGTTTTTCCAGGTGGGCAATCTATTTTTTTCCTAATTAAATGTCTACTGCCCATTGACAGAAATTCCTAATTAAATGTCTATTGCCCCATTGACAGAAATTCAAAAAACATTCTAGAACATACGATGAAAACTTTATCATATACTAAGTTCCAACTTTCAAGAACAGGGCTCGATCGATCCCACCACCTGGTAAAAAATCTGAAAATGAAGTGCAGGGTTTATAGTTACAATTGTGGGTTGAGAGCGGTGGTGATGGCAAAGAATGGTTACTAAGCCTCTCGATGGCAGTGATTAAGACATGACAACCAAGAAACCCATCTCCATTGGCCTTCATAGACATATAAAGCTGGTGATGCAGTGCAGTCTCAGGCAAAGAAACCCCCATTTCCTCAGAACCCTGCAACGCCATTCCCAAATCTTTAAGCATATAATTTGCAAAACCCCCGAGCGCAAAATCCCGCTCGATAACCCTCCCTCCGAATAGGCCCATGACCTTTGACCCCATTACTCCCCTGGAAACAGCCGACAAGTACTTGGACACATCCAACCCAACTTTGTCAGCAAATACCAACCCCTCGCTCAGACCTCGCAGGCTCGCCGCAGTCGCAATGTGATTCGCTATCTTGCAACTCTGGCCTGAGCCCAGAGGCCCCAGATAAGTCGTTGATCCCATAACCCTAAACAGGGGATCCAGCTTCGCCACAGTCTTAGCTCGCCCCTCGTCATGATAGCCAGAGTACCGTCCTTAGCCCCCTTGTCCGCGCCCGACACCGGTCCGTTGACGGATTCGCAGCCTTTAGCTCTGGCTTCTTCGTAGATTTCTCTAGCAAGTGAGGGCTGGTTGCTGGTCATATCAACCAGAACGGTTCCACTTCCAGGGGCCACGCCAGAGAGGATACCCTTAGTTCCTAGGACAACCTCGCAAACATCAGAAGGGTCGTTGACCATAGTAAAGATAATGTCCCTCCGTTCCCCAACTGCCATGGGTGAATCCACCAAAACTGTTCCCTTTTCACAAAGGCCTCTAATCTTGCTGGGCGTCCGGGCATATACAGTTATTTGGTATCCGGCGGTCTGCACCCTCTCACACATTGCAAACCCCATCACGCCAGTTCCTACCCATCCCACCCTCGTACGCCCTGCCGTAAACTGTTCTTCTGCCATTCCTGCAGATCGATGCTTCAAATGGATAACCATATTTGCAACGCGCGTGGAGATTTATCTAACAGAACTGCAAAAACCCGAAACCGGAAAACCCGGTGCGTGCAGCAAGTAAGAGGCCGGCGGTGCGTGGAGCAGACCAGAACCGGAAAACTCGACGTGAAAAACTCGACGGAGCATGAAGAAGAAGGAAAGTCATACCAAAACTCAAAAGCCCGCCGCCAGATGTCAGCACGAGGATGAAGGGGAGCCGATGACACGTGTCAGCGGGAGAACAAAAGGGACGACGAAGGTCCCTTTCAAAGGAAAGGCCTATCGGCCTAACTAGTTTTTTTTCGATAATTTTCTCTTCTTTTTTTTAATCTAGTTTGTTTTTATTTATTTTTTCTATTTATTATTTTTTCCTTTTTTTTAATATATATATATAATTTGTTTTTTTTTTCAAATCCTTTTAGGTTTGGGAATATTTTTTTTAACATTTTTAATTTTGCTTTTGTCTCTTTTAAATTAAATAATTTATATTTGTTTTTTTAAGTAATCAACATTAGAAGCCCCAAGAGGTAGCTCAGTCGGTCAAATCAAGTGCCTCGACAATGGGAGGTCACAGGGTCGAATCCTGAAAGCTCTTGGGGTTAGGTCAGTAAATAGGTCGAGGGGTGTTGATGCCCTTCGGGTGGCGTCCACTTAGTGTTAAAAAACCCTGGACGTAGCGGCTATCCACTGGCCCAGGTATTCGTGAACCAGTAAGTGAAAAGAAACATTAGAAAAAAAAAAGAAATGTAAAACAACTTGAAAATTCGTTAAGTAATCATAATTTAAAAAAAAATGGACATATTAAATTTTAAGGTGTGAAAAATAAGTCCTCTAAAAAAAAGGTATGCTGCATCAACACGTTTCAAAATCAGCATGAAAATCATTAACATTTAAAAACAAATATTTTATTTGATACATAAGAAAATTTAAACTATCAAAAATATGCTCCCCAGTAAAAAAATTGTATTTTGCATCACCATTTTTCAAAATCGGGTCATGTTTTTACTACCCCTATGAAATGGGCAATCTTATTAGTTATTTAAAGTGCCAAAAACTATGCTCTAAAAAAAATATGTGTGTTCTGCAAGCCCCTTTTCAAAATCGGGTCAATTTTTTGCTATCTCTATGAAATGGGTAACAGTATTAGTTCCCGTTTCAAAGTTTACATTGTTTTATTTTTTAAATATCGAAAATTTACTCGGAACAAAAAAATGGTGATGAAAAATCAACACTTTTTGTTTTTGGGTTGTTTTTTCATGTTTTTTTGGGGTTTTTTGGCTAGAGTTCTCATTTTGAGGTAATAGTTCTTGTTTGATCAGTGACTATATTGGAGCAAGGTGCATAGAGGAAACACATGGAATGACTTTCAATGCTTGCAACTATGCACATCATTGAAGAAAAAATGATATTCCAATGATAAGTAATATTTCAAGCTACAGTAAGAGGTGTATCTCAAAAGATATGCTTTGTTTTTTATACCTACCCTCTAAGGGTTGTGCATCAGATGGAGTCTTCATGCGGTCCCAATCTTCTATCATGCCTTGGGTTCCTTGGTCTACTTATCTTCTTCCTAAACTCCTTGAGAGTCCTCTAACATGTCATCCTTCTTGTGATCACTAAGAGACACATCCGCGCAGATTTAGTGGGTAGTGACTACTAGGGGATGAGGCCCTAGGAGGACACATTTGTGCAAAGATAAAAGCATGAATGACTATTAAGATTGAGAAAGGGAGCTTGCGATCATTAGACTACCAAATAAGTAACTAAGGAATGACCGATCACAGGATCCACAGTAAGATCCAAAATTTGAGTATAGGTCAAAATTTTGGAGGGTGTTGCAGCCCCTACAAAACTTGGTGACACACTAGTTGAATTCCAACTTCTTTGTCTTGGTTCGTTTAGTGCAGGGCCTTGGTCCATCAGGGAGTATTGATTCATAGTGCATATTACTCCGGCTTCCCCACTTACCCCATGGACAAACATGGTTCGCCTTGTACCAACTCAGTTGAACACAACACAAGAATCAGCCAGATCACAGTGTTTCAAATTGGGAAGGGTAGTTTGGATTGTGAGCTGAATATTTTCAGAGTATAGTTTTTCATCTTTGGTGTGCTCTACTACCAGCAGGCCTGGACAATACCCCAATGGAGTCACGTAGGAACACAAGCATTGCTCCACTACTAGCAAACCTGGACAATGCCCCAGTGTAGTTGCTTGCTTCACCTCTCTGTAGAGAAAGCCTTTCTCTTCTTTTTCCACTATTATTTGTGAAACAAAACTATGCATCAACACTTATTTATTTTTGGGGAAAAAGAGGGATCTTAACTTATTAAGAGAAGGAGAGGTTGTTCCGTCATAAAAGTATGTAAAGATCTTTGACATAGGTTTGCTCGCTTAGATTTTTCCCCTTCTCCATTTCTACTAATTGGATAAGGTTGAACATGTTAGCCTCCTGCTGCAGCAGGTTACTCATATTTCATGATTGACATTTTTACACGCCAAATATGTCATACTTTGCATGCTGAAATGCTCCATATTTTCTTAACAGTCTCCAAGCGAAGAAGGCTATTTAGAGTTCATTTAATTGCCTTCCAAATTTTGAGGAGTTATTCCGGTATCGCCAATTTTCAGTTAAAGGGAGGTCCAAACAGCTTAATCCTGGTCTCCCTAGGTTTAAATTTCCTGTTTTAGAATATAGAGAACGTAAATCTGTCCAAACAGCTTAATCTTGGTAGATTCTTAGATAG
>APFE031409464.1:51638-67977 GCA_000404065.3 Pinus taeda | reverse complement strand
TATTCCGACATGTAGGAATAGTTAAGTATAACTTGGTCTAGTATAGAGTTAGGTAAAGTGGGTTTCTTTAACATGTACATTTGTAACTTACAATCCGACGGTCACGTATGTAGTGATCCGACGGTTCATTCTCTCCTCGGTATTACCGACACTTGATCCGTGGCTTGACACCCGATTGGTCCATGAATTCTATTTAAAGCGCATGGAGGGTCATTTGTAGGTTAACCGTGCATGAGAGAAGCTTATGGAAATTTTCATTCTTTTATTAATAAATTGCCTGTAGTAGCCACGTTGGCGCAGGTCGTGGACTGTTTCCCTCTCTGAGGGTTTTAACCACGTCAAAATACTGGTGTATTGATCTGTGATTTGTTTGTGAGTGGTGTCCTTCTGGTGTTCTGTTTGAGGAACTTACCCTGTATATTCCTACAGTAGCGCAGGCAAGATAAGAGTAGTCGTAGAGGACTGATATTCTTTGAGGACTGGTTATCCAAGATAAAAATATTCCTAATGGAACATACTCTAAGATAACCCAGGTGGGGCATTCCAAGAGAGACAATGATGATGGTGTCTATCAATCATTGGTCTCATCAACATTGTTCTTTGATCTTGTGGAGAGATAGAGTTGGTAGTCAAGGCCTTGCTATATGACAATGATAGCTGGTATGATGCTAAAAAAATGGGTTACAAATCCAAATCTTCTTATGAGAATATCTTGAGATTGAGCATGTCCATGTACCATTTATGAATACCTCCCTATTTAAGAGGGAGTGTTGAAAAATGTGTAACTAGGTTTGGAGTTCATAAATATGAAATGTACTTTTTATTCTTTTATATTGTAAAATGAAAGAAAATTTATTATTATTATTATTTCTGCATGGATTTCATGCTAAAGGTATTTTATTTTATAGGTCGAGCACCTATTGAGTGATTCTAGGCTTTGTCTTAGGTTAAGAATTCAAAAGAGCCATTGTCATAAGTTGAAGACCCCATGGGGCACATTGTAACTTGTAAATAAAATTATTTTTGTCATTAAAAGTGCCAAAATACCCTTCAAGTCCAAGTCATCCTCGCAGCTAGAAAGTCGACCTAAATTGAGGAGCCACATCCACCTTAAGAAGCCTATATAAAGGGGGAGACTTGACCTCCTTGAGGCACAATCATCACTCACTCATTCAAGTGAAGGAGGAAAAGAAGAAGGAAGTGGATGAAAGAAGACATGTTTTTGACCTATATATCTCTCACACATGCGAAGGAAGGCTAGGGTTTCTTCTATTGGTTTAGGTTTTTTCTTTTGTAGGTACGATCTTGAAGAAGGAAGAGAAAGAAGGTAAGAAAATGTCACTTTAGGTCATCCTTAAGTACCAGAAGAAGGAGAAATTCAAGTGAAGGTTTGAAGAAGTCCTGGGAGGAAAAAATAAGCTCACACGTGTGGCACTAGTTGTTGTTGGGACTACTGAAAATTTAAGATTTGCAGTCATGGCTGAAATTCTGAAGTTGGGGGTCAAAGTTGTGTTGCTAGAAGAAATTTGACTAGGTTTGACTTGGGCAAGGGAAGCACATCATCTGGAAAGGTTGGACTTGGTCTTGTAGGGTGTTGATCTTGGCCAAGAGGTCTTGAAAATCATAGATTGAAGAATCTATAAGAATATAAGAGATTTGTGGGTTCTCCTCTCAAGTGGAGAGGTTTTAGCCCTGGCTTGCAACCTATATTTTGTGTTCTTTTTCTTATTGTTTTGGTAGTTGTTTGATGATATAAAAACATACTAATAAGCAAAGAAATGAATAATTAGGAAAAAGTAAAAAGAGATCACAAGCAGTTACCAAGAAAAGAGAAATCACTCTAATCATTGCCCTATAGATTTCTCAACACAAAAGGATAAGCAAACATTCACTCTAAAACAAAGGTGGGTGTTCCCTCTAAGAATCTACTTCTATGGCGAGGAATCACTCTTCATATATGTTATTTTTTCCCATACTACCGACTTACGACGTTCCCTTTGCAATATTTGGTGCAATTTCTAGTTAAATTACTAATTAAAAAAATGTCATATGAATAAGTGTTAATGAAATGAATTATGAATTTTTGGGCATGTGGTATTGATAAGCAATGAGATTGGCCCATGGTATTATAACAAAGCAATAGGTTGAGGATCTCATGGTAAAGTAGGTTGAACTCCATGGTTATGAATCTTGTTACATGTTTTTTTAAATGTATATATATTTAGCATATGTATATATCATTGTTAGTTATTAAAAGAAATTGATATATAACTTAAACATATATACATAAAAAACTATGGAACAAGATTCTTAACCATGAAGATTTACCCCACTTTACTATAGAGATTCTTAATATGTAAATAAGCTTTGTTACAATATCAGGGGTCAATACCATAGATTATCAATATCAAATGTCCAAAAAACAAACTCACTTCTTATAATACTTGTTCACATGATGTTTTTTAAAATTAATCAATTTAATTAAAAGAGTAAAGTATAACTACTTTGCAGATAAATCTTAAACTTTGATTTGTGTATATTTCTATGAATATTCTACAATATTCCCTGGAGAATAAATCCCTACCATCCACCTAATAATTATTTATGCCGACAGGCAAGTCTATTTTGAAATAGAGATTCCAATATTTTAATTTAATTATGAATAATTATTAGGTCGATGGTAGGGATTTAACTTCCTTAGTAGTATACACAAATCAAAGGCTAAGATTTATTTACAAGGTAATTATGTGTTTTTATATCTTAATTAAACTCATTTTAAAAAATATGTGATATGAACAAGTGTCATATGAGATGATTTATGGTTTTTTCGACATGTGATATTGATAATCCATGGTATTGGCCCCACAATATTGCAACAAATCATGAGTCTCCATGATAAAGTGGGGGCGAATATTCATGGTTAAATATATTGTGACATGTTTTTTAAAATATATATATGTTTAACTTATATATTAATTATTTTTATCATTAACAATTATTATTATTATTATTTTAAAATTTCCAACTCCTCTAGGTTTCCACATACAATACATTCTTCAAGTGATCTCACATTTCCCTCCTTTTATCACTGAAGATATAAATAATTCTTTCACAGAAGACAATTTTGAAAACAAAATACTCATTGCACTATGCTAAATTTAGAAATTTAAAATCCCCAGACCTAATGGTTTTCCCGTAGAATTTTATTTGGGATTTTATGACCTCTTCAAGGGTGATCTTCTCAAATTTGTACATGAATCCAAGGAACAAGGAAAATTTCTTGGCTCTATATACTCCACTTTCCTTTGTCTTATTCCCAGGACACAAGAGGGCACATCGTTTGCTGACTATCGACCTATAAGGTTTTGTAATGTTTTATACAAGTTCATATAAGAGGTCATAACTTGTATGCTTAAGCATATCTTGGGCACATTCATTTCGCTAGAGCGGTTTGGTTTTTTACAGAACTAGAACATTTTGGATGTTGTATCTATTGCTCATGAGGTGTTGAACCACACTAAGTCTTCTGGCTCTAATGCTCTATTACTCAAATTAGATTTATCCAAGCCTTTTGTGAGGGTGGAATTAACTTTCATGCAACTACTACTTATTCATATGGTAATGTCAGTAACAACTTTCAACTAGATTATGGTTTGCATCCAATTGGTCTCCTTTCCTTCCCTCATCAATGGGTTTCCCTCCAAATTATTCTCAACCTATAAAGGGCTACGAGAAGTTTTCCCCTATCTCCATTACTCTTCTTTCTAGTCTCAAAATCCCTTAACAAGTTCATGGAAATCCACAAATCCACAGATGCCATCAAAGGTATTTTCGTTTCTGAACAATTTCAATTTCCTCACCTAAAGTTTGTAGATGATGTTCTTATTTGTCTACAATGGACTATAAGGAACATATTATCTCTCAAAAACATATTAGACTCCTATAAATCCACTTGAATTCTCGTTGATGAACAAAAATCACCTTTGATATGTTTTAACATCTCAACCCAATATTGATCTTTAGTTATTGAGACATTTCATTTTCCATAAAGGTCATTGAAGGATGGCCTCAAATATTTTGTTTTCTACTTAAATCCAAAATAATACAATAAGGTAGATTGGAAGTGGCTCATAAAAAAGTATGAACCCTGAAGCATAGTCTGGTCCTACCGATTCCTCTCATTCCATTAAAATCAGTGCTCAAAATTTTATCGATCTATTGGCTCACTATTACTAAAGTACAAAAAGGTATTCTCAATAGTATTCATATAATCAACTATTAATTTATTTGGACTAATGCCAAAACCCACCTAGGGATGGCCCAGGCTAAATGGTCTAGACTAGCAACCCCAAAAGAGATTGGAGGATGGGGCCTCAAAGAGCCCTTCCTCTTTTCCAAGGCTCTAGCTGGCGGGAATCTATGGAGGTTGTTGACTAGTAACACATTATGGACAAATTTAAAAGTTTGTAAATATCTTAATGAACTCTTAATCATTGATTGGATTCGATTACCTAACAAATCAACAAAAGGATCGATAGTCTAGAAAGAAATGGTGTCATCCTTTTTGTTGATAGGAAAATGGATTTTTGGAGGATATGGGATGGAAAAAATAATTGGATTGGACAAGATCTGTGATGGGCATAGGAAAAAATTACACCTTATCTCCTCTCCTCCTCCAAATATTAAAGGAAAACAACATTGTCCACCTCTTAGATGCATCGTCACAACTACCTTAGCCTTGTGGCTCAATAAGGTGGAAATCAACCCAATATCTTGGCCTCAAAAAAGACCTATCAGTTGAATGGGACCGTTACATACACCAATTAACTTATAACTTTATCGAGCACAAGCAAGACAGCCGAGATATTCTTGGTTGGTATAAGAACCCAACAAATGGTGTCTTCACTGCTAAACTAGGACACAAATCCTTGGACTCCTTTAAGGGCTCTGTTTCAGTGGTGATGGAAGATAATATGGAAGGTCAATGCCTCATTGAAATATAAAATCACCTCCTTTCTCACTATCTCCAACAAAATCCTCATTTGGGAAGTTCTCTCCAATTGTAAATGGAAAGGTCTAAGTAGATGTCCTTTATGCAAGTCCTAGTTTGAATCTCCTTTTCATATTTTTGTCAAGTGATATTTTGTTACACAATTATTCTCCCTTATTTAGGTTGAATTTCCCTCCAAAACCAAGTGGCTTACCCCTTCTATACAAGAAAATGCAAGACAATGTCTCATGGACAAGTCAATGCATTCATCCTCAAACTTGCCTTGTATCTTAATTGACAACATATGGCATGCTTTCAATTTCTCCCTTTTCAAAGATAAGGGGATCTCCTTGGAGATATGTGCCTCCAAAATCATTTCTCTTGCCAAAAAACATAGAGTTGAATAGAAAAATTCTCCACAACGTCACATCTTCTAGATTCCAAAACTTGATTATGACATTCTTTAGATTTTCTTCGATGATGCTAGTCATGGACACCTACGTCGATGTGGAGAAAGAATTGTCATATATTTAATCATTCACACTTCATTTATGGGAGGTACACTCCAAGAAGAGTCTCCAACAACAAAACAAAATTTATAGGACTTTATAAATTAGCAAAATAAAACAAAAATTCCAGGCCACAAGTCCCTAGAGACTCCAAAACGATCATCCATTTTTCCAATGATAGAGCTACTATTCAGAACTTGGGCATCAATCATATATTACAAGACATTCAAAAACTAGTCTCCACCTTTGAATGGATCACCTTCAACCACATTCTAAGAGAACTAAATGTGGAAGCAAATAGTCTTTCAAGGGAAGCAATGGAGGTCCCCTAAATAAAATGGTATCCACGAGTTCTACAATGGAAAAGAAATCAACACCATGGATTTTCACCTTTAACGACATCTATGTTTTCTTATCTTCTCTTATCCACACTCTAATGTAGATGGAAGCATGCATTACTCTCATAAATTTTTGTCATTGTCCCATTTTTTTTACTAATTGAAACCCTTAAGTGGAGATTAGTCTTTTATTGCTACCCACTAATGAAAATATGAGTACCAACAAAGCTATTCCATGTAGCAGACATACCGGAAAACTATGTATATATTCTCTCAATTGAATGTATAGTCTTTTTCTCTCTTGAAAAAATATATTATTTTATTTTAAGTTATAATTGAGTTAATTCTTATGATTTTTTTAATTTTAGCAGCTTGAGATGTATGATTTTTTCCCAAGGAAAATTTGGGCAGATCCACTCGAAGGGATCACACCTCGTCAGCCAAACTAATTAGAGCTTGACCCTAAGGGTGTTGAGGAGAATTGACCATGTGACATCCCAATGGCTAGGTGCTTTAGCAACGTGACCTCAACCAATTGAGCTAATCCTTGGGGCACAACTTGAGATGTATGATAAAGTAAGTGTTTTAATGTTTATTATGGATTGATTCCAATCAACATTTACCATCCATTTATTTATAAGGTTGTGCTAGTGAGAATTATGTCGATAGACATGTCTATTTTGGAATAGGGATTCTAGAAATTTAAATTAATTATCAACCCACCTGGATCCATATTAAATCTAAATCTACCAAGCATCGAGAGGGATCAAGTCTGAAGTTAAAATGGATCTAATATGATACTCTTGCATTCCATAAAATATTTCCTCGAGCCTTTAAATAGGCTTCATCGTAACAAATACCATTGGCTTGTAAACCACCATTGGTAAACCCATCAAACGACTAACTCAAACTTATCTTCATACTTATTTTTTAATTTTATTTAAATACTTTACCAAATAAACATAGCATTATATTACATAAATTTTTACAACATCGATTCCATATTGGGTTGTAGAGCACCTCTCGGCACAACAACCAACCTAGATTCATCTTAAATATAGATGTACCAAGTGTCGAGAGAAATCAAGTTTGGAGTTAACATGGATTTAAGCTAGCACTATTGCATTCCATAATGGATTTCCTCAAGCCTTTAAATATGCTTCATCATAGAAAATATCACCATCATCGATAAACCCAGCAAATGATTAACTCAAACTTATATATAATTATTATTATTTAATTTTAATTAATTAAATTAAATTTAAATAATTTCAAAAGTCAATATTCCCCGATCGGGGTGTTATATAATGTGAAAAAGGTTGAAGAGGGGGACTTTGCTTCCCATGCAAGTGGCACTTGAATGGGGTTGTGTGTTTGTGAAGCCTTTGATGGTAAGTGGGTTAAGAGCATTTCAAAAGCAGAGATGGCTATTTGTGTAGTATAGTGGACATAGGATCTTGAAGGTCGGTTTCAGGCAATGGGAGGTCAGTTGATGGGGGTGAGTTGTGTTCTCAGAGAGCATGGGGCCTACCAATTGCAGCTTTACCTTGCACTCTGTGTTGAAAGGTCAAAATTGAATGGATATTATAGGTGCATTATTGCTAATTTCAACAAGGGGGATGTTCCTGCCATAACCATCTGGAACCCTAGTTCACAATGGGAAATGATGGACATGGGAAGGCTTCTAGTGCTAGAGCATGTGGAGTTATGTGATTTTAGGGCTTCCTTCATTCTGGTTAAGGATGCAGTAACATTTTCTTCCTGTTTGTTTTTTTTTGTTGGGGTTCTGTGGGGTTGTTTGAAACGTTTTGGGGTTTGAACAGGATGACTATTGAAGTTGGCAAAGGTGCAAGCCTAGCTTGCGTTCCTTTTCACTATTGTAATTAGACATTGGAGCGGCAAAGTGTTACTACCTCGTTTTGGGGTTTGAACAGGATGACTGTTGAAGTTGGCAGAGGTGCAAGCCTAACTCGCGTTCCTTTTCACTATTGTAATTAGACATTGGAGCGGCAAAGTGTTACTGCCTTGGGTACTGAACTTGGTATCTCAGTCTCAGGAGATATGTTTGGGTGTCAATTGTTGGGTAGGGGGTTTTTTCATTGTGTAGGCTTGGGGTGTTGTTACAAGTGGGTTGGTTATGCTAAGAAAGGTATTTGGCTTAGTGTTTTCGGGTGGTCAAAGGATAGTCACTTTTGCGGAAGGAAGAATTTTGAAACCTAGGTGTCTAAGAGGGCATTTGGATGGTTTGTTGATGCGGTGCCTTAGGTTTGTAGGCTTGGTAGTTGGGGCTATAGTGGGAAGAGGAGTATAGGTTCTGGTGGATTGCGTGCAACAACTGGCTAGGGTGCCATAACAATGTCAGCGTGGTCAGGCCTGGAAAGGCGGGGGCCATCATGGATAAGGGATAACACATAGAGTGGAGCAATATGATGAAGGGGAGGGGGTTAACCAAAAACCATCCACCTCACCTGGTCACGTGGACCTACCCCTACCTTTTGATTTGTTAGAGGCACATATTTTCCAAGATTTGGCAACGCTGAAGAAGTTGGCTCATGATCCTCATTATGATCGCAATGAGGTCATTGCCTTTATGACAGACCTCGAGCACAACTAGTGGCACATGATGGACCAATTAGTCTCTCTTCATGGAGGACAAAAGCGACTAGAAGAGAAGCTAGACAACTTGGAAGCCAAGATGGATCATATGGAGGGACATATTCATGATGATTTTCAACCACCACATGACAATGATTCAAATGACTCGGCTTTGAGTAATTTAGCAGACTAAAAATGAATGTGGGTTGTATTTTGATCGTTGGGTGGTTTTGACTATTTTGGGTAATCTATATATGGGTTGTTTTTTGTTGTTATTATCAGTGTTTCTTTGTCTTTACCATCTAGTCAACAAGTCTAGTAGGAATGAGGTGGATGGTGTTTTGAACTCAAGCACCTCACGATGTAACTACTTTTTGAATTAATAGAATACATTGACTTACCAATAAAAAATTCACAAATCAATAATACTTTACATTGCATAACACATTACATAATGTTTTATAACAGGGTTGTAATACCGAGCTATAGAGAGGCATAATTACTAGGTGGATGGTAAGGATTCAACCTCCATAGAATATTCTCATTAATACACAAATCAAAGACTAAGATTTATTTCCAAAGTAGTTATGCTCTTTTCTCTCTTTTAATTAAATTCATTAATTAAAAAAATGTGATATAAACTCATATGAAATGAGTAATGGTTTTTTTGGGAATATGGTATTGATAACCCATGGTATTGGCCCATGGTATTGTAAAAAAACTTATTTACTGATTAGAACTTTTTATGATAAAGTGGGGATAAATCTCCATGGTTAAAATCTTGTATATATATATATATATATATATTATATATATATATATATATACACATAATAATAATAATTTAAAATAATGTTATCATTTAGTTAAGTTTTATGATTTTTTAAAATCTTGACAATGTGATATGTATCATGAAATAAGTGTTGATATTTAAATTAGGCATATGAAATGACCTTTTTTCACAGTATGTTTTATGGTTAATTTTAATCAAAATTCTGCATAGATTTTAAAAAACTTGAGCTTAAGTCATTTAACCGGCAGAAGTTGAGCGTGCATTCAAAAATGCATACTAAACAACAAAAAAACACATTCTTTCTTGAAATTGTTTTGTCGGAATCGCGTGAAAAAGTCTATTTCGTTTAGACTATGCCCTTAAATAAAAGTGTATTCCTTCTATAAGTTAGACTATGCCCTTAAATTATGCTTTTTGGCTTTTCCCAATCATTTATATAAAAAAAAATTAATTTATCTATAAGTTAAAAATTAATTCATCTATAAGTTAAACTATATCCTTAACTTATGCTTCTGACATTTACCAATCATTTAACTTATCCCACTAAACTAGCTTTTAAAATAACTAACCTCTCATTTAATTTGATAAATGACACTGTTTAAACAATTTTATCTTATTTTAAAATAAATTAAATACTAAAAAATAATTACCCACATTTAAATTAATCTAAATACTTAAAAATCTCAATATTTATATACAAATATTTTAATAAAATATTAAATATAAATAAAATATAACAAAATAACTATATAACATAAAATTAAATTATCATAATAAATAATAAATAAAATATAAAATATAAATATAAAATCATTTAAATTTAATGTTTCAAATTTCTTTTTCATTCGTATTGTCATAGTGGGTAATTAATAAATTTAAAATCAACTAAAGCTAAAATGAATACAAATAATTCTTAAACCCTACCTACTCAAAACGATAATAAAATGTTAATGAAATTTAAAGTGGTTGACAACTCAACAAACTGCAACATCTCCACAGATTTAGTCCAGTGTCATAGTTAAGTATGACACAACACAAACTTTAAAGATAATTATAAAACCCTAGGTTGTCTGAGTGATGTGTCTTAGTTAAGGCTTCGGAGCGGGCTTCAGCCGATGGATCCATGGATCTAAGTGCGCTGAAAGGCTTTGATGGTCACGATTGGCTGCCAGATGCGACGGATCAATTGCAGGTATTCTCCTTTTAATTTTTGCTGTCTGTACTCTGCCAATTATAATTCACGCATCTGTCAGACAAGCAATCGCGCTGTGCTCTTTCCTCTTTGTATTTCACAACAATTACTGATTCATCACATCAATTCATTCTCGCTCTATCTGAATTCAACCATCTGACGGTGCTGCCCTCAGCTTTAAGTACCAGCACGGCTATCTGTGTGAATATGGCCATGGCCCATGCTGAAGGCGATTCATGTGTCCAAAATGATTGTAATTTAAGCGTTCTCTGTGGCTTCAGAGTGATACTTGGTAAGAGGACGTGGCGGGGTCAAAACCATGTGGAGTGGTCCGTAAAGAGTGCCAGGGAAATACAGTAACAAATGCCTTTTATACGGCGCAATAGACTCATCTTCAGATGAATTAGGTGTGATTTTTGCCGCTTAATTGCTTCTTTTTCTTGTGGCCGCTGTCTCCGATTTCTTCCCTCTTCGAAATACCGATATGGTTAGCATATCCTTGTCATGTTCTGGAATTTCTTTTGCTGTTGAAAGTAATTTATCTTGATTTTCGTTTTGATGTGTAAATTGTCTAATTTGAGACTGTCCAAATGCCGCCAGTTCAATTATATAAGCTAAATTTGAAGTGCGGTGGATTATGCATGAATTTTCCGCTTATTCATGAAGTTGACAGAATCTTTCTGCGTTAACTCGGAAGCGGCATCTCAAAAGGCTCAATTTTCCGTTTTGATGCCAAATTTGACGTTCTTAGAATTTTGAAGACCTGGTTTGCATATAGATGATTTTTAAAGAGAACCGATAGCTCAAGCCCCAGACCGCTTCTTGATTAAAGGGAACAGTTGGTTGTTTAAGATATGGAATATCATGTGTCTCTCCTTTCCATTTCTTATTTAAATTTCTACATTTCGGAATGTATCTGTAATTTATGAGTAAAACATTAGTTTTCTTCTATATTTTCTCATATCGCTGCCCATTTTAGCGTCCTGATGATTTAAAGAAAGAAACATTCTTAAAAACTTGCAATTCCTCCGCCTTTGCCTTCAATTTTTCTTCAGTTTAAGCGTTTTCCGCCGCAGTAAAAAAGCGGGACTAGGTAGCTAATCCTTGAATTTCTGGCTGCCAGGAGTTAACATTGGTCCTACAAATTGCCGCATGCCTAGTCCTGGTGAAATTCGAAGCTAGGACTGGGGACTGACCGTCTCTTTTAATTTTCTGCATTATATTTAAATTTTCTGCATGCGAATTACGAGTTGCAGGTACTTCTGAAATTTCTAACTTCCTGTTCAGACTTCCATATTTTAGATGAATTTCGTCTCTGCGGCAAAAATCTTCCGAAAATCCTAGCGACTTAGCAATCTTTACCGGTCAATTTGATTTTGCCTGTTCATAATTCCAAATTTCTAACTTCCTGTTCAGACTTCCATATTTTAGATGAATTTCGTCTCTGCGGCAAAAATCTTCCGAAAATCCTCGCGACTTAGCAATCTTTACTGGTCAATTTCATTTTGCCTGTTCATAATTCCATGTTTTAGATGAATTTTCTTCTATGTATCTAAAATCTTCCAAGAAACCCTATCACCTTTGCAATTTTTGTCTGTCGATTTTTTTTTCTCCCGTTCAGACTTACATATTTGAGATGAATTTCGTCTCTACAGCGAGAATCTTCCAATAAACCCTAGCAACTTTTCCCACTCGATTCCTTTTCGCATTTTCTCTATGAATTATGGTTCTATCCTTATAAATTTTCTTGTTTCGCAGGTGGAATATTCTCTTGCCGAACGATCTGGGAAACCGGCATGGTTGGAGGCTCTACTGACGGACAAGTTCTTCGCCGCTTGCCCGATGCATGGAGACTTGAAGAAAAACGAGAACAACATTTTCTGCGTACAATGTTGCAGAAGCATTTGCCATCATTGCTCGCCGACGCACCGTTCACATCACCTTCTGCAGGTAATTAGCCTTAATCAAGTCAATCAGGTTCTTACCGCTATCAATTTATCACAGTTTGATTAGCCAAATGACACAAATCAATATGCTCAGCTAATTTGAAATGCGCCTGTGATTTAATTTCTCACAGGTGCGACGGTACGTGTATAACGATGTCATCAGATTACAAGACATGCAAAGGCTAGTCAATTGTTCATGTGTGCAGGTGCGAGGCAAAATTCCAGATCGACTTTCCATTTGAATGCTTTTCTGGAAATCAGTTTGTAATAACATTGCTGCTGCAGACATACATAATCAACAATGCAAGGGTCGTATTTTTGAAGCAGCGAGCACAATCCAGACCAGCCAAAGGCTTCTCAAATTATTGCGAAACATGCGAGAGAAGCCTGCAGGAATCTTATCGCTACTGCTGCATAGCCTGCAAGGTTTGGTTATAATTAACTGCCATTCTGCTTTAGCAAGAATCGCCATAATAGCATCATGTGAAGGAATTATTGCTTGAATATCTGTAAATCTTTTGTGCGTGGCAGGTAGAATCCGTATTAAATCGAGGACAAAACCTTTCCACTCTGCTACAGTCATCATCCAAAGCTTTGCCATTTTTTAGTGGAACCAATTCTTTCGCGGGTCCCAGGGTTGGTGAAGCTCAGCGAGAGGAACGATTTTCATGTGGCGATTCTGTACTAGACTGCCGCCTGTCGAGTCTCACCCCGAGGTCCTCGGCGACGTCAATTGACACCGAATTTGCCGTTTCGAAATCTCAATCAATGAGACCATCGCCAGACAGAATGGACGGCCGCAGCCGCCTCGCTGGGCCTACGTTATCGCCTGTGAATCGTCGTACAAGAAGAAAAAGAAGAAAAGGAGTCCCACATAGATCCCCAATATGTTAATAATACCAACTTTTTCCCGCCACTCGGCTCTGCCCCTGCGCTTCATAATAGGTGTCTTCCTCACTATCGAAGATCACACGGGGGGCAATTTGCAATCTTTAGCTGGTTTAATGAGTATAAAGATTTTGTGAGATTTTATGTAGGAAAAGGTATTTGCCCTTTCGAAATTATTTATTTATCGTAGCTTTTATTCATCTCTCTTAATAAGGTATTTTATTTGCTTAATCTGAACTCATCCTGCTGAATTCCATGGCCACCATAATTGAAGGTTGCATAGATTCATGATGGTTGACATATGGGCTTTAGTAGATGCCTTTGCCATTTTATTCCAAATCCAATAATAAAATCCCGAACGCCATTTGGGAAAGTCCATCACGGGTCTCCCCGGGCGGGGTTGGGGTAGGCGTCGGGTACCTGTGCTAAATTGAGTGGGATGACCCGGAAGATACTGAATTTGTAAGCGTTGACCCATGTTGCCTTCTGGATCGGGAAAGCTCTTATGCCTTCCATTCATTGTAATTCAAATCTGGGTTCATGGAGTCTTTCAGTCTCTATCAAGGAGTAAAAGGGTTACATTGTGGCGTTTACAAAAGTGTGGTATGGGAGAATGGATTATTGGATAACTCATAGCAATTTTTCAATTACTATAAAGTTTCTAAAATATTCTTATAAAACTAATTACTCTTAAAAAAAGACGTGTTAAAGAAAAAGTAGGATGACTTTGATGTTTGTGTGAATGAATTGGAGTCATAAGGTCCATGAGTTTAATTATCTAAATCATTGTGTCTTCATCTTTATATATTTAGAAAATATAAATCTTATCAATGAAGTGAAAGGAATTTTGAAAATTTGATTAAATATATCATTGAAAATATAGTATATATAATCATTATTTAAGTTATTTGTAATTATTTAAAATATAGAATAAAGTTAACTGGTGTCCTTTGACAAATTTTCTAAAAGTCATTATTACTATAAAGTTTATAAAATATTTCTACAAAATTTAGTTACTGTGAAAAAAATATGCTCTAACAAAAAGTATGATGACTTGCTCCTTCCTCTAGCTTTGTGTTAATGCATGCTAACCCTTTAGTCTCTAATGTCCATGGCTTCAATAATCTAAAGCATTGTGTCCTCGTCTTTATTTTCTTCTTGTTTAGATAATTGGAAGCCACCAAGTAAGCAATTATGTTTTCAACCCTCCACTAACTTTTTTATTAAATGGAACTCTATCTTAACAAAGACCAATTGTTGCTTGAATTGCAATAGGGCATTGTTATTTGAGCAATGTAATGTTGCTCACATTCATTGAATTTGGAGATGATAGACAAAATGGAAGCTTTCTTACCCTATACCATGTATCTATGTATCCTTAATATCCTTTTTAATTCTAGTAAATATCAATGGTCTATGATAATTGATAGGTATGTTGGGAAAGGAATAGAAAAATAGTGGATCTTCAAACTTATGTGTGAAGGAGGATTAATAGTGTTCCCAAGAAGACTAAGTTTATCAACAAGGTGAGTACTTGAACCACGACATGCAAAGAAAGTGAGAACTCTCTCTAGAATGTCTCAAGCTCATAATTAAATCCACAAACCTAGAAAGAAAAGATTAACACTAGAGGAATTATTGCTAGTTGACTCAAAGTTGAGTGCTATTTGACTAAAAGTTGAGATCAACAATCAAAGAATGAGTTGAAAATTCATACTACCAATTGCTTGTGTAGGAACCAAGGACAATATCATGTTATATCCAATTAAACAAAAAATTCCACTTCCATAGAGCAAAGATCACAGCTTTAAGCTTAGAACAACAACCTATAGAATTTCACATTTACAAACAGTGTTCACATAATCTAAGAGAACAGAGACGTGACATCCAATATTTTGTGCATGAATTAAAATATGTGTACGAAGAGAAAATAGAGTAGCCACCAAACCAAAAACCACCCTTGAGTATGGTGTTGAGTTCATATGTAGATGCTTGTTATCTTCCCATCGAAATGAGGATGAATTGACCATTGTCCCACCTACTTCTAATTAAATTAAAACATACCCTTCATTATGTCTCGTCCTCACAACCATAGGCATGTGTAAGGGGCTCCTGAATCTCATCAAGTTTATTATTGTCTTGGTGCATGGCCTTGCATGTGAGAGACACATGGCTTGATACATTTGAGGTACTTATTATTAAATTATCAAGCGGTGTGATTATGGTATTGCTTGGCTGGTAAAACCACCACTTACCCACAACTCCCCCATTTTCAATGTTATTGCCTTATTGGCGATTAGGTTAGGTTGACAATGTGATTCCTTAGTACATGAAAGAAGGCAATGTCTTGAATTTCTAAAGCCTTCTATTGAGCTATGATCGGGTTTAATGCAAGACTATGATCATTTGGACATGTTTTATTAATCAATTACTTGACAATTATGCTAGAGTTCCCAACTTGATTAAGTGTTGGGATTTGCTTTTCCACACTAACCTTGGCCACTAGAGTAACAAGTAAGCTTTTGCTGGATTATTAGATTACATTTTAAAACCCTAAGCTTTTGCTTGATTATTAGATGACATTTTAAAACCCTAAGCATATGATGGTTCATTTTTTCCTCTTAAAAAATTTATAAATGACATTTTTATAACTTAAAAATCTATACAAAAAAAATAAGATTTAAAGTCAGCAAAATCATGATTTTTTTCTACTACATTATAAAAAGAAAATAGCAATATTCAACTACTTAATGTATGGTACAAATAAATGCACATAAGGATGCATATTGCACTTACAATTATATAGTTGCATACTACAAACAATGTAAACTTTGAAACGGTAACTATAAACTCAAAATGGGAACGAAAAAACATCACAAGTGCTAAAAACGAAAAGTGTTGATGTTGGAATAACACCTTCTTTTTTTTCTTGGGTAAATTTTCAACATGTTTTAAAAATGGCAGTGAAAACCAATTTTTTGTGCAAAAATTATCCAAAAAACACTCTCAAAACGAAAAGTGTTAACGATGGGAGAGCACCTTTTTTTTCAAATGTAAAATTTCAGCATTTCGAAATAATGGTGTAAAA
>APFE031409464.1:0-50495 GCA_000404065.3 Pinus taeda | reverse complement strand
CTTCTTCTTTAAATATGCAAAACAATAAAAACCTCAGTACAAAAAAAATAAAAACAAGAAAATATGAAGAAGAAGACCATTTCCAAAATTATTAAATTTACAAAATAACTATTTACATTTCATACAATAAAAAATTTAAAGTCAAAAAATAGGTCTTTTAAAAAAATGGTCTGATGCAGAATAACCACTTTTTTAAATCAGCATGAAAATCACTACCATTCTAAAATGCAATGTACATAAAAATAAAATAAAAAATAAAGTGCCAAAAACTATGCTCTAAAAAAAACATGTGTGTTCTGCATCACCCCTTTTCAAAATCGGGTCACTTTTTTGCTATCTCTACAAAACGGGTAACAGTATCAGTTCTCGTTTCAAAATTTACGTTGTTTACACCCCTACATGATTAGAAATACATTAGTATTGCAAATTTCATTTCTTGTTTTCAATTGCAGTTATCTCGGGTGGTTGGGCAAAATGACTATTATCTTCCCCACCTAGGTTCAAATCCCCGTTGGTAACATGATAAGTTATATGGCCTTGATAATTATTGTTGTAAGGACTTTGGGAGTATGAATCATGTTATATTGGCTTTGAGTCTTGTGAACCCTTAAGTGAGAAATCTAGTCTTATTTTTCTTTTTCTCCTTTCTTAATTTTTTTCCAATTCTCTAAAGTAGGAGTAACAATAACTAACTCTTTGTTGGAATGTGAGAATCTAAGTTTTAGAAGGAACAACTTCCTCATCCAAATTAGAGATATTAAGTTCAAGATGTCTTTTTTCACCACCTAGAAGGGCATCAACTACCACCACATCCCTGAATTCATTCAACTGCCTAAATTCATATGAAAAGTTTCATTCATGAAGAATGCATGTGGAATGCATCAACCAGCCACCTCAATGTAAACTTGAGGTGTAATGTAACTAAAGGGTGTGTTTAATGTTAAGATATTCCGACACATAGGAAATAATTAAGTATAACTTGGTCTAGTGTAGAGTTAGGTAAAATGTGTTTCTTTAATATTTACTTTTGTAACTTACAATCTGACGGTCACGATATGTAGTGATCTGACGGTTCATTTTCTCCTCGGTATTACTGACACTTGATCCGTGGCTTAACACCAGATTGGTCCATGATCTCTATTAAAAGAGCATGGAGGGTCATTTGTAGGGTAACCATTCATGAGAGAAGCTTATGTAAATTTTCATTTTTTTTATTAAGAAATTGTCTGAAGTGGCCGCATTAGCTTAGGCCGTGGATTGTTTCCCTCTTTGAGTGTTTTAACCATGTCAAGAATACTGGTGTATTGATTTGTGATCTGTTTGTGAGTGGTGTCCTTTGATGTTCTGTCTGAGGAACTTACCCTGTGAATTCCTACATGGTATCAGCGCTATTTGAGGGCTACATCCGTTGGTGATCCAAATCTGAATCCGGTAGAATTGCATCCGACTGTCATTTCCTAGATCTACTGTTTCTAACTACTTTCAGGCCGAGAGGACTGCTCTATTTTGTTAAGAGCATATGTTCCAGTGAGGAACCCCTTTCGTTTCACACGAAAAGGTTTCTGATAGCCCTAGCTATGCCATTTTTAATATCTGGAGGTATACAATGTTTATTTGTAGTTTCTTTTATTTTCTTTCTGTTTATTTCATTTTATTTATCTCTTTGTTTTTTATTACTAGATCTACACCTTTCATTTTTGCCTATGCTCTTTGCCACATGAATTTGTGCAATTTGGGCAAATCAGAAATAGAAAGGAATTTTTTTTCTCATGTGTATGCTTTTTTCTGCCACACCTTAGTGTGATCTTGGAAAATCAGAAACATTGAGGAAAATTGTTAGTTTCTAGATAAAACTAACTTCAAAACACAAGGTTTGTTTCTTTTTTTGTATGTCCATTTTGGGCTTTGTGGTTTTTTTTTGTAAGCAAAAAAGAGCTTTCTCAAGTAAGCACGCACCCCAAAGCATCGGTGAATAAAAGAAATAAAAAAATCCCTTCCTCTTTTCCAAAAATTACTAACTTTTTGAACTAGCTCACTTGGTCCAAAGTACTTTATGAGAATAGAGGTCTTGAGTTCAAGTCTTTCTCTTTGTTGAGCTAATTAGATTAAGTTTGGAAAGGGGGCATAATTTTTTTAAAATATAACATTATCATTCATTTCCGCACATTCCCGCACTTCGTTGGCATCTTCAACAACTTTTTTTCAAAAAGCCAAAACTCCTTCATCCGGAAGCCGTTTTCAGAGCTGTTTTTTTTAATCAGCCTAATTTTTCGAGATCTTTCCATTGGAACACTTAGTTTCAACATCTATAGCTTCATTTTTTTTAAATGGAAAGTCCATGCCAAGTTATTCTTGATAGCACCAACTACTTCCAATGGTGGTCCTATATTGTGGATTTACTTAGAAGTAAAGGTCTTTACAGAATAGCCCCAGGCCAAGAAACCAAACCAAAAGATGAAGATAGGGTAGCCAAATGGGAAAATAGGCAATATCAAGCATGTGGGTTGATAGGGATGTCTATTTCTCTAGACCTTAGATTCCATATCGCAGAACTTGATACTCCTAATGAAACAATGAAACATATCAATATATTTTTTGGAATAAAAAATGGACTTAGAGCCCATCAACTCGAAAATGAGTTGGTTATATTGGACCCTAATAATTTTTCTTCCCTTGAAGATTTTTTGTCCAAGTTCAAGACCCTTAGACTTCTCTTGGAAGGTGTTAAAGCTAAGAAAGAACATGCTAACCTTATCTATTCCATTCTTACTAAGTTGGGACCAACCTACTCTGTGTTTGTTTCCACCTTCCATTCTATAAGAGAAGTCTTCATTTCTCAAGCACAAGACTACAAGTCCGCTTCTTTTGATGCCTTTTGTGATTTTTTAATAAGAGAACAAATAAAAACTCTTACACCTTGGTCTTCTTAATCTTGAAAACTCTTCTAAGAAAGCCTTAGCTACCCAGCAAAAATCAAATTCAAAGAATCCTACGAATAATTTCACGATGTTGTAATTAAGGACCTAAGAGATCCTAGACAGATTTTAGCTACTGGCATGGCTGATGATTCTACAAGGTTGTATAAATTTAAAAACTTTGGGTCATCAAATATTCCCTCGGTATTTGTTGTTCATAATGATGAAGTGAGAAAACTTTGACATGAGCGAATTGGTCACTTAAACTACCGCTCCCTTCAGAATCTATGTAAAGAAAATAGGGTGATAGGTCTTCCAATGGTATCTTGCAGAGATGGTGTTTGTTCCATATGTGTACTCGGAAAACATCATCGGGATATTTTTGAAAAACGTGCCTCTTGGCACACCTCAACCCCTTTACACCTTGTGCATAGTGATTTATGTGGTCCACTTCCAGTTGTTTCATTCTCTGGCTCCAAGTATTTCTTAGCTTTCATTAATGATTTCTCCAAACGCACTTGGGTATACTTCTTAAAACTCAAGAGTGAAGTATTTAACATGTTCTTGGCCTTTAAGGCCTTCATTGAAAAACAATCTGGACATCAAATTCTTAAGCTAAGATTTGATAATGGTGGAGAATATGTTAACAACAAATTCATCAACTTTTGCATTGAGAATGGAATTCAAATGCAACATACTGTTCCATATACTCCACAACAAAATGGTGTAGCTAAAAGAAAGAATCGCACCTTAAAGGAAATGGCTAATTGTATGCTTCAATCTAAATGACTTAGCCTTAATTTTTGGGTAGAAGCAATTAACTGTGCAAATTACATAATAAATCGCACTCCTACAAAGGTTTTAAAGAATATCACTCCAAAAGAAGCATGGAGCTCAATTAAACCAGATGTAAGTCACTTTCGTGTTTTTGGAAGTGAAGCATGGGCCCATATTTCATATGAGAAACGTAAAGATTTAGAACCTAAGAGTGAAAAATGTATTTTTGTTGGATATTTTGAAGTTGTCAAAGGATATAGACTTATCCCACTTAAGTCAAAAAATGTATCATTAGAAGAGATGTAAAGTTTTCTGAAAATATATCGGCCTACGAGGCTAGTTCGACAGATGTGCCACCTCTCTCTATCCCTTCTACTTCTAAAAATATTTCTTCTTCAGATGATGACAGCGAGAATGACAATCCTCCCCCACCTTCTCAGGATGCTCCTTCAGCTCCTCAACTTCCAAAATGGGTCTATGCTACTTGGGATGCAGCAGGTGCTCTTGCCGGTGATCCTATAGATCAGCAACGTACATGTTCTCAGTTCGATAGAGCCTCTTCTTTACTGGCTCAAGCTTAGACTAATTACGATCTTAACACCTTTGCAGAAGCTTCAAGCCATCTGGATTGGGATACAACTATGAATAAAGAATATCGTTCACTATTGGCAAATGATACATGGGATCTTGTTCCTCTACCAAAGGGACAAAAACTTGTTAGATGCAAATGGGTTTATAGAACCAAGTATGGACCAAATGGAAAAGTTGATAAACATAAATCTCATCTTGTTGCTAAGGGGTTTTTCACAAGTAGAAGGCATTGACTATATTGAAACCTTCTCCCCTGTTTCCAAAATGAACTCTTTCCACCTTGTTCTTTCCCTTACTATGTCTTTCAAATGGGAAGTCCATCAAATGGATGTTAAATCTGCCTTCTTGCATGGGGAATTGCATGAAGAAATTTATATGGAACAACCTACTGGATTTATAAAAATAGACTCCATCCTTGTATGTTGGCTTAATAAATCCCTTTATGCTCTCAAGCAAGCCCCTTGAGCTTGGTATGCCAAAATGGATAGCTTTCTTTTAGAAATTGGCTTTTCTAGGTGTCATTCTGACAATACTGTCTACACCAAGAAAGTGGGAAAGTCTCTTATCCTTCTTGTTCTTTATGTTGATGATCTTATCCTTACTGGTAGTGATCCCAACCTTATAAACCATGTGAAGTCCAGCCTTAAAAAGAAGCTTGAAATGAGAGACTTAGGACACTTAAATTATTTTCTTGGTCTTCAAGTCTTGCAATCCAAGGAAGTTATTTACCTTTCCCAGTCCAAGTATGCTTGTGATCTTCTACACCATTTTCACATGGAAGACTGTAAGCTAGCCCCTTCTCCCTTTCAGTTTGGAGCCAAACTTTCAGTCACTTGTACTTCACTTGAAGTTGATGCTACCTTATACCGTCAACTTGTAGGAAAATTTTTGTATCTAACCCATACTCATCCTAACCTTTCCTTTGTTGTTGGCCTTATTTCTCAGTTTATGAAAAACTCCCATGAAAATCATTGGAAAGCACCTAGAAGAATACTTCGTTATGTTTGAGGTATAGTTCAGTTTGGGATTCATTACAGTGCCGAAGCATCTCCTCTATTGGTTGGTTTCATTGATTATGATTCGCTGGTGACCCTGATGATCGGAATTCTACTTCAGGTTATGCGTTCTCATGGTTCAGGACCTATTACATGGGCTTGCAAGAAACAAAGTGCCATTTCTCTTTCTTCAGCAGAAGTAGAGTATCATGGTGTCGTAGAAGCTAGTAAGGAAGCCCTGTGGCTTTGTCAAATCCTATCAGAGTTTATCTTTTAGCAGCAACATCCAACAACACTTTGGTGTAATAATCAAAGTCCCATTCAACTATGCAAAGATCCAGTCCAACATCAGTGCAAAAAACACATTGAACTGCACATCCACTTCATCAGAAAGCTCATTCATGACCATGTTCTTGAAGTGCAATATTGTTCAACAGATGATCAAGTTACAGATATCTTTACAAAGGCTCTCAAAGAGGGGAAGTTTACTAAACTTTGATTTATCGTTGGAGTTCAGGAAGTTGTCACTAAGGGGGGATAGGCTCTAATGCCTCCTTCCTTCTCCCATTGCGTCATATTTGTACATCCTTCAATCCTATCCCAAGTTGTTCTTAAAGGGGGATGTTAGGATATTCAGACACATAGGAAATAGTTAAGTATAACTTGGTCTAATGTAGAGTTAGATAAAATGTGTTTCTTTACTATGTACTTTTGTAACTTACAATCCAAAAGTAACGATATGTAGTGATCCAACTGTTCATTCTCTCCTCGGTATTACTGACACTTGATCCATGGATTAACACCCGATTTGGTCCATGATCTCTATTAAAAGAGCATGGAGGGTCATTTGAAGGGTAACCGTTCATGAGAGAAGCTTATGTAAATTTTCATTCTTTCATTAATAAATTTCCTGAAGTGGCCGTGTTGGCTTAGGCCGTGGATTGTTTTCCTCTTTGAGGGTTTTAACCACATCAAGAATACTGGTGTATTGACCTGTGATCTATTGTGAGCGATGTCCTTTGGTGTTCTGTTTGAGGAACTTACCCTATAAATTCCTACATTTAAGCATAAGGTATTCCCATTTGACTAATAAAAATGCCCATATCTCAAATAGTTCGTATTACACAGTCAACAAATTTTATCGAGGACGTGGTGGAATATATATACTTCTAGTGAATACATGACTGACTATTAGTCAAATCCTTTTGTTTTTTTATTTTATGGGGAAAGAACCCCGAAAATCACCAAGAAAACTTTTACCTTGCATAATTATGATTATAGAATGAATTTAAATGGGAAAACAAAAAAAATGATACAAAATGGTTAGACATGAAAAAAAGTAAGGAGTGGGTGCAATGCTTACACTTTGACCATCAATGAAAAACATGTTTAAACATGATGTTATGTTTTAGTTTGAGTCAACCATCAATGTCACCGAGTTGACCGAACCAAATGAACTTATAAAGATATGAGGTTTATGGACATATAATAAACAATGCAAGGTCACGTGTGTGTGTGTCAGTTGGGTCTAGGTTGGATGGTTGGGAGGAGGATTTGTATCCTTCCCACATAAGCTCAAAACTGTTAGTGACATGTTTTCTCTCCATGAACCTATTTTGGTTGAGTCTCTTTTCCATGAGGAATATCTCACCATTGTTTATGGGCTCCTAGTTGGGATTATTATTAATCTTATCTTTACATGCCCTTAAATCTACTAATCCCACTATCTCAGGAATGAATGTTGAGGTTAATTTTGCATAGATCAATGTGGTGTACTTAGGATATCTATCATGGGATACGAGGACATGATGGTTCCCTTCCCTGGGATGTAATGACATAATTGCCTCCATACCATTTGCATTTCTATTAAAGGCAATGCCCCATGCCATGGTGAGTGCCCAATCAATCATGAGAACTTAGAAGTGGAAATAAGGGCTTGTACAAAGTTTAATTATTTTTCTAAGGTAATAATGGTTGGTTTCTCTAGAGAGAAGGTCGAGATACAATTGTAAATAAGTATATTATTATATCTAAGATAACGAACATCAACTATAATAGAAATACACACACACACACATAAGAAATTAGGAAATATGATATATGGTGAAGGGATGAAACTAAAAGTGGTTATTAGTTGTACCAAATGGATGTTGATGTTTTTGCAGCATCAGACAAACATTCTCCCATGGGGTTGTGTTGATTTTACTAGGGGAGAATGATACATTCACCCATGGGGCCATACTGATTTGGCTAGGGGAGATTGGCCCATGATGCTCACATTCTGCTCTCGGATGGAGTGATATCTTTGTATAGAGTGAGTTTGAATTGTTTATTGATTAGGGCTTTTCACCCAACAATGGGGTAAAAAATCATATTCTAATTTTCGGTTGTGATGTAGGTTCCATTAGTGAAGGGGTTTCTTGTGATGAAAATCCCCCTTGATGGGTCTCCACTCAATGAACCTCTGACTTATCAAATGTGTTCATGGCATATTAAAAAATACCCTTGATTTGACTACATATTGGAAAATACCCCTAAAAATCACATTATTTAACCCCCTACCAATACAAACCCAATACACCTTTCTAATTAAAAAACCCCTACTTCCACTAGATATTGTAGGTATTCATCTTTTCATTAACATTTTTTATACCCCTTTATATTTATTCATTAACTTAGAGCTCCATTTTTTATACCTGCCAATATGAAAATCCTTTACCCCCTATATATCTCCCAATATATTATGTCATTTTTTCCTCAACATATATCCCCAAATATGAACGCGGTATGGTATTGCTCCCCTTGTGAATGCCTCGTGGTCTCCACTAAACATTAGTGCTTTATGTAAATAGACAAGAATGTGAGAGGTAGATTGTCAAAATAGAAAGCTAGTTAATCTTTTCTATTGGAGGAAATTTGGCTAAGGAGAATTCTATTGCTAGAAATCATATTTATCATTTCTATCTATCTCTCTCAGAGGTCACATGTGTGAGTAAGGATGAGTTGACCATGCCACATTGGTTGAAGTTGATCAAGCTCTGAGTAACGTTGAGCAGAGCTATTTGAGCAAGTTTGATTGTGGTTGTTTGATTGGTTTTTACCGCACATGTACATATATGAATATGCGAGTTGACCACAGGCCGCACATGTGGTTTGACCATAGACCTCAACTGCAGGGCCGAAGTTTGACCACAAATTTTACTTTTTGGCTATTTGACTTGCATTAAATAAACAATAGTTAGACTAGTATTTGACCATTATTATTAGCATATATTTCTAAACAAATTTTCGATTTGTAAATCTTGTTAAAAGACAATTTGTCCTTAAGAAAGATTGTTGGGTTTTTTTCCAAAGGTTGGATTTCCTAGGTGAAACTTTTATGTCTAATGTGTGTGTTTGTATTGCTATAATATTTACTATTTCCATTGCATTTACTATTGAAATTTTATGAGTATAATTATTCAATGATATCTACGGCATAAAAATTATTGTTTGTAAATAGTTAGGAAGTAAGAGAAAATTGTATTCTACTGCACTTTCCATAGAATTTCAACATGGTATTAGAGATTTGTTGAAATATTAGTCATTGAAAAAGCCTCAAATTTCAATATTCAGGCAGCTTGTACATGTTTCAGTTCTCTTATCAAGATGGTTCCTAGTCTCAAGACAGAAGATAGGTTGGATGGTGCTACAAATTTCAGATCTTAAAAGACCAAGATACTCCTTGTCTTGGAAGAAAATGATATTCATAATTATGTGAAGAAAACCAGGCATAAGAAGAGTGAATTAAAGGCTAAGAGGATCTTGATAGGTTCCATCAAGGACCATTTGATTCCACATGTTGATGAGTTGAATATTTCCAAAGAGATGTATGATGCTTTGGTGGGATTTTTCGAGAGTTAGAACACTAGTAGGAAGTTAGTCTTGAGGCATCAAATCTGTAGTACCATGATGTCTAGATAGATTCAGTTGCCACATATCACATGAGAGACTCCGAGTTGAGAGATAAACTTAGAGAAATTGGATATACCATTGATGATGTAGAGCTTGCTACAATTACTCTTAGTGGATTTCCTTTTTCATGGTATCCATTTTCACGAACCGAGCTACCAAGTTTGATTATATTTGGATTGTTTGTGTCTAATAGGAGGCTATATTATTATCCAATAACAAGATGTAGATACACCAAGATGAAGAAACTCAAGCCACAAGGAAAGGAAGAGGTAGAATAAATTTTGATAAGAAGGATACATGTGGAAGATCAACTCTAGTTCAAGAAGAGAAGAAGAATCTTTTGAAGACCGAGTGCTTCAAATGTCATACATTTAGTCACTATGCCTCCTAGTGTCAAAATAAAAGGAAGGGAAAGAAAGATGCATCGAAAACCAATGTTAAGGATGATGATGAGCATCTACCGCTGAAGACGACAAAGGAATCTAAAATTGATGAGATTGCAAATGAACTTCAAAAGGATATTTATTTGTCTCTACTCTTAAAGGCACTATTACTAACAGTAGTGATATTTGTTTGGTGGAAAATGGTGCTTCGAGGCATATCATAGATTCATGATATTCTCTCTTAGCTTTGATAGAGAAGGATTCAACAGTGTAAGTGGAACTTGGAGATAATGCCAAGTATGCAATGAAAGGAGTAGGGACAACATTGTTTTAGCTAGAGTTTAGATATTCTCTACACATGAGAGATGTATTTTTTGTACCAGGATTGAGGAAGAACCTACTATTTATTTTAGAACTGGAGGATAGAGGTTATAAATTTGCATTTGAGGATGGTGAGGTTCTTGTATGGCCTAAGGGCTCAAGCATAGAATCAACAAGAGTGATTGGTGTTTAAGAGGGAGGATTGTACAAATTTTAAGGATTAACAACCTAGGAATTGGTACATGAAAGTATCGGTTTGTGTGAGTTAGGGTATCAAATATTTTATCACTTGCATTATAGGGATTTTCCAAGATTAAGGAGGATGGTTACATGTCTTCTAGAGCTCCAGGTAGAGCATTATCGTGTCTACAAGTGTCGTGCACTTGAAAAAAATGCCAAGGGATATTTTTCAAATAGTGATAGTAGGTCCAACAAGATCTTGTATCTAGTGCATTCAAATATTTTAGGAACCAGGAAGAGGTTGACATGTCTTCATGACACTTTGTAGGATGCAGAGAGGCATGCAACTCCTAGGGTAATTTTAGGGAGAGAAGATGACCATAGAGGGTCTCAAGTTATATGGAATTGATGAGCCACATCATTGATTATTAACCTTCCATTTATGAGGAGGTAGCATGATAGAAAGTATGGAAGGATGCCATGATGGAGGAGTATTAGTCCATCATGAAAAATGATGTGTGGGAGATAGTTATAAGACCAGAGGGGAAGTCAGCAGAGACTTCCAAGTGGATCTATAAGATCAAACATGCAAAAAATGGTAGCATCGAGAAGTACAAAGTGAGGTTTGTGGCAAGAGGGTTCTCCCATAAATGAGGAGTGGACTATGAGGAGACATTTGCTCTAATCTCCAAGTACACTTCTATCAGGACTATTACTTCTCTTGCTTCAATTGGGTTGGAGGTTACATCAGATGGATGTAAAGACTACATTCCTCATTAGTGTGATTTAGGAGGAAGTGTACATAAAGAAACCTTAGGTATTTGTGATACATGGGAAAGAGTCCCATGTTTGTAGATTGAAGAAAGCTTGTACAAACTCAAGCATGTAACTAAGGCATGGTATTCTAGGGTTGGTGGATACTTGATGAGTTTGGGCTTCACCAAGAGTGATGTAGATACTGACCTTTAATTCATGGTTGTTTATGGTAATCCTTTGATCTTGGTGTTGTATGTTAATGATTTGTTCCTTATTGGGGCATAGAGGCTCATCGTTAAGTGCAATAGGGAGTTGGATTCAAAGTTCAAGATGAAGGATCTTGGCTTGATGCAATATTTCTTGGGATTGGAGGTGTGGCAAAGATTGAGTGAGATATTCCTTAGATAGGAGAAGTACACAATTCAAATCTTGAGGAGATTCAGTATGATAAACTACAAGTCCATAACTACACCTATGGTGACAAATCTGAAGAGGATGAGTGATTCTGCTTCAGATTTAGATTTAGTGGATCCAATAATATCTAGGTAGTTGATTGGATCTTTGATGTATTTGATTAACACTGGGCCAAATATTTTATTTACAGTGAACACCCTGAGGCACAATATGATTGATCTGAGGCATGTACATTGGGTTGCAACAAAACATGTGTTGAGGTACCTACATAATATAGTTGGATATGGTATGAGATATGTCTCAGCTGGTGAAGTGAGGCTGCAGGGATATATTGATTCTAATTGGGCCAAGAGTGTAGTACACAGAAAGAGCACCTCCAAGTGTTGCCTCAACTTGGGACCAATTATGATATATTGGTTTAGCAGGAAGTAGACTTATGTCACACTTAGTACAATAGAAGTGGATTTTATTGCAGCTAGTGCCGCAAGTCAAGAAGCAACATGGATTCAAAAGTTACTCTTAGGGCTATTTTATTAAGCATTAGAGATGACCTTGATATATTGTGATAATAAAAGTTGTGTCAATATTTCAGAGAATCCAATATTTCATGACAGGTTGTAGCACGTTTGTTGAGTGATAAAAGGTGTCTTTTTAACTCCTAATTATCTTCACATTAATTGTCAACTCAGGGATGATTTTTTATTTCAAGAGTGTACTCAGTCTGAGGCGGCTATTTACTAAAGAGCAATGTTTTGCAGTATAGTGTTTAAAATGCAAAAGTAAATGAATGCTGGAAACAAAATATAATTGGAACAACAAGAAACTAAAATGTTCTAAACTAAATCATTCACTCAAATAATCATCAGTTGAGGATGCAGTAGCAATAACTCTTTCCTCTGTCAACTGATGCAAATGAAATAAAACTGGAACACGACAATCAATTTGGGAATGAGGAAGCAATAACCAATGTTCTTTACAGTTGACAGTCCTGCTTTAAAGCAATTAAATGGAAATAGAAATTGAACTAAAGCTACTATTGAAAGTAAACTAGGGAACTCTTTAAAAGCAAACTCTTTGCAATTAATCAACAGAAATGAACAACAAACTATAATTAAAGGAATTAAACAACGAATCCTATTTAATAAATCTAAACAACAAACTCTAATTAATGGAATCAGATAACCAATCCTATTGAACAACAATCTGGAATGAATATCAATCAAACAGAACAACAAGTGGAATGAAACCATAATTGAAATAAAACATCGAAGCTTTATTAAGCCATTAACAAGATAAATTATACAGTGTTAAGATTCTTGTTAAATAATAAAAGAACAACAATGCAATTCGTTAGTATAACACATTAATATCAAAGCAATTAAACAACAAATTGATTAACGTGCAAACTGTAATAAAAGCAAATATGAACTATCTCACAACAATAATAAAAAGGTAGAGATACAAACAGCGGATCAATCCACCAGGGTCGGGCCCTCAACCACCGGTGAAACGCCGCTGAGCTACTGCAGAACTAAGAAGTTAAACGGTAACACGTTCTTGTATTAATCATGCATAACAACGTTTACAAACAGTCAATCTATGTTTAATCAATGAGATTCGATGAGGAATTATATAGTTACAACAATAAATCTCTCCATCTCTCAGCCATCCTCCCCTCTGAATTCATCATTCCCCTTCTCTAATCTCTATTCTAATTTAAATACACAGAGAGCAGAGAGCAATTACAACTATGTTGATTACAATATGATCATTATTACAGAATTGGATTGTTTCTAACCAATTGATCAACAAGAAAATATATTTCCATCCATCTTTCAACAAGAGCAAGGCGAATTTGGCTTTGTAGCTGAGATTTGAAAAATGGCCACACAACAAATCTGAGAAAATTATGCTAACAAAAAACCTTGCGTTTCTCTCAATATAAGCCGAATTTGGGCAAAACATTCTCTAATAAAGCTAATTTGGCCCGTTCTAGACAAAACCCATGTTCCATATTTTCCAGATTCTTCTTCATTTGCCCAGAATCTCAACCACAAAACTATCACTTCTTATTCCAGCGAATTTCTGAGTTGGCACAATTAATAATCAAATTTTCAATCTGGAAATTATCTTGGAGGCTAAAAATGGTGAATAATGTTACAACCAATTTATTAATAAACCATCATTGATAAAATTATGCATAATCATCAATTTATTAAAAATAAAGGAGAATAAATAATATTTTTCCATAAGAGCATAAATCATTATAAGATGGAATTATATAATAAATTATGATAAATGACATGATGAAGAATGGTAGAAATGGGTGGAATAAGCATTCAAAAGTGATAATAATAATGGCATATTAATGGCTCAACAACGTTGAGATCAAATATCACTTCATCCGAGGTATGGCACAGAAGGGAGCAATGAAGCTACAATACATATCAAAATACATCTCACCAAGCCATTGTTTAAGGGTAAGTTTGTATACTCAGAAAATTTTGGTGTGATGCAGAATGTCTCCCTCACTGAGAGAGAGTATTGATGCTTTTGCAGCATTGACAAAACATTCCCCCATGGGGTCATGTTGATTTGACTAAGGGAGAATGATACATTCACCCATGGGGCTATGATGATTTAGGTAGGGGTGAACAGCCTAGGGGCAATCTTTCTCGCATGGGGCCATCCTGATTTGGCCATGAGAGATTGGCCCACAATGCTCACATTGTGCTTTGGGATGGAGTAATCTATTTTTTATAGAGCAAGTTTGAATTGTTTATTGATTGGGATTTTTCACCCAACAATGGGGTAAACATTTCTACTCTAATGTTGAGTTGTGATGTAGGATCCATTACTTGTGATGAGAATCCACCTTGATGGGTCTCCACTCAACATTAGAGCTCTATATAAATAGACAAGCTGGTGAGAGGTAAATTATCAACATGACAAGCTCATTGATCTTTTCTAATAGAGGGGAAATTTGGCTAAGGAAAAATTTGTTGTTGAGATAAACTTTATCATTTCTCTCTCTCTCTCTCTCTTGGAGTATGCACGTGTGAAGAAGGATGAGTTGACAAGGCTAATTTAACTAAAAATGGACTAAGATTTGACCATCATTGACAAGGGTAATTTGATCAAGGTTAACCACAATTGTTTAATTGGATTTGACCGTAGCCCCTATGGATTCACATGTGCAAGTTGACTACAGGTTGCATGTGTAGCTTAACCATAGGCTTTGATCACAGGGCCAAATTTTGACCATATAGTTAAGTTTATGACTATTTGACTAGGGATGAATAAACATCAGTTTGACCAGGTTTGATTGGAATTTGACCTTTATTATTGGTACATATTTCTAGACAAATTTTTTATTTGTAAACCTTGCTTAAAGATAACTTCTCCTCAAGAAAAGATTGTTGGGTTTTCTCCCAAGGTCCGGCTTCCCATATGAAAAATTTGTGTCTACTATACATGGTTGTCTTTCTATGATCTTTACTATTTTTTTTGCATTTACTGTTGATATTTTCTAAGTATAATTATTCAATGATAATAGTGGCATAAAAAATACTATTTAAAAATCATTAGGAACTAATTATCAGGCAAAAAATTGTATTCTATTGCACTTGCGATAGAATTTCAACAATGGATTGAGTATTAACTCATTTATCTAGAAAATAAGAAGAAAATAAATTATTTTAAAAAAATGGGTTAAGGGAAGCAGATAATAAAACTATAAATTATTATTAAAAAGTGATAAGAAATTGGGAAATAAGGTAAGTGGCGAAGCGATAAAAGTCAATGTGGTTGCCAATTGTACCAAGGGGATAAGAGATATTAACTCTTTTATATAGAAATCAAGACGAATATAAATTGTTAGATAAAAATTGGGTGAAGGTTGTAGATAAGGGTACACTACAAGGAAAAGACCTCCTAGCAGAGGTTATAGCAGAGGTTTTTAGAGTTATAAAATTGACCAAAATTGTCAAAAAAAACATTCGCTAAAACATTCATTTTTGGGAATGAATTTTTTAGCATAGCCTATAACGAAACTTCATGACAACTGAAAACATTTGGGTGGCTGGAGGTTTTATTGGATGTTTTTTCTTGTGTGCTTTATGGGAAAAGAAGCCCTGTTGCGCTACTTATAGAAACACATCGGGCTTCATACATAATTAAAACAATTGAGACATTTAATAGAAAGAGCACCAGAACCTAAAATGTATACCACCACGGTGCTTGCAACAACAAAAAAATCCTGGTGCGTTCAACTCAAAGAGCACCGAACCCTAAAACGTATATCGTGCCAGTGCTTATATAAAAAAAGGCCTGGTTTTTCTTTGATGAAAGAACGACTTTGGGGCATGCAAAAAATAATTGCAATTCTTGTGCTTTCTCTTAAACACGTAGCATCGACATGTCTTGTTTACATAAACGCACTGCTATGTTTTTTATATAGAGGGTCCAGTGCTGTTAATTTTAATAGTGCACTGGAAATGGAAATAATATTTTGTATTACTATGGAGTGTTAGTACTATGAAAGCACCGATGCGTTAAAATTTAAAATGCACCGGGGCATTAATTAAAAACAATAACAGTGCTCGAAGACATGGAAGTCTTAGTGCTATCGTTTTCAAAAAGGGAACCGATTATTCTAAAAGATGTTATCATGTTAATTTTATTTAAATTAAACCACCTATGCGATTTTATGTTATGGACACACCAATGCTTTTATATGATATTTTCTCTTTTTTGGAGACATTGACCCGTGACAGTGCAATTATTGTAATTTTAAAAATCTATTATTCATTGAGAAATCAACATACATCTTATAAAAATATTCATATAAATTAATATTTGCTTAGTGAATTTGTATATGATGTTTGGATTAATTTGTTATGTTATCAAATTTCACATCTCTTCATTAATATTTAATCATCCATATATTTAATTAGTAATGTAACATTTCACAACGACATTGGATAACACAATAGAATAAATTAAAATGTATTTTATTATATATCAATGAGAGGCTCTTTGTCATACAAAATGGGATTGTTATTGGTAACCCCTTGTCTTTCAATTGGGACACTATGTCCATGACTACATTAAATAAAATGTCTAATTTTCACAAACAATTATTTCAAAAAATACAACAAGTTGAATTGATATCCAAATAGATCACCATTCTTCATTAGAACTGTTGTCAATACTTAAACTACCTCCATGAATTGGGTTATTTAGAGGAATGTTTTGTTGATTGCATCGATTGTCTTCATCTTCTTGATATTGTTTCATCTGCAAACATAAAAGTAAAGTGTAATGAGTATATCTACATTGGTGAGAATAATAAAAATTCAAATAAATAATATACATCAATGTAGATCAGAAAACAATGTACCATAACAAGAAGTGACTCGCAAATTATACACATTCTTGTAAAACCAAATATCATGCCTTCTTTTGACAACTCTTCTTTTGGTGTAGTTCCATACTTTGCTTCCCACAAATTTTATACCCCATAATAAATAATATATTTAATATAAATGATTTGTTTTTTTCTATGAATTATAAACTCAAAGAAGTAAAATAACATAGATACTTACAAATTACACAATTAATTTTTGATATGCTAACATATACTCACAACCGTTATTTAACCCAATGTCAATCAATTCTTTTGATGACACTTCTTTGTATGTTAACACTTATTTGAAGACATTCAAGGATGGTTGCTATAAAACAACTTAAAATATATAAAAATGAAACCTTGAGTTGTTATAAGAAAATATTAATAATTACTCACAAACTTTGAAATCAACCATTTTCTTCATTTTCATCTTATTTTATGTGCTAAATGAGTTCCATCTTGTTTTATTTTCTGTAAGAAAATACTTGATAATTAATACTTAATGCTAAATTAGTTTTTTATGTGTACAAAGTCAATCATGATTACATACATTTGAATCACGGTGTTATTGAGATGGCTCCTCCTGTGATGCAATTACATGCAATTATGTCCATTTCTTTGACCATCTCCTTATACACTTTTTTGGACATTCCTACTGGCATGTTTCATATATAACATGTTGATAATTTGGTATTTTCATAATCTTCCTAAAAAAAAAAAAAAAGAAGAAGAAGAAGAAGAAGAAGAAGAAAGAAGAAGAAAAAGAAAAAAGTAATAAACTATTTTTTTATTGATATATGAAAACTAAAATATAACAAAATTGATATTAATAAATTAATGATTTGTACTAATATATACATATAATTCTAAAAAAATATTTATACAACTACAAATATTACCTTTTAAATTATTCTTTTTGTTGTTATATGTTATTTCTTTTTGTTGTTATATGTTATTTCTATTGCAAGTCTGAAATGTCTCATTGACTATTGCTCTGGAAATACTTCCTATAGTTTAGATATAATTCCATTCTTAGAAATATTGCATTGATTTTTGTATTGTAAGTGGAAAGTATGTCTATACATTCGTTCCAATAGGTCCCTCATAGTGTTGTAAAAAAATTCCGCCCTTTCATTAACCTCAAACACCACTCTAGATGAGCTAAGGACCAATTCATCGTCATTCACATGTTTCATAATTTTTATTTTCTTAGAACGACATTTATTTTTTACTCTATTGTTGCTCCCTATGAAACATTAAACATATATGAATTCATAGATTATTTGAAACATGTTATCTAATATTATTAAGTATATAATTAATTAAAATTCAAAAAAAAAAAACTCATATTGGGTAGTATTTTTGCATTCACCTAATTCATCATTCTGCAATTTTTCTATCGGGTTTTTACACTCTTTTGCACTTAGATTAGAAATAGTCTTATAGACCTTTTTTATTTTATGGCTTTGCATGACACACAACAACTATACATATTAATTAAACTTACATATAGTTTAAACATATTAATTTTGTAAATAATTTACAAAGAACTTGCCTTCTTTAATTTTTTTGATGTGTTGTCATTGTATCAATCAATATTTTTGTTACTTGAGACCTTCTAAGAAATTTTTTTATCCATATACAACCTATACCATTCAATATAGAAGCCATTAGATATATTTTACAAACAAATCAAATAACTTTTAGAAAAAAAAATCTCTCGTAACCAATGCATTTATCAATGGTGCATTTATGAGATTAAACACTGAGATTTTAATTATTGAGCATTGTCCTAGAAAAATTATTTTTAAATTGAGACGAAAAAATTTGTAAAGCTAATGCACCGTACTCATTTAATGATGCTATTAGGAATAGATGCGTTGGTGAGTTATATTACACCGGGAGGCTGGACATCATCAAAAGTGTTATAATATACCAATGTGTTGAAATAATCAAGTAGCCTCGGTGTGTTATATTACATAGGGCACACCACGCAGCATATAAAGTTTTTAAATAGAAAGGAAAGGGATGACAGTGTGATTTGTAAGTCTAAACACAACATAATGATTTAACTATTATATTAGGAACATGTGTGCCAATGCATTATATTACACTAGGAGCAACGATAAAAATACTGGATAGAATTCAAAATGTTATAAGATATTGGTGCATTGTATTAGTCAGGTAGCCTCGATGCGCTATTTTACATAGGTCACATTGCGAAACATCTAGTCATTTCTCAAAATCAGAGAGGGTTGACAATGTGATTTGTAATACTCAACACACCACAATGATTTAATAGTGCTATTAGGAACATGCATCTCAATGTGTTATATTACACCAGGAGAAATGATGAACAGATTAGATAAAATTGAAAGTGTTATAATATGTCAGTACATTGCATTACTCCTGTAGCACCAGTGTGTTATGTTGCAGATGGCACACCATGCAACATATAATTGCTTTAAAAAAATTGGAGAGGGCCGATAAGGTTTGGTTCTAATTCAATAAGTGATTCCCCTACTTTATATGCCAAATGCCCTGTATATAGTAAGTACACAAAATCATTAAATCTAAAATACCTAATTGAAAAACCCTAATTGTGAAGTGGTAGAGAAAGTTAAACTCTAATATGAAATTGTGTACGAAGAAGCAAGGGTTTAAAGTAAGTATTAATTTTTTTTTCCCTTTTTTTTTGTTTTTTGTTTTTGGTTTTTGGTTTTGTTTTTGTTTTTGTCTTTTTGATTTGTTTTTTGTTTTTTGTTTCAATCAAATTTAAGTAGGAAGAACATAAAAATAATTACTAGTAAAATCTATAGTAATTTTTTTTACTATACAGGGTTTTTAATTTTTAATTTTTAATTTTTATTTTTTTTGAATTGGGAATAAATCTAACAAAAATTGTAAAATATTTTAACAATAAAATTTAATATTCTTGCTATATCACCATACCTTTTGAGTGAATCACCATACCTTTCAACTTTTGATCTTTCGGTAGATCCAAAATATTTTGTGATTTTATCTTGCAAATGGTCTCTTGTTTAATTAAACCCTAATAGAAAATGTAAAATTACTATGTAGGTTTTTGAGTGAATCACCATACCTTTTGGCTTTTGATCTCCTGAATAGTTATTATGCTACTCCAATGTTCTTGTTGCACAATGTTCCTGATATATCTCTCTTGCAAATCACTCCCTTGAAATTTTCGCTGAAATAATAAAATGGTCAATAAATTTTTACTATTTAAAATAATTTATGAAAAAAATCAATTACCGATCATTTTTAATTAAAAAAAAGAAAAAAATGTTTTCTTTTAAATTCAATTTCTCTACACATCAATGCGTTCGATAGTCAAGTGCACCGACATTTCTGGGGCATCTTATTTTTTCAACACACCGAAATGATTCATTTTCGATAGTCAAGTGCACCGACATTTCTGGGGCATCATATTTTTTCAACACACCGAAATGATTCATTTTTTTACATTTTCGAAATCCCGAAATGGTGAGATTATTTTTTTTTAAAGCAATGATGTGGTATATATTTATTGTTTTTATTTTGTAAATTTTGGAAATATTTGCGTACCAGTGGTGTTGTTTTAAATAGGTGGTTTTGTTTTGTATTTAGACGTATCAATGCATTTTTATGTGAAAAAACATTGATATGATAACCTTTTCTTTAGAATGTCGAAAACCGGTGCGGGTATTATTTAAATGCCCCAGTACTATTATTATTTAAATGGATTGATGCAGTTTATTCTGATTAGCTAACCGGTAAGGTTTTAAGCTATATGATTTTTTTTTTGGAAGCTTGGTAGGACTACATCTTCATCATGTCCAACTTCTCACCCCGATCAAGGGGGATAGCACAAGATTTAAACCCAAGACTTCCAGTTCGGTGAGACTTCATTCCCACGGCCATTGCTAATTGAGCTACCCCAAGCGGACAATGCTATATGAAATTTTATTTTCACATAAAATGACATATTAACCTCAAATTATCCTTTAGGATGCATCCACATGAATTACAGTAGTTCATAGTATATATTTTCCTCTTAAAGTCGCCTTGTTCTTGAAAAGTGGTTTCAAAACTATATTGAAATTTAGATTGTGGTTATATGACTCTCAAGATTAATTTTAGATATTCACACAAAATTTTATTTCTAAATTTTCTAAAATACAGGGACAAAATATCAATAATATCAAATGGCCAATTTTTCAAATTCCAATTCATTCTATATTGTTGATCAAATTCCTTCACGGAGTTCTCCCTTTCCATATCGAGTAAGTTCAAATTTTATCTATATTTTGATTATCCAATTGAAATTATTTTTTTAATCCATGTCAATTTGAATAAAATGTTTGTAAATTATTCGCTGGATCCAAATTCAAAATCAAGTTCCGATAGAAAAAATATCACTCCATATTATTTTCAAAGATGTCGAATTCGTAGATGAAAATGAACAACCTCTTCACCCTGCCAATTGGATCATGGCATCTTCTAGCTACAATCCTGGATCAATGATGGTAATAATTGTTTGGTATACTAAAATTTCAACAAACCAATTGCATTGTCATGCTTACTAATACCATTGATATTATACTAATGATGTTCAATATATTTTGAAATTAGAGTTCTAGTGATGATGAGTGACCTACCTACCATCTTCAGGTGCACCCCTCTACAACTTCAAATAGAGAGAAGGTTGCATTAAGAGAAAGATTCAGAGAGGAAGCATACAAAGAATGGTTGAATCAAACACTTATTCAATTTCCACTTTGTCCAGATTCACAAATTATGAATGACTACAAAAATAGTAGTTCTTCATCACAAGTTTGGAATGGATGCAATCAAATGGAGGTTGGTATGGATAATTACTTACGGTATATGAATTCCATGGAGACAATTTTGTTAGATGAATTCTAAAATGATGAGCTAGGGATGATGCTCACATCACTAATACCTTATTTGAAAGCCTGAAATCTTCTTTCACCACTCCTCTTTGGACCTAGCGGATAGTCAAAGTCTACTTAGTTGTGGAAAAAGATGTTGGGGACAATGATGTTGGCATGTTGAATGCATGTTTCTAAAAAATATTGAGGTAATTGAAGTGCATGATCTATCATGTTCCTTATATTTTGTCACAAAATCAAATTTAAAAATTGCCAATTTTATGAATGTTAAATATTAACATTGTACAATTATATTCCTCACTAATTGCAAGATATTCAAAGATAAGGTTATTCTAAGTGATAATGTCTTGTCGAGTAGCTGGGAAGAGGCAAATCAGTTGTTGAATATGTTGGGCATTGAGTACATATCCTATCATGCATATTCGAATGATCATATTCTATATAAAGGAGAATATGTGGATAGAGAAATGTCTGTGGACATGACAGGTACTGTAATTGAAAAAAAAAAGTAAATCACATGGTCCTCCTCATAATATATTGAGGCACATGTCTATAATCCCAAGGATTCAAAGAATATATCATTGCAAAGAATTATCTATGTTGCAGGGATGACATGCCTCATAAGAAAATGATTCAGGAGTTATGTGAATACCTACAAATTCAATAGCCATGAAGCATATAGAGGATGCATGGCCTAAAATTTCAAGTATGAAGTACGACGTATACGAATCAGTGTAGCCATGGATGGCATAAACTCATATTCCCTCCAAAACACCAACTATTATATTTTCCATGTAGTAGTGATCAATACTAATATCCACCCATGATTGTCCATGAAAAATGAACATATTATGTTGCCTTTCATATTCCTTGGTAGAATAAAAGTGAAGAATATGGATGTATACTTACAACCATTGGTAGATGAATTGAAAGAATTATGGGAGGGATATATGTGTACGATGTATCAAAGACCCATCGCAACAAAGAAGATTTTTATGTTGTATGGCATATGTGGCTACATTATACATGATTATCCAGGCTTAGGAGTTTTCTCTAGTAAATTACATTCTTATTTATTTGTTTAGTAACAATATTGTTTCACGAATTAATTTAATTTGTTCCAATTGATTAGATCTTCATGGTTGCTAACATGCTGGCCTGGATACAATAATTTCATAGGTATTGTAATAATAGGGTATCATGGATGTAAATGTTGTGGACCTTCTTTGAAGTCCAGGTGGTTCGAAAACCTATGAAAGCCAGTGTATGAATTCTCTAGGGTATTCCTCCCATAATAACAACCTTATAGAAGACAAACATCCGTTGTCAATGGTAAACTAGAGAGAATCCAAAGGCATGCAATAATGACACCAGCTAGATGGCATAGTGCATATGAGATAGAGAAGGAGGAGTTTGCAGAAATGTTCGATTCAAATGGGGAGCCTATGTTCAATGATCCAGATTTCTTCGACACCTGTGTTGATAAATTTCCCATTAGGAAGAAAAGGAAATATGTCTTTTATGAGCTCCCATATTGGGATCATCTTAAGATTGCTCACTTACTAGATCCCATGCATATATTTAAAAATGTTACGTCTTATTTATGGAGGCACATATAATAGAAAGAAGGTAACACATTAGCTATTAGGAGAGAGCTTATTTCTTCAAAAGCTAAAAAGAAACATTGTCCAAGACAAGAAATTAGAGGAGACGTTGGCCCCTCTTGGTATTTCAAAGAAGGTGATATCCCATAGATTCTAAAGAAATATGATCGTTCTTTGGAAAATGAAGTTATAATGAATGTGAGGGTGCCTTCTTTATATGGGTCTTCATTATGGCACTGCTTCATTGTGGATCACTGTTTGTCGGGGTTGAAATCACATGACTATTTGAATATTTTAAGAGTAGGTATGTCAAAGACATGATTTTATTATTTTTTTTAATTTTTATGTAATTGGATACTTTATAATTAATTTTTGTATAATGTACTATTTACTAGATGCAATGTCATTATCCTTTGCTCATGAGTGGGTGTGTGAACTGTGACTTCCCCCAAGACCTACATCATGCCATATCTAAATTATTTGCATTACACATTGGATCACATCAAAGGAGATTCATACGGCTAGCGTTCCACAGTGGCGTTGAGAGATATATTAGATTGTTTGTATGTTATAGAAGGAACTATCGACGGGTTTCATGGACTTGCACGTTCATCTTCTAATTCTTTTTTTTCTCGCTAAAAAACTAATCTATTATTTACAGAAACAGTCAAAACATTACAATCATAGAGTTTCTTCGCCTGAGGCCAAGCCTTGGCATTCTGGACTGAGAAGGATCCTCATAAGAGCAGCCCTCGCAGGGGCACCATACTTGAACAAAACATCCCACATCTGAACAAAAACATCCCACGCAGGGTTCTGTGTCTCTCAAAAAGGAGCAACCAGTTCAAACTGGATAACCCTCGCATGGGCAGCAGACTACCAACAACATTATCCCATGCAGGGGCAGCAAAAAACATGACAAGAAAAAGCATTGGGACTACATGACATAAACCGAAATCCGAAGCAAAACCTGAGGGATGCTGGAGTGGGTGACGCTGAGCGGAGGGCCAGCTACTCCTCCGGCTCCTCTTCAACCACCGGGCACCATCCAAATCTTTCAAATTCCTCTACAGCAGGGTGTGGACCCAGGTTGATGTCGTCCCCCTTGGATGTTGACGCTTCCTAAGGCTGGGGAGGGTTGGGGGCCTGTTCTGCAACCATCCCTGGCATTGCTTTGACAAATTCTGAACCCTCGTCCTGGTGCATCCTTTTGCCACAGAGCTCTTCACTTTCGGTGGGCGCTTCCTCCGGGAAAAGTACCGACACATGGGCATTGATACGGGGTCTGTCCAACAAGCTGATGAAGGTAAAAATGGCCGAACCAAAGGCCGGCGAAGGAGCTGAAGGGTCCGGGCTGCTAGAGTCCACGAATTGGCTGGCTTGGATAGGAGTGGCTTCAGAAATGCGATGGCAGTGGCATCGACAGCAATGGGAGTGAGGTTCCTTAGCTGGAGGCCGAGAGGACCCTCCACGTACAGAGCCTCGATGGCTGAGCAAGCGCTGTCGAGGCCTGACCATTTTTGCAGAAGAGCCAAGGGTAAGGAGCAGTACGAGATAGGGAGGCAGATTTGATACAGAGGCGAGCGAGCGACACTTGAAAGACTCCAATTCGCAACCCCCTTGCCCTTCATACCTACATACAACAAATAGAGGGATGGCAGGTATAGTCTCCTGGAGAGCCGAAGACCAGGCGGGAGCCGGAACAACAAAGACCAAGTGCTGAGCATGAACCAGCTTAAGCTGAGCCCCCCCGTCGCCTTTTTTAACCACGATATCGTGTCCTCGATCCGTGACCGCCATAACTGCTCGTTGCAGTCGAGCCAACAACTTGGACGGAGCATTGAATGAAATCCTGCACTAATTCCTTCCATATATTCCTTGGCGGCGATTGGGAATTGAATGCCAACATTACACCTGAGGCAGCACATGACTAGCATGTGGCTCCTCATTGCCTTCCGTCGTGTCACTTGCATTCGGGACAACTGCATCTCCTTGGATCAGGCTTTCGCATTCCTGGACCTGGAGATTGTTTGGAATGATCTCCGTGTTGCTTGATAGGAGGGTCTGTTCATTTTCTACCCCTATGTTGGCCAGGAGGTCAGCTACCTTGTTGCATTCTCTTCTTATGTGATTGAAGGAGATGGCCCTGTTCTTGCGCAACTCTTGTTCAATGGCATTCAGCCTTGCTTCGAGCCTCCAACTGGATGTGACTTTCCTTGCTTGTGAGCCATTCTGTATTCACGTAGCCATGTTTATAAGGATCTGGGAGTCGCCTTCTACTATCAGGGGTTGAAGGCTGAGCTTCCCCGCGAGGAGTCCTTGCCAAAGCCCCTCTAGCTCTGCTGAGTTGTTGGTGTCCCAACCAATGTTTCCAAAGTATACCTGCAAAGGAATGCCTTCATGATTTCTCAGTATGCCTCCAAAGCCAACCACTCCAGGATTGCCTTTGGAAGCCCCATCAAAGTTGAGCTTGTATGAGTGTTTAGGGGGGGCGATCCAGAGGCTTTTGTCCTTGTTGTTGCTTTTAGAGGGACCATTCTTGGGAAGTTCTTGAGGCAGTTGCAGTTGCCAGTTGTCAAGAATGCTTTTTTCATTATCTGTAGAGGGAAGGTCCTCCTTTGTCCAGGTTCGTAACATCATCGTTTCTTTGAGATTCCCACATAACCTGTTCCATATGTCTTCATTGGGAGGGCGCTGGTTTTTGAATATACGTTTGTTCCTTTCCTTCCAAATGCTCCATAGGACAATCCCCGATATGATGTTCCATAGATAGTTGAGTAGCTCGCTTTTATAAGGGTTCTGTGGCCAATGTCTTATAGAGTTGATGATGTCATTCTCCATTCTGCATCGTTTTTGGCATCTGAGGCTCACCTTTTCCCATAGCTGATTGGCTAGTGGGAAAGTGTCCAGGAGGTGTTGGAGAGTTTCTTCATTTTGATTGCAGTTGTGACAGATAGAGGGACCATGAAAGTTTCTGCTCCTTAGCTTATCCCATGTGAGGATTCTTTTGTGTCCTACCAGCCAGAGAAAGTGGGAGATTTTGGGCCAGGGTCGAAGACCCCAAATTTTACTCCATATTGGATCTGAAGGCGTGGTGATGTTACAAACCATTTTGTAAGCTTCGGAAGTGGTGAAGGATCCTTTGGGTTGGTATCCCCATCTAAGGATGTCATTGCCTTCATCATGCCTAATGCTTCTTCTTCTTAACTCCTTCTCCAGCTCCTTAGTCTCCCGGGGATTTGTGTTGCTGAGTATTTGATTACTCTGTCTCCATTTCCTGAATCCATGCTCCGTCTCCTGCATCCAAAATAGTCGGATTTTTTCCTGCTGCTGCTCCTGCCTGATGGGTATCAGAGAAGGATGAAGAACACTAGTAAGCTTGGGCATCTGGTTCCACGCATCTGTCCTGAATCTTGCCGTATGACCATTTATTACCTCCCAGAAGCTGTCTGTTGAATTAATTGAAAGTGTTGTTTGGCCGCATTCCAGATTAGCGACCCCTTGGCGGTGGGAGTGAATCTGATAAGCTCTTCCTGAGGTCTGATGTTGGCGTATTTGGCTGTCCAGATTTTGACCCAAGGTTTTTCTGGATTGGTGACCCATTGCCACCAATTTTTTGCATTCATAATAGAATTGCTATGCTCTGGGTCCCTCAGCCCGATGCCACCCTTGTCTTTGGGCATGCAGACAGTAGTCCACTTAACCAGTGCCCACTTTTGATTAGTTGCCGAGCTGCCCCATAGAAAGTCACGTTGAAGATTTCTGACTCTTTTTAGAACCCATTTCGGTGCTGCAAGGATTGAGAAAAGGTAAAGAGGCATGGCCTGAAGGACAGACTTGATGAGCACTACACGACTGGCTAAGTTTAGAGATCTATGCATCCAAAGGTTAAGACGAGAATCAAGATTCTCTATGAGAGTGCGCCAAGCTGAATGCTTTATGGTAGAAGCAGTGAGGGGAGCTCCGAGGTATTTAGAGGGTAGAGTTGCTGAGGGAAAACCCAGAATGCGAGTGATCGCAGATTTGACAGAAGGAGGAGTGTGAAAGAAGAAAATCTGCGATTTGTTGCAATTGACATTGGTACCTGAAGCTTCAGAGAAATAATTGAGAAGAGTTTTGATGCATGAGGCTTCCTGGACAGAGGGGTATCCAAATAACATGGTGTCATCAACGAACTGCTGATGAGAGGAGGCAGGGGTGTTGTGAACAGAGAGGCCTTCGAGCTGGTGGGAATGGAGGGCGTGTTTGATGTGACGACCGAGACCCTCAGCCATAAGAACAAAGAGGAAGGGGGAAAGGGGGTCTCCTTGCCTAATACCACAAGAAGGTTTGAAAGGGCGGGAGGGAATGCCGTTTACTAAGATGGAGAAGTGAGTGGAGGTAATTAGACTCATGATCCAATGAATCCACATGGAACAAAATCCAAAGGCTTTTAACATATGCTGAATGTACGTCCAGCTGAGTTTATCAAACGCTTTAGAGAGATCCAGTTTGAGAAGCATACCTGCTTGCTTTGAGTGCTTGAGGGAGTGTATTATTTCGTGCTTGAGGAGAATACCGTCCATTATCTGTCTCCCTTCCACGTACCCCGACTGCTCCGGTGAGATGAGCAGCGACAAGAGGGGCTTTAACCTGTTTGCAATAACCTTAGATATGAATTTGTAAATGACATTGCAGAGAGCTATCGGCCTGAATTTATCAGGGGTGATAGAATCCTCCTCTTTAGGGATGAGGGTGATGAAGGTGGAGTTGAGGGAGGGGAGTAGCCAACGAAGAGCTCTTGATTCTTCTACAATCTGCCAAACCTCCCGCTTTATCATATCCCAGAAGGTGTGAAAGAACGTGGTGGTAAATCCATCTAGGCCAGGGGCTTTTCCTTCTTTAAGTTGGGACATTGCCTCATCCACTTCCTGGGGCTGAATCGGGCGAAGGAGGAGCTCATTATGTTCCTCCATGATGAGCTTTGGCACATTGGTGATTATTTTCCCAATAGCTTGTTGTCGATCTTCTCCAGGCTCTTGGTGGACCTGCTTGAAGTGATTGAGGAGGACCTCCTCAATTTCCTCATGCTTCTCTACTTTTACCCCCCTTGATTTTGGATGAACGGTATACCATTGTGCATTCTTCTCTGCAGCGTTGTTCTGTGGAAGAATTTGGTATTACGCTCTCCCTCCTTCAGCCATCTGATCCGAGATTTTTGCTTCCAGTATATTTCCTCCTGCTTTCGCCTTTCCTCGAGCTAGCTATGAATGCTTCGTTCCTGTTCCAGAGTTGCCTCCGTATGCCCCTTTGTGATTATCTTTTGATGGAGATCCACCAGTTCCTGATTTAAATCTTGTTGTGCCTTAAAAATATTTCCGAAGATCTCCCTATTCCATCTCTTTAGGTGATTTTTTAGAAATCTTAGCTTCTGTTGAAATTGATACATTTTTGACCCTTCTGAAGGGATGAAGGATGCCCAAGTGGTCTTAACAAAGTCCTTGAAAGTTGGGTGCGAGAGCCAAAACCCTTCAAAACGGAAGGGTCTTTTTGTTAAGTCACCTGGTCTTTGCCATTGGAGAGCGATCGACCAATGATCCGACCCTGTGTGCGCAAGTATTGCAGCTAAGATATCTCCTCCAAGATGAACCGCGTTGTCTGAGATGAGGAAGCGATCCAGTTTGGAAGCAATTTGATGTTTTCCAGCTCTGCGATTGCTCCAAGTGAAGGTACCGTTACAGAACAGCAGATCTATGAGAGAGGCAGTCTGGATGAAGTCCTTGAAGCGAGCAACTTCTTGTTCCATTCTGCTTCTCCCTCCGAACTTCTCCTCTATCTTGGTGATAATATTAAAATCTCCTCCGATAATCATAGCGGGTGCCTGCGGTTACTGTTCAGAGCTTCTATAGTGTCGAGGAGCACTATTTTGCTTCCTGTATCTTGCGGGAAGTATACATTTGATAAATTGCCATGAATATTTGTGCCTAGAATGTGGAAGACTGCCTGAATGAGGTGATGGGAGGCATGAAAATATGAGAGAGTTACCGCTTGAGTATTCCATGCTATAGCAAGCCTTTCTGAAGCTCCCGAAGCGTCAACCGCAACCGAGCGACAACTTGGCCAGGCTTTGGAGAGTATACTTTCTAGGGTAGAACTGTTGCACTTGGTTTCCTGGAGAAAGCACATTTGCGGCTTTTCCAATTTAATCATGTTTTTTAACATTCTGATTTTTCCAGGGCTGTTGATCCCTCTTAAGTTCCATGATACTAGCTTCATGGTTCAACTATTGATCGAGGGCTTGTAGTACTTCGTCAATTTAGGATACTTGCCTGAATCTACCACAAGTTTCCCAATCTCGATCATTCGTTGAAGATCTGTTCTTCTTCCTCTCTTATTAGTGTCTTTTGGGGGTAGGCTGCCATCCCAATGACTTCCCGGTTGTATCCCAAGTTGGTGCTGATGATAGGCCCTCGAGATGACCACTTCCAGCTTGTTGAGTTGATTCTCGGGTATAGAATCGTATGCTTTCTGTTTTCATGCTAGTTCTAACTCTAGGATATCTAGGCCATTCAGATCTATGCTTTCTGGCTCTTCTTCCATTTGTTGCACTTGGCTGCTTCCTTCCATGTTGATCTCTGAGCCCTGGGGGAGGTCTGCCTTTCCATCGACTTCCATATCCTTGTGTATCTTTGCTGTCTCTTTCTGACTTTTGCTTAGGATAGCTGGAGCGATAATGGGGGGTTGAGACTTGAAAGGGGGAGGGGGATGGGAGGAGGAAGCAGGGGGATCTGGGTTGGTCTCGAAAATCAGGGGTTGCTCATCGGAGATCTGAGCAAGAATGCCGAAGCTGTTCTTAGATGCAGGGCCATGGGAGTTATTTTGCGAGGGTTTGGTCCCATTTGTGGGCTTCTTGTGCGAACGTCTCCGATTAGGGACTTTGGTGAAGCCTTCCTGGGTTAGGGTTTCAGAGGGATCAGAGATATTGGCTTTGGCAGAGGGCAGTCCCTGAAAATATGCCCCAGAGCATGGCATTTTCTACATCGAAAAGGGACCTGTTCATAGTCGAGTGGTTGGATCCACTCTTCATCTCGGTGGGTGAGAGTTACCGACTCTGGCAGAGCTTCATTCAGGCGCATGAAGACGCATATGCATGCATAGGAAATGAATTTGCGCGATTTGGTGTCTTCTGCCGCTTTGATGTATTCCCCCAATCCATTTCCTGTGCCTTTGAGAATGTCCTCGTCCTAGTATTCATCAGGAAGTGAGTACATTCTGATCCAAACCGGCGCCCATGTGAGATCTTCCTTATCCGGGTTAAATCTTGGTATCCATTCCCTCACGTACAGTCCTGTTGAGTTAAAAAAGTATGGCCCTGATTCCAGAACCCTAATTTTGTCCTCTAGACAGAAAAAAATTGTGGTGAAGAAGCCTTTCGGCCCTAGCTGCAGAGTGACGTCTCCTTTAGGTTTCCATTTCGCCGCTATCCACCCATTTAAGGCTTTCTCAGTCGGCCAAAACCCTATAAACTTCCCAATAAGGGCATGATCTCTCATGTACTCTATTCGCCTGTCAATCTTGTCTCCCAGTAGCTCTATTCGGGGTCGTTCCTTGGCTACTGGCCGGCAAGTTGTCGAAGATACTTTCGGGTTCCCTTCCGGTGCTTCCCCTCCGTCTTGTGTGACTCTATCCTTGTCCTTTCGGTTTCCTGTCTCCTCGTTTTCGTTCTAATGCCTTTCCCCTTATTTAAAATCTCCTTATCGACAGATCCAAAGATCACCGTCTGCTCAGGATCGAGCTGCAAAGGGGAGGGCTCTGATGCCCTCCCCTGAGGATGTGCCATTGTGCTGTCCTAATGCCCTGCCGCTCTGTCATGCTGCAGAAGATTCCGGTCAACCCACAAGTAGGTACTGTGCTGTGCAGTCTGCGCCGTTGAGGAAATTCTCAGAACCCTAGCCCGAGCGCTGAAAATGTCCCCCCAATATACTAGATATTATTTCCCCGTTCATCTTCTAATTCACCTAGTAGATGAGAATGAATTGGTTGGGGTCATTTCTTGTCATTAAATGTTCTTATTAGATAGGTACATGAATAAATATAAAGGTTTTTTTAGATAAACGAAAAAACTCAAGGGGTCTATGGAAGAGGGGTATATATTGTATGAGCCTTTCTATTATGCCAGTGAGTACATCAAGCAGATCGACAACACACCAGGTGTGGAGATTTGGGATGACAAAAGGGATGAAGATAAAAGAGAAGGGGAGCTTCTCAAAATGAATGGAAAGAGGCACATGATAAAGATTAAGTGCAAACTTATCATTTTTCAAATTACTACACAATAACGATTCACGTTGAACTTCATATTAATGCATATTTTGATCTCATATATATGTGTGTGTGTGTGTGTGTGTGTGTGTGTGTGTGTGTTGGTTTGATTTCATTAGCAAATTCATAAATTGAAGCCATCAACAAATTCATTCTTTACAATATGAAAGTGACACAATCATGGGTCGCATTCTATGAAGAGAAGAGGAGGAAATGGGATAGTGACAGGAAAGAATTCAAATGGTTGAATGGTAGAAGCATGCCTTATGATCCTGATCATTTAAAAGAAAATATGCTAATGATGAGCCCTAACAGTTGGGTTGTTGATCAAGTCAGAGATAAATATGGTGCATCTGATCATTACCCACATCCTGAAGAGGATGCGCTAAACATAGGTGTTGGGTGCAATAACTCAGTAATTATAATATCTTCTTCTTCTTCTTCTTCTTTTTTTTTTCTGAATAAAGACTAAATCTATTAAAAAAGGAAAAAATATAGTACAATCAAGCCTGGAAGCACGCTGAGCAGAGAAGCAGGGGAACAGGAGGTGAAGGAAATTCAACCTTGTTCCAAAGAGATAGACAAGGAAATGACCAAAGAGAGCATAGGACTACATCTGAAAAGACTGAGAAGAGAAGCTACCCCGAAGGGTTATTACCTACAACACGACATTTTTTGCCTTTTTTCTTGCTAACTTTTGTCCATCCAGAGGAGCTTGGCTGACTTGTAACTAGTTGTAGATGATTCTGATCTGACGACTTAGCCTCCTTCTCAGAGTCTGAGGACGAAGAGAGATGAGCGCGCTTCTGGGAAATCTGAGGATTAGAGGGAGCCTCTGGAACAGCTGAGGGAGGGTCCTCCGGAATTTCCTCATTCTGCATATCAGCTTCAACTTCCTCATCAGCCTGCACATCTGCTTCAGATTCCTCCTCCTCTGAGCTCGAGAAGTCTAAGTCGCCCAGCGGATGAGGAGGCTCAAAAGGATTCCATCTTTTGGATTTGGGCTTACGGTTCAGATTCTTCTTTTTATCTTTTAACTGCGAACATGTACTCTGAAGGTGCCCTGTTTGATGACAATGGCGACAGCGGAAGGCTGTGTTCTCGTAATCTAGTGACTGAGTCCAGTGGAAATCTCCAAACTTGAGGTGAATCTGATCCCGCAGTCCTTTGCTGATGTCTATTTCTGCACATAGTCTGCCGTAAGTATAGAGACCATTTTCCCTTCTTGAGTTATCTGTAGCCAGGTATCATCCTAAAGTATTCCCAATGGCTAAGAAGACAAAGAAATCCCAAAAATGAGCCGGAAGATTTGGGAGCCCAACCCAAATGGGAATCTTCGAGATCACTGCTGTGGAAGGGTCGAAATCAGGAAACCAGGGGGTAAGAAAAAGCCCAGCTGTACCCCAAAACCAAGGGCCTCCCGTTAAGGCTTTCTGGTAGTCTTCATTTGAGTCAAAAACCACCAGGAAGAAGCCTTTTGAACATAGGAAAATTTTACATTTTTTAGTCCAGAAGGAATGGACCCATTGATAAAGATCTGCTGTACGAGGCCATAGCCCGTTAAATCTGCATATTAGTCCTGATTCTGCAAAAGTCTGATAGCGGTTCTCAACCCCAGGATTAGAGAGGCTAATGGAGGGTATCTCCTCTGATTTGTCAACCAGAAACGGCTTTGGAACGCCATTTGGCTGGGCTGTCTTGGAAGAAGCCTGAGGTTGGGCAGTGTTTTTGCGTGTTGCATCTTTGTAAGAGAAAAAAGGAGCTAAGGAGGTTTGCCCGAAGGAACCACCTCTTAAACGAAAAGAAACCCCAATAGAGGCATCCTTTTGAATGCTGTAGAAGGAAAGAGATAGGGGCTGCATAAGTTGCTTACCCTGATATAGTAGTCTGAGGCAAGAGGAGGGAATCCCCAGCCTGCATTCAAGTTTTTGCAGAAGATCCTGGACAAGATCTGTTGCATGCACCCATAACATTGTCGTTTTGCCTAAAAAATTGACTTGGATCTGAAATGCAGAGGCATCTTCAGGCAGATCTGGCGGGTGCGAGAGAGAGAGCTGCCTCAGAGATGAGCTCGTTTGACCCTGCCGCCTGAAGATAGTTTGCCCAAAGATCTGGGTTTTTTCTTGAGACTCCAAGATCTGCTGGGCTTCTGATCTGATGATTTGGTTGCATATCTGCGAAACTGACGGCTAGCCATCCCTTGCCGCCTTATCTATATCTTGACGTCGGATCTTGGGGTTTCCATGAATGCGGATCAGGTCACTGAGAAGCTCCTTGAAGTCGACCACCCCCCAGTGCTCCGGCAGATTAATAATCCACTTATTAAAGAGGCCAGAGCCACGCTCGCCCTTTTCAGACGACCCATCAGAGTTTTCGGAAAAGCAAAGCTCGGGATTTTCTTCTGGTGTTTTTTCCGGCTTCCGGAGAAGCTTCTTCGCCCGTTCGGAAGTAAGGTCCCATGAATCATTCGGACAGGGCCTTAACTCCTGTTCCCTGTGGGCATACCTGCAGTTATCACCGTGCTTGCAATCCTGTGATCGGCGCCTGAAATATGAACAAAGACTAGTTTTCCAGAAGGGGTCTGGGGCAGCCTCTTCGCTGCGCTTTCGTTTGAGGTTCTGAAGTTCTTCAGCCTGGCCATCGGGGGTGCTGGGATTAGGGTTCGGGTTTGGTCCAACGTCCATCGCAGTGAGCTCCTTATATATATATTCAAGTTATTATACACATGACACTGTGATTTTTTCACTTTTTTATAAGTGCATTTGTTCCCATCTATGTGGTCATATCGACATCTTTTTTTCTCAGAGGATATCGATGATGGATGCATGACACAAGAATTTGCAGTGGAATTCAAGTTCGACCAATCTAGTCATGCTAGCCACCGCGATCAAAGCCTAATGAAAGGGACATTAGGTGACGTTGGAAAGATACAAGAAATCATTCAAGTAGACTTATCTTCATTCCAATGTGTTATTTTTAGGAGTAAGTGGTGGGACACCTTCGATCGAGATAATGTAAAGGAAGATTGCAATAGTGGGTTAATATATATCAACTCTAGAAAGATGTGGCATGAAGTTAGGGAGCCTTATGTTTCCCCAAAACACTATAACCGGGTGATATTTTACCCAGATGTGTTAGATAAGGATTGATGATTTGTATTAAGACACTAACCTAGATCAAAACATGTTTTTGGAAACAACATTGTTATCATGCCAAGTGTCGAGGAATATAATCAAGGTGATGACAATGGAGAGTGATATGTACTTGTGTTATTTCATGAACTATACTATTGTTGTATGTTTTTGTTTCAATTATTTCGCTAAGTATTTCCAATTGTTGCTTCTCCCTTTGATTACGTCTCTGATACATGACTGACATACAAAATACATCAACCTCATACATAAAATACACTTTTTTTTATTAAATTAAAAATCTATTTATTAATATGGAAATGTAACTTTCAATAAAAAATAAAAAATAAAAACATTATCGATGCACCAAAAACACATTCATGCACCGGCTCTGGTGTGATATCAAACACAACCACACCATAGATGGTGCACACATACCTTTGACATACCACAGTTGGTTCACAAATTTAGATTTTCATAGCTTTGTGTCACACATATACATCATTGTGCACATATAACATTTTCACATCGGGACAGAACGTTCAAGTTATCTAATGCACCGATATATAACTATATTTTTAAATATTATTTAGGTGGTACATTAGGTAAATATGATAGCACTGGTGCACTCAAAACATACCAAGTGCATTGCATTTGTGATGGTGATTAAGATGCATTTGCCGAATTTCAAATAGACCTGGGATGCATTTTTTTCCTGTTTAGATTATGTAAAATAAATATCTATTTTTTTATGTATTTGTAACTAAATTATTTAAAGTAGACATGTCTTTATCATTGTGAACATGATGTAATATTAGCTAGGAGAATTGTGAAAAACATGAATTTTAGTGAATATGTCATGATAATTTAATTTGTATTATTTAACTCATATTTATTACTAAAAAGAGTTAAATTTGAACCAATATAGTAGAAAATAAAGAACCAAAATAGCATCAAAATGTTATATTTATATTATTAAAAAGACTTAAATTTAAACCTGTACAATAGCAAATAAAGAACCAAAATAGCATCAAAATGTTATATCTTTATAACTAGAAAACTGTTCACTTTCCTCTTTAAGGGAGAACTTCTAATAGAGCAAACCCCCAACTACAAGTAACTTGATCTATAGAAATTTCACCTATAGAACAAACTGATATATGCAATGTCCTAAAGCATAATACTTGTTCTACTTCTACAAAACATTAAGCGGAAGCATAATCGAATTCATTGAGCAACATCCAAGTAGAAGCATGCATAACTAATCAAGAAGAATAATCACACATAACACAAGATATATCCAGGGGAAAGCACCAGCATAAAACCCCAACCATTTATTATTATCAATCAAGTGGAAATCCTCTTCACAATACAAAAAGAATTAGCTCTCAAGCTATTCAGTTCTCAATGAACTACGAAGATATGAAGATATGTCTCATGAACCACCAAAGCCCTATTTATATAGGCTTTCCCTATGGTACTTACGTAGTTTTCTTGGAAAATAATAAAAAAAGAATATGCTATTAATTCCAACATACCAAAAACAACCAATGGTCCAACTACGTATTCCTTGAGAACACTAGTTCTTTAACCATGCAAAAACTACTTACTAGAAATAGTTAAGCATCTGATAGTACACTATCCCACATCTGATCTCAATTGGATTTTTGACAGAACTAACATGCAACAGTTATCCATGAGTGAATCCTCAATTATCTAGAATAATAGTTGTCACATGCATGCAAGCATTAACAAACTATATTTTATTATTTTAACAACTTGTTAAAATAATCTAACTAGACTTGACTAGTAAGAACTAAGTCAAATGATTCTCTCATTATAGAACTCATGCTTATTCCCTCAATTAGTGGAGGAAACTCATGTGCATTCTCACAAAGACTTCAAATTCGAATTTCCTTAATTAATTAACTCAATTGAATTAATTAAATTCTCTCATTATAAAACTCATGCTTATTCCTTCAATTAGTGGAGGAAACTTATGTGCATGCTCACAAAGACTTCAAATTCGAATTTCCTTAATTAATTAACTCAATTGAATTAATTAATTATTATTTCAAACTGCTGTTAAGACCAAAATTAATTTTACTTCCTATAGATAGACTAGGGAATGTTATAAATAGGAAGGGACCCAGAAATGCTATTTTTAGAACTTTCTATTTTTAGCAGTTTCACCTCTCACCCAATGTGGCCAATGACCTCACTAGCCAAACTACTATTTTTAGACATGTTATTTTTAGTAGGTCTATTTTTAACACATTCTAAATTTAGCATTTCTTGTTGCATATTTTTCAACACTCCCTCTCAACAAGAAAGGCTTTCTCTTGAACCCAATCCCGTGACTCTGGAATGTTCTACATGCAACACATCTACCTAGTCCACTTGCTCCAAAAACACTTGGAACAAAAAAACTCCCAACTGACCACTCTGTTGGGCTAGGAACATACTCTGATGTTGAAGCTCTACCTGTTGCTGACAAGTGTTCCCTCTATGACATCTGCGCTATTGCAACATCTCCATGCATGTCACACCATTGCACACCTCTCTGTGCCACCTAGCACTGTGCAAAACACTTGTGCCTCTCGCATTGCTGCAGCCTGCTAGCTATGGGTTGTCTTGGGATTTCTTGCACTGTTGCCCTCTCTGCCGCTCCATCCGAATCTGTCTCTACCTAATTAGTCAGTTCTTGCTACTCCACATTGGGGCTCCCATAGCAAGGTCTCATCCAAGAGGTTGGGTACCTCAAGGATCCCCACCCTCCAGCTTGGGACGATCACTTTATATCGCCCCACCTCCTTCCTGGAGGTATGGCTACATGTGATCCCTCAACCCACCTGGATCGAAGTTTCCCCCTACTGGAGGTCTCTGCATGAGTAGATGTCTCTACTTGATCTCCATTCAACTTCCCTTGTTGTGCCTGCTCCACAACCTCCTAAAGTTGTTGCACCAATCATGGCTCCTCCACAATCGTTTAAGACTTCTTCTGGCTCTGCATGTTGAGAGGTAATATACCCTCCCTCTCAACCACCAAGTCTCCATCAGTTGCCTTGCTACTCAAGGCTTTACATGCATCTTGAACCTCAAGAGCATACATGTTCTTGACCCGTGAACCAATCTGCTTCACCTATCTAGTGATGATGTGTCTAAGGAAAAACTTTCCCTTACTGAAGACTACATCATAGCCTCTATCTTCTAGCATCGCGATCGACACCAAGTTTCTCTTCAGTGATGGTACATACTTGACATCGGTCAAGGTAAGGCGAGATCCATGCGTACACCTGAGACACTATACTTCTCATCATTACCCATCGCTATGAGTATCTGGAGATCTTTCTCCTCCAAAGTACTGAACAAAATCTTGTCGTCGATCATGTGGAAAGAAGCTCCATTCACTACAACAAAACCCTGTGATTAGCATCACTTTTTACTTCCTTTTTTGCATATAGAGCCCATTTTTGGTGCTATTTGTGTCCATTTATCAAATATGGCACAAAACTTGATGCAAATTTTGCACTGAGTTTTGCACCAAGTCTTACATCAAGTTTAGCACTAGGTATTTTAATAGGTTTTGCACTAGATTTTACACCAAGTTTTACGCCAAGTTTTGTGCCATCCTTTGCACCATTTTTTGCATCAAGTTTGGCACCTAATTTTGTTTCACCAACTTTTGCATCCTCTATTGCATTTACTTTTTTCGCCTACACTTGCCTCAACTTTTGCATCATCTCTTGCATCCTCTTTTGCATCATTTTTTAAATCATTTTGTGCATCCATTTTTGCATATTTTTTTCATCCCCTTTGTGCCAAGTTTTGCATCAAGGTTTGTGTCTAGTCTTGCATCTAATTTTGCATCTACTTTTGTTGCATCGACTTTTACATCTTGTTTTGCATCCATATTTACATCCTCTTTTTCATCTTCTATTGTGTCCACTATTGCATCCATTTTTCTTGTGCCATAATTTGCACCTAGTTTGACACCTCCCTTTGCACCCTTTTTTGTTTCTAAATTTTCATCCACGATTGCGTCCTCATATACATCTAGGCTTTCATCAACTTTTACATCTATTTTTGCATCCCTTTTCATATCCACTTTTTCATCAATATTTTCATCGGGTTTTGTGTCTCATATTGCATCTACTTTTGCCTCGAATTTTGTTGCATCAAATTTTCAATCCTATTTTACATCCATTGTTGCACCCATGTTACGCCCACTTTAACATCCATTTTTGCATCTTATTTTGCATCGTCGTTTGCTTCTTTTTTTGAATCTATCATTACATCCACTTTTGTTGTGACACAAATTGTGGCATGTTTTGTACTTACTGTTGTACTCATATTTGCTTCCAATTTTGCATCCATCTTTGCATCCTCTTTTGCATAAAATATTGCATCTATTTTTGCATCCACTTTTGTGTTGGCTTTTGTATCTCATTTTGTATCTTCTTTTGCATGTACTTCGATTGCATCCATATTTTGCATCCAATTTTGTTTCTCCTATTGCACTCGTGTTTGCATCCAATTTTACATCCCTTATAGCATGCATCTTTTTTCATGTCTAATATTACATCCACTTTCTCATCGACTTTTGTTGAGCTATGATTTGTGCCATATTTTATGCCTATCATTGAAACCCACATTTTATTCCACTATTTCATCCACATTTGCATCCTCTTTTGTGTCCAAGCTTGCATCAAATATTGTTTATGTTTTTTGCATCCCATTTTGAATCTACTTTTACATCCACTTTTGATTTGTCCAATTTTGCAACTAATTTTCTGTCCACTATTGCACCCATGTTTGGCCCATGTTTACATCCATTTTTGCATCCAAGTTTTCCTCCTTTTTGCATTCAAGTTTGTGTCTTTTTTTTTTACATTCATTATTGTATCCACATTTGTTTCACCACAATTCATGCTATGTTTTATGCCTACTATTGTTCCCATGTTTTCTTCCACTTTTTCATCCATGTTTGAATCCTATTTTGTATTCAGGTTTGCATCAAATATTGCATCTACTTTTTCATCCACTTGTGTCAATTTTTCTATCTTTTTTTGCATCTACTTATGTTGTGTCCACTCTTCATCCAATTTTACGTTTATTTTTACCCACATTTTTTTTGTTCTCTTTTGCTTCCAACACACATCATATTTTTTGCATTGATGATATTTCTTATGACATTGAAAATTATGAACAACCGATGACAATGTCAATAATGAATATGATGATGATGACATGAATTGCAATTGTTATGATAATGAAAATTATGATAAATACGATCGGGGTTACAATGACAATGATGATGACGATGCTAATGACCTTGGCCATTCTTCCCAATTTTTTAATGTTGTCATGGTCATAATCATAATAATTATCTTTGGTTACGTCTTCCAAGTCATCATTATCTAATCACCATTATCATTATTTTCATCTTGGTCATCATCAACAACATAATGACGTGAATGATGATTATGAAGTTCATGATGAAGATGACAACAATTATGATAAAAATTATATTAGTTATAATGATGGGGATGATGAAAATTATAATGACGATGATAATGGTAGTGATGATGATGATCATCAATCATCTCTAAAAAATAAGGTTGTTATTTCTCTTGCATATATCATGTGTCCTAACAACCCTTTTCAAGCACTCGTAACATTTTTTGGGTTGATGATATTTCTTATGATACCTATAATTATTAGAAATTGACTACAATGTCCATAATGATGATGATGATGATGATGACATGAATGGTGATTATGATGATAATGAAATGACGATGATGATGGCGATGATAATGAAAATATTGAAGATGATGACGCTCCCTCTAAACTAGGGAGGTACTCATATTGAGACAAAAAAGTACTCTCAAGTTGAAATATTCATATAAGAAGGGATCTAGATTGATAAGCATCAATGATGATTTACATCATCATAGCCAACATTGTCAAAATAGAAAGGCCTTGACTAACAATTTTATCTCTCCATCAGATCAGAGCACAATGTTGGGAGGCATAAATTTGGACACCACTGCCTCTCTAGGCACTTACCCCACTAGGATGTTCACCAGGTATGTCCTCACATGATCATTCCCTAATCCACTATCATATTATTTGACACTAGTAAATGTCAATCCTCATGACTATTCTTATCTTGGATTAATGTACTTGACTTATGGCAGTTAGTCCTTCTCAAAATACAAATTCTCAAAGAATGTTGGTCCCATATGTTTATCCAATCCACCATTCTTCCTATTGGTGCCTTTACTAGGCTTACAACTATTAGTCCTGGCCATAGTACATGACACATGGATAATATGGTGTCTACCCTCACTCCCTCTCAACGAGAGAGGAGACATCCACAAGCACAAGATTTTCTCAAGAATCCCCATCATTTTCATAGAGAATAACATCATTAATTTGTTTTCATCGCATGACGCCTTTATGATTAAGCATTCATAGATTTGTGGAAAAATATTTCCCTTTTGTCATTTGGGTTGAAATAAAATAAAAAAATGAAAGCCAAAATCATTAAAGATACACTATAATGATTTATCTAAGTCTACCCTTGCATTTTCACTTCATAATTTAAGCACCTAATTGAGGATCTGTGGAATGTTTGTTGCCTAAGGGTTTAATATCTACTCTTGGTTTACTTATGTCACACTACTGTCAATTTATGTGACGGAGTGAAGTACATAAGTTTGTGGAGTTATTAGAACAGTGTATTAATTTAGTCACCACACACACATGTATTATATCTCATTGATCCACATGTGTGGGTTGGAGACTCATTTCTTGACAAATTTAATGGAGACTACTTTATGGATTTAATGGTATAGCTTACAAAATATCTTGTTAAACATTGTGATTCATCCTTTCTTTTCCTCGAGACACTTGATAATATTGAAGTCACTCCCAATAATCCATGGATATGGGGAGTATAAATTACTTGTGCTAGAAATAGAATTGAGAAATATAGGTTTTCCATTTGTGATATTGGAGTCATAGACATTTGATACATGGTAGTAGTCCTCGATGTTAATTAACTAAAATTGCATTGTCATAATGTGAAAAGAGGTAAACATATTAGTAACTTTGATGTCCTAATCATTTCAAATAATAACCATTCCACCCAAGTATCTCTAAGCATCAATTAATACTACTTGGAAATTCCTCCCCCATTTGCTAATTATATGAGGTAGAACCTCACTTAATATTTTTTTTTTCTTATGTCAACATTATCGATGGGTGATTTGCGTACCATTTTTCTTTTAGAAGTATTTGTTTTCCTTTATTTCTGAGGCCCCTCATGTTCCATGAGACTATTTTCATCGAGAATTTACACAGAAAGGAAGTATAATGTGACTAAAAAAAACATGTCTCAAGATTTAAGTGTTTGGACAATTCCACTTCATGACTCCTATATTTCCTTTAGCTGGGACCGAATGGTGAACATGATGGCATTAAGAAAAATTAACCAATGAAAATCTAAAAAAGACGTGATTTTTGACTTACTAAAAAAAATATCCATAACAATTTCATCAATCAATGAATCATTAAGAAAAATATCCAAAACAATTTCATCAAGCAATGAATCTTTGCATTATAAAATACAATCTATAAACCTTTTGGGAACGTTTTGCTAAACAATGCTCAAAAACCAGTATATTTAATATTAACATTTAACAATAATATGGACAATAACACATTTTGATAAATTAAATAACATATTATCAAGCATTTGCTAATAATTTAATAAATAATTTTATGGTAATATTAATAAAAATATTAATAATTCTAATATTAATATTTATACATAGTGATTTATATAAATTGTTTCTAAACAATTTAACATTATTTTTATTTATTAATATGAATAGGTGCTTTCTATATTTTTAATATATATGTGTGTGTGTGTGTGTGTGTGTGTGTGTGTGTGTGTGTGTAAATAACATAAAACCTCCTGGATCCGGGTGGCAGTTACGTTTGCACGGCTCTCCATGCAAACATTTAATACCCAGTACTGCCAGCTGCAGAGCAGCGTGGCCTCCCGGGATGTTAACTCATGCGAGCGCAGGATGGCAATTAAGGCAAGATTGGGAAGGGGATTTGCATTTATGCACTGCATCGTTCGATGCAACATTCTTCCTGTTATAACCATGACAATCCATGGCTTTCTCACCCTGCTCTATGCTCTGAGGTGCGACAATCCTGTAAAGTTGATGGAAGCAGGGGATGATGGAGTAATTCCGGGGCATCACCGCAAGCTCACAGACATTTCTCTCAAGGGTAATCCTTTCCCTTTTCTGAATTTCTGCACTTTGTTTATGTCGGTTATCTTCGTGGTTGTCTTGGTCGTTAGCTTGGAGCTGTTGGTCGATACCTCGGTCTTGTTAGTCGATAGCCTGGTTAAGCATACCTTTGGCTTCACCTGTCTTTGTCCTGGTAGTCATACTGCACATAATCCTATAAAAAACTACCTTTGTTCTAGCATAATGGTTCGCTCCGGCAAAAGGAAACATTCTGGGGGATGTCGTGACAACCGTCTGCATCCTCCAGCGAGTTTTTCCCTGGAAACTACGGCGGAACCGCTCAGTCCCTCCCCCGCTCATGAAGCTGGGCTGTCTGCTAGCTCTGGTCGGAAACCCAGGCCCAATAGTGCTTTTCAAACAATGCACTTTAAGTTCTAGAGTAACCTGCACAGGCCCCTGGTAACTGTTCACATCACCCTTATTCTCTCGGAGGAGGAAAACCTTGTCACCCCCTTGACTTGCATTGCCCCTGAGCCCTCTCCTGGCAGTGACAATTCCTCGGATAGCGACAGCAAGGAAAATTGGGTCAAAGAAAAGGATGAACAGGAGGCTTTTCTCAAAAATCTCCCTCCTCTGGACGACACAGTGCCTACTGCTGAGGATAAAATTCATGGCGAAGTGGAACAATCCATCACCATTCCTGACAGCGATTTGAGTGGCAATGAAGGTCTTAAGGATGGAGACACTGCTCGAGACGAGAAGAAAAATAATGACCCAGCACAAGAGAAGTAGCAACTCCTGGGATAGTCTCTCTTGTTTCGGCTCAAGTCTCAAAATTATGGTCGACTCTTTTGTGCATTTTTCTTACTAGTCTGTAGCTCCCAGATGGGATTATGACAACTCTGTTTTAGCTGAGTTGCATGGTTTTTTGTGTTTTTGGACAGACTCAGATTCTCTTCTTGTCGATGTATGTTCCTCTCTATGTATGCTTTCTGGTATCATGGACTTTGTAACTGCTTGCCCCAGCTTATGTCTGTAATGGGGCAGCTCTGTTTTGTCGAGTGCTGTAATGCCTCGCTCATATGTAAAAATATTTTGTGCTTCAGTTAATAGAAGTTAGTATTTGCAGAGGAAAAAAGAAAAAAAAAACATAAAACCCTAGTATACAATTTAACATTTATATTATTCATTAATATGAATACGTGTTTATTAATAATCCTTCGTATTATTTATATATATATTATCAGATATAACCGTTAATATAAATATAAATAAATATGAAGAGAATATTATCAGATATAACAGTTATTATTAAATATTACAAATGTATCCCCTCTCCCTCCCATAGTCGAACATAGTTGTTTTCATCTAGTTGTTAGGTTTACTTGTCTTTCTATTTAACCCTCTTCCTAGATCTGTTTCTTCATCGTGTCCTGAAGATGAACCACACTTGTTGGTTCGAAATGAGTCGACCCAAATCTTCAATGTGATTTTTTTCCGAAAAAATTCTTTATATATTATCAAGCCTAAAAAATGCCACTAACAAAAAACTATAAAGCATGCAACTAATGAAAGTGACCACTCAAGGCCACCATAAGACAATTAATCTATTAAGACCAAGATTAATGGGGACAAAGATCTACAAATGACAAAGGCAAACCTATTTTAACTTTATTGATTTATTAGGTTCAAGATGAACATTTCAAGATATAATGAAGAACATAATTAGTTTTATTGCATTAAGAAAACCCAAGCACATTCTATAACTTAGCAAGGAAGAGATGTATAATACCCATCTCAGCGACACAACACATCGCATTAAGTTAATTTTTATATATAATTTAAACTCCTATCATAAAATAAAAAAAATTGGGAATGAATGGATGTTTTAAAATCATTTTTATAAATATATATATAATATATATATTTATATATATATAATATATATTATATAGATTATATATTATATATATATATATATATATAAATAGATATATATATATATATATATATATATATATATATATATATATATAATTATATATATATTATATAATATATAAATATATATTTTCTTTGAAAAAAACAAAACTAATTTTTTTTTTTTAGAAAATACAAAATACTAAAACTAAATATATATTGAAAAAAAAAACTAAACATAAGGAAACTAGAATTTGAATTTGACACTCTTGTTCACTTTCGGAAACTCATATGGTGGAATTTGATCTCTTTATCTTCATATTTAGCTTTTTATTAAAAAATAAAAGCATACAAAAGTGGGAAAGAGCCATAAAGCATGGGGAAGCTTTTTCCTAAGCACAAAAGCATCTAAAAAGTGGAAAATGCCATTTTTATATGAGGAAACATTATTCAGCCAAAAGATTTTGCCCAAATTGAACTAATGAGGAATTTGGGAAATCTTCATAGCCTTCACTTTCTTATATATTGGAAGCTTGGCCATTGAGAAAATGATGAGAGTTCTCATATTGTCACGCTGCTTAGATCTATCTTGAGTGGGAGAGTTTTGGAGCTAGGAGTAGGGGGAGGTGCTGCTGCAACTACATCTGATTGTTGTAACTTTCATCCAACTCCTTTATTAATATAGATCAATTTTTCCTCCTTCCATATGTTTCTATTCATTCTTTACTTATTTTATTTAACTAATAAATGTATGGGATTTTGGTTTATATTTATTTATTCAATAATATTTATATGTTTCTAATAGTTTCAATTATCAAGATATTATGCTGTGAAGGTTGATTTATTCTCTCTCTTATGTGTAGGACCAAGCTTTGGAGATAGCTAGGAGTGCTTCCTAGCTATAATAGAAACTCCAAGAAGACCTGCATGCTACGACTCACAAGAATTCCTTCTCTTTTTCTTAATCTATACTCTACATCTTGATCTACTTAGAATCTCGAGCCTTAGAACAACCTTTCTCTTAATTGGTTTGTCCTAAGTTTCTAGGATAAACTCAGACGGTTTTGTGTTCTTCTAACTATGAATTAAATCCTACAACAAAATGAGATTTAGAAACTTTAATATATTTCACTATGTAAATGAAATTAGTAAAATGAACCCATAGAGGGGGTCATAAATGGAAATAAAAGTAAAACTTTAAATAAGAAGCCAAAAGTGGATGTAAACATGGATGCAAAATTGGGAGTAGAATTGGATGTTAAACTAGCCATCAAAACAAGATACAAGCAAGGACACAAAAAGGGTTTGAAAGTAAAATTAAAAAAGGGTGCAACACTAAAGACAAAGAAGGGAAAAAAAAGGGCATATGAAAGGATACCAAATTGGGCGCAAACAAGGATGCAAAAATGGACACCAAAATGAGGATGAAAAGAATGGTGTAAAATTAGGATGCAAAATTGGGTGCAAAAAGGATGAGAGAAAGACACAAAACAAGATGCAAAATGGGACTAAAAAAGGGTGAAACCAAGGATGTCAAAAATGATGCATAACTAGATGAAAATTCAAACTAAAATCGAGGTGCAAAATGAGATGCAAATGTGGACACAAAATGTGACAGAAGAAAAGGATGCAAATTCAGATGCCAAAAAGGATGCAAAATTAGATACCAAAAATGATGCAAATTTGGACATAAAAACAGTGCAAAATTGGAAAAAAAAAATGGTGCAAGAATGGGCATAAAAATGGCTCAAATTTGGATGCAAATCAAGATTCAAAATTGGATGTAAAATGAGGTGCAACAAATCATTTAAAACTTGGTGCCAAAACAAATGCAAAAGTAGACGAAAAAAATGGCTCAAAGTTGAACGTAACAATAGACACAAAATGAGATGCAAAGGTGGATGCAACACATGGTTCAACATAGGATGCAAATTTAGATGCTCAAAAGGATGCAAAATTGGATCCAAGAAATGGTGTTAAAAATGATGCTAAATTGGATGCAACAAATGATGCAAAATTAGCTGCAAAAAATGGTGCAAAATAGGATGTAAAAAAGGGAGATAAATAAAATTCAAAAGCAGATGCATAAATGCATGCAAAATTTGGCGCTAAATCAGATTCAACATATGGTGCAAAATTGGATGGAAAAAATGGTGTAAAAAAAGGTAGAAAAACTGGCGAAAAAATAGATGTAAAAATAAGTACAAAATTAGAAGCCAAAAAGGGCATAAGACCATATGCAAATATTGGCACAAATTGGATGTAAAACAGGCACTAAATTAGATGCCAAAGATAACGTAAAACTCGATGCAAATTACGACACAAAACTAGAAGCAATGAATGCCACAAAAGAGGAATTAAAAAATGATGCAAAAGTAGATGCAAAAAATGGCACAAAACTAGAAGCAAAACCTGTTGTAAAACCAAATGAAAATCTTGGTGCAAAATATGATGCAAAAAATGATGGAAAATTTGGCGTAAAAAAAGATGCAAAATTTGGTGCAAAAAATGACGCTTTAAAAATTGTACAATAGAGCCAGATTTAGCGCCAGGCTATTCATCCCAATTGAGAACAAAATCTGGTGCAAATTGCCTGTTTTGTTGTTGTGATTGTTAAGTAACCAACCACTTCCCACCATGGATGAAACCATGCATGCGAAGAGTGTGAAATCCAATTCAAACTGTGAAGCAAGTGCCTCACCTTCAGATCCTTCCCCAGATCCCTTCTTGAATTTCCTCCGTGGACAATTTGCAGCATAATGGCCCACCTCATGACAACGAAAGCATCGCACTTTTGATTTGTCAACCTTCTTCCCATCATTGGAAGAACTGGATTCGGAAAGAGAAACCTTCTCCTTCCCCTTCTTTGCCTTACTCATTAAGGCACAGTTCTCCTCATCATGCATGGATGAAGAACTATCTTTGGTGCTCCATCTGATCTCCTCCTGCATCAAATATGACCATAGTCGTTGCCAATTTGGCAGTTTCTCCCTTCCATTCACCAATTCTTGGTAACTATGCCAGCTCCTAGGAAGGCCAAGGAGTGCTAGACTTACCATATCCTCATCCGATGTCACGACCCCTACACTTGCAAGCTCATCCCTGCATGTGATGAGATTGGTCAAATACATAGAGATCGTCTCATCCCTTTCACACTTGAGATTTCGAAGTTTTTCCTTTAGTGCCAGCTTCCTCTGATCACTGTTATTCTGATATAAATCTTTCAATGTTTTCCACATTGCATGCGGAGTCTTCTTCCCATGGAGGCTCAACAATGTGATCTTGCACTCCCTCCAAGAGAATTCTCCTAGCTCTAGCCACACACTTCCTCCATTCCACCTGCTCAGTCTTGTCATTAGGCTTAGGAATTTCTTGATCAATGAAATCCTTAAGGCCATTATCTTCCAAAACTACCTCCATGTGATCCTTCCAAGCTATATAGTTTGAGCTGCCATCAAAGGCATACTCAAGCCTTAAACCATAGAATGCCATCGATGAAATAGATGTGATAAGAACTTGAAATCTATATCCCAAATAATAAACTTTGAATTTCTCCTGCTAGTATATTGTTCTTGCTTGATCACTTGTGCTCAGATACCATGTAGAAATTTCACCTTTAGAACAAACCGATATATGCAATGTCTTAAAGCATAATACTTGTTCTACTTCTACAAAACATTAACCAGAAGCATAATTGAATTCATGAGCAACATCAAGTAGAAACATGCATAACTGATCAAGAAAAATAATCACACATAACACAAGATATATCCAAGGGAAAACACCAGCATAAAACCCCAACCATGTGTTATCAATCAAGTGAAAATCCATTTCACAATACAAAAAGAATTAGCTCTCAAGCTATTCAGTCCTCAATGAACTATGAAGATATGAAAATATGTCTCATGAATTACCCAAGCCCTGTTTATATAGGCTTTCCCTATGGTCCTTACGTAGTTTGCTTAGGAAATAATAGCAAAAGCATATGCTATTAATTCCAACATACCAAAAACAACCAATGTTCCAACTACGTATTCCTTGAGAACACTAGTTCCTCAACCATGCAAAAACTACTTACTAGAAATAGTTAAGCATCTGATAGTACACTGTCCCACATTTGATCTCAACTGGTATTCCTTAAGAACACTAGTTCCTCAACCATGCAAAAACTACTTACTAGAAATAGTTAAGCATCTGATAGTACACTGTCCCACATTTGATCTCAACTGGTATTCCTTAAGAACACTAGTTCCTCAACCATGCAAAAACTGCTTACTAGAAATAGTTTAGCATATGATAGTACACTGTCCCACATTTGATCTCAACTGGTCTCTGACAGAACTGACATGCAACAATTATCCATGAGTGAATCCTCAATTATCTAAAATAATAGTTGTCACATGCATGCAAGTATTAACAAACTATATTTTATTATTTTAACAACTTGTTAAAATAATCTAACTGGACTTGACTAGTAAGAACTAAGTCAAATGATTCTCTCATTATAGAACTCATGCTTATTCCCTCAATCAGTGGAGGAAACTCTTGTGCATGCTCACAAATTAACTGAACTTGATTAATTAATTAATATTTCAAACCATTGTTAAGACCAAAATTAATTTTACTTCCTAACTCATGCGCATGCTCACAAATTAACTCAACTAAATTAATTAATTAATATTTCAAATAGTTGTTAAGACCAAAATTAATTTTACTTCCTATAGATAGACTGGGGACCCATAAATGCTATTTTTAGAACTTTTTATTTTTAACGGTTTCACTTCTCACCCAATGTGGCCAATGACCTTGGCCAAACTTCTATTTTTAGCAAGTCTATTTTTAGTACATTCTAAATTTAACATTTCTTGTTTTCACATTTTTTAACATGATCACAAGCCTTATTTGACATTCCCTTATGCTCATCTTTAGGGAGATAAATCATATTTAGGGAGATAAATTTTTAATTTAAACTGAAAAAGAGTTGTTATAAAGATTAAATTTAAATTGTTTGAACTTTAGTAATAAGACAAATTAAGAAAAAAAATAGATTTTATTAAGTTGTATTAAATCTAAATGGATTGTGCTGAGAAGCGCTCTACAACTCAGCATGGGAGAGATGAGAGGTGTTGTCACATAACGTTACATTTAAAAATAGTAAAACTAGCAATTGCACCAGATGTTGCAAGAGAACGTCGTAAAGCATTCAAGAATCCTGACATATAAAAAATTTAATGTAAACAAAAATTTAAAAAATAAAAGACATACGTAACATTTTATGAATCCTGACATATAAAAAATTCAAATTAAACAAAAATTTAAAATATAAAAGACATACTTAACATTTTATCATTAGAAATATCTTATGCATTCTACATCTCCATTGTTTACCCTTTTACATTACAAAGTTATCAAATTTATCTGAAACAATTTCTAACATGAATCACCATATTAAGTAATATTGGAAGATAAAACCTTATCACCAATGGAAAATTTATCAATTTTTTTATGAATAACATGTCATATTGAATTGGATGAACATTGTCATTACATATAAAAAATTTTATATAAAAATAATGAAATGATTGGTAAGTATTACATTGAAATTATCATTTGAACCAAATTAAATCATTTTTCATATTAGATTTTGAAATGAT
>APFE031409462.1:1178-19200 GCA_000404065.3 Pinus taeda | reverse complement strand
GAACTCAAATGTAGAAGCAACAAAATCAAAGTATGAGTCTTTATTTCAAAACCTCCATCATGATGTACAAACCAACTTTCTAAGATTACAAATGAAGATTCTAAGATTAAAAATGAAGGAGATTGTACTCCTATTTATACAATGGAATGAGATAACAAACTCATATTGATGATTCACTAATCTCTCTTTTAGTTCCATACATCTCTCAACCATCTAGACACATAACCCCTTTTTGTCCTTGATCTTCTCCATGAGATCATCACCTTCTCCATGAGGTTTATCTTCTCAAATTCGAATTTGATCCTTCAAGGCCACATAAAGGTGTCTTGGAAGCTTCCTTAGAACCTACACATGTCACAAAAACAACCCACTTTCCATATATAAAGTAAAATATATTATTTTCTAATATTTAATCAAGAATTTCTCTAAAAAATACTTAAAAATAAATAATATTTGGAAAATATAAATGAGACCTATTAATGGTGAATAGTAGGGAAAATGGAGTGACAAGGTGGTGAATAGTGAATGATATAATGGAAGCATAGGTGAAAAATGTATGGTAATGAGTGACATTTTGAAGCCCAATAGGGACGAATAGTAAATGTAAAAATAAGAGATGCAAGTGAAAAAGACATTCAAAGGAAATAAATAAATTGTACAAGATGCCTCTAGGGCTCTTGGGATGGGCAAGCCCAAGGAAACTCATAGCCCTATGGAGGAAACCAAGCTTTAGAAGCTAAACATGGCACTAAACTTCATTATTTGAATCAATCCAAGTATATTCCTGCTAGAAATGAAAGTGGAACTGCTAAATAACAAGTTTTTTCCACAAGAAGACTAAACAATACATGCCCCTAGAGGAAAATTCGAATTGGTACTTATACAAAATGATAAGGAAACATTCTCCTTGAAAAGAGGAAGCTTTCCCCTCCAAAATCCCTCAAGTAGTGGATCTGGTTTTCAACACTAGGAATTTGCATTTAATGAGAGAGAGCACATTCCTAGATTTTCTCATTCACTGGAGCTCCAAAATTTGTGCAATAATTTCATAATATCTTGTTCATTTCTTATCCAATCTTGATCCTCCTGTAGTAGGGAGAAAGTCCCTATATTATCTCATTCAGAATTTACTCCATATTTTCTCAATATTCTGCAAAAATAAATAATATTAGGCACATAATATGCAATTATATCTAAACCTTCCTAAGAACATATTGAAGCTAAAAAGAATTATTAAGTGTATAAGGAGAGGTTTAATATAGTATTCATGTGCTTAAGAAAGGTTAGATGGGGCTTAGTTTGTGTCTAATTCGGAGGCCCATCACACCCCCTACTGAAACTGTTGCTCATCCTCTAAGCAACCTATTCATCCTACTTGCCCTATGGTTCTTCATGTATGCTGGTCTATTTCATTCTTTGTTTGTTGGTCCATGTGTTTCTCCTCATGTTTCTCTTTTTTACGCAACCAACTCACAAAATAGAAGAAAGAGATAGATCAAAGACTTCAAAAGTAGCCTCTTCGAGGGGGTAACCTCCTTTACATTACAAAAATGAACAATTCTTAAATGATACAAATGACAAGACCTCCTTTCTATATATAGGAGTCTAAGGGGTCACAATATAATTAGAACTAACATAACAATAATAATGTATGGGCACAACTCAGATACGGGTGTCAACAATGGCATTTAAATGACAAGACGGACCACCGACGGGTTGGGAAGCCATATGGCTTTGTGCTTCATCCTGAGAGCCCATAGCAGCTGGATTAAAAACACCTTGCAGGCGACATTTATTATCTCCGAAAGATGTGAAGAGCTCATCTCCTTCATCACCATGGCCCCTGCAAATTGTTTTGTTTCTCCTCCCCTTCTCCATGGCGTTTGTTCTCCGCATGCAGCTGAACCGTGTTTCAGAATTGCTACAGGTAGTCGCTGCCTGATTCTCCCTTGTCAGGATTTTGGTAATGGTTTTCATTTTTCGTATTCCTGTCATTGTCTTCTTGCTTGTGGTTCGCCCACCCCTGCTCCCGCTCAACGTCACCTTCCTTCTAATTCTTCCACTGTCAATTCAGCCATGGCTCACCTCAGGCACCGCATGCGTAGTAGACGTGGAGGTTCGCGTGGTGGTTTTAACTGCTCGTGAGCTTCTACCAGCTCCACCTCTGACTCCCCGGACTCAACTACTGAATTTCCCAACTCAATCATTAACCCCACTCATAGCTACCCGAATAGCAGAAGTGGAAAAGGTTGGAGGAACAATACTGTGGATCTCCCACTCCCTCCTCTTTCTGGCCCTCACAGCACTCAATTTCGCTTCTGCAGTTCCCTATATAGGCCTACAATCACTGCTACCATTACAATTTCTTTTAAGGAAGAGTCTACGACGCAAGCTACTCTGTCCAGTTGTGGAAACAAGCAGAATAAGGCAGAGTCAGGTAGTCAGGGGATCAACAACAAACATCAAGGAGAAAGCAGGAAGGCTCTGCATGGCAAAGACAAAGCTGAAGATACTGGTAAGTGACAGATGGATGCTGCAGGCATGGTGGATGCTCAACCTATTCAAGGTCGAGGCACGTCTGAAGAGGATGAAGATTGGTATCAGTTTGCCTGCCGGATTGAGGAAGAGCCAACTCCGGAGGAACCACCAGCCTAACATGTGGCCTCATGCAAAGGTTTCCGACTCCCAGGTGGATTCGTCTCATTGTTTTGTGGCTTCTTGGTCTCGCGCAAAGGTACCCGACTTCCAGGTGGATATGTTTCTATGATTCGTGGTTTTGTGGTATGGATGTGTTCTGTCTCCACGCCAAGTGTCTTGAATTCTTTGGTTAACTCTTCGCCAGATGGAAATGTCATTCTGTTACTTGGTTATGTCCCTGTCTTTTTGGTTCAAGATTTGCATTCCTCTTTGTTCATTTTGGAAAACCAAGGTCTAGTTGTTCAATGGCTAGTTTCCCCCATAACAGGGGCAGTCTTTAAAGTTTCTTGGATTGGCTTCCCCTCTGTTGGGGCAATCCATTACCAATAGTTGCATTTTGTGATGATAGATGATGCTTAACGTCTCTAAGATCAGGTTTCTCTGTAACTTTTTGTATCATATTAATAGATCAATACTACTTAGAAAAAAAAAATGTATGGGCACAACAATAACAATAAGGGGCTATAATGATAACAATAATAAGGGAATACACTAGTATTATAGGGACCTAACATGCCCCTCTCCTTAAAAAAATTGTTCTCCTCAACGCTTGAGTAGTTCTGGATGCTTTTGCATAAAATTCTCATCCTCCCATGTGGAATCTTCAGCGAGTAAGTTCTTGCACTTCATGAGATACTCTGAAATTGATTGATTTCGTAGCCATCGAGTTCTTGTTTCTGTGACTGCTTCAGGTTCGAATATGACTTTTACTTCCTCATCAAGTTTTGGAAATATTGTTTGAATTGGGAGCTTGTCACCTATAACCTTATTTAAGCATGAAACATGGAAAATTGGGTGCACTCTGGAAGATGTAGGAAGTTCCAATTTGTATGTCGTATTACCAATCTTTTGAAACACCTTGTATGGACCATCATTCTTTGGTGATAATTTATTATCCTTCTTAGATTGTGTTAGGGTCCTATAATAATATGATTCATAATTTTGAATTGGCTATGGTTAGTCTTGTAATATTGTACATACTTTTTCTTTCTGCAAAATGTTTTTCATATTAAAAATTAAAAAACGTAAAGAGGGTATGTCCTAAAAGAGTAATCAAAGGACAAAAAGAAAGAAAAAAGGATAAAACAAGTAAAAAAAATGAACCCCAAAAAGAGATAAAAATAGATTAGGAAAGTGTGCAAATTCAAATGCCACTACTTCTTACTTTGCTTTGTGAAATAAGATTGTGTGTAGCTTGTAAAAAATGCCACAATCCATGATGGTCAAATAGCTTAATCTTGACTCATTCATGCTTTAAATTTCATGTTGATAGATAGAGAATAAAGATCTAGCCAAACTGTTTAACCTTGGCAGATCAGTAGTTAGGTAGAGAATAAGAATGAGCTCATCAGCTTAATCTGAGCCACTGGAAGTTATAAGGTTAGAATTAGACAGTTTGCTTATCAAAAGAAAAAGAAATAAAGGGTTAGCAAGCTCAAATGCACCCAATAATTGAAGAGAAAATGTTAGGGTAAATAAAGGGTAGGTAGAAAAAATGTTGCAAATGCACAAGGTTGCTAAGTCAAAAGCACATTCATCATGCTTAATCCTATGATTCATGTGTAGGAGGAATGCTGAAAGAAAAAGGATATTCACCAAAGCTTGGTTACTAAATTTCCCCTCATTTCACTACACCCCCAGATACTTATTTGCTAATTTCCCCCATTATCCCTTCATTACTTATAAATACCCTTCCCCCTCATTTTGACCTTTACCCCTTGGTTTCACACATTCCCCTAGAAATTACCCTTCAAAAATCATCCCCCCTTCCCGAAACCCCTTTTCCCTAGTGTGAAACCCATTCCCCATTACAAATGCCACTTTCCCCCATTATTAGTTTCCTTTTCCCCTTAAAAACCCACAAAAACCCTTTATCATATGTTTTTATTTACTATGCCCCCGCATTATGTAATTAACGTCCCCACTTTATATTTCCCCGATACCCTTTTTAACCCACCAACCCTTGGTGCATTTAAAAAACCCCGCCATATAACCCATGGTCCCACCTTATTAACCCGCTACTTATATTAAATCCTGACATTATTAATTAATTAATTACAATTAAAACTCGGGCCCCACTAACCACTTTCTCGACTCCATCCATGCAACTCAACTGTGTGATATCCCTCCGATATCCCACCCCTAGATCCAATGGTGCACAACCATATTGCGCGGATTCGTCGTCCGACCATTAACAGCCCAAGAGCACGCGAGATTCGCGGTTTTGGCTGAGCTCTGTTTGGCTACGTGGCAGCACCATGTTATATCGCATGCTTGCGAAAAATACCACCTACCATCCAAAAGAGGTGTGATATCGCACAAAACCACCTCCCCGCCTAAACCAAAAACTGGCCACTGATCATTCAATAAATTCCACGCCAAAATGTAACCGTTATCGGTTAAAAGGCCGAAAAAGCCCCAAATTTCTCTTTTCGCTTGTTTTTCACTCCAAACTGTTGCTTAGCCAATTATGACACCTTGAACCTCTAAGTAACCAATTCACAGTTGAAGCCTCAGTACCTTCTGCAGCTACCACAGAAACCCGTCTGCACACCAAACCGTTAAATTCTAGGAATTCTTGAAAGAACCAGAACGACCCTGTAAATTTGAATTGTAAACAATAATTCTCAAAGGTTAATTGATTAAATTAATTAAAAAACCTTCCTGAATTGAAGAGAAACCTACTGTACATCCTAAACCCTCTTTTACAGACTATAATTAGCCTCCCACTGTCCAGAGATCTAAACCTTACTCCCAAAACCACTAAAAGCATAATTCAATTCATTAAACCCAATTATGGCTTCCCAAACCTCTCTGGATGTAAGACCTCTGCAAACCCCTCACCTGGATATTGACCACCTTGCATTAGTTGATAGAGAATTTCAAATTAAAGACACTTCTTCCTCTGCCTACCTATTAAAACTCCACTAATTCAGTAAAGACAAGTTTTTAAACCAAAACGATGACATTCACCTTTGGGAGTCAAATATTTTCAAGTACTTGTTTCCACAAGTACACCCATTCCTAGAAATCATCCACTTTTGCCAAGCATGCTATATTCGAAGTCAGAGAGCCATAGTCACCCCTGATCAACAGATTTTGTTCACCATTACAACATAATCAATTAATCAAATGCTAAAAATCCAGCCAAACCAAAATGAGATCCCATTTTCAATTGAAGGCTTGCTTGAACTCTACACCAAGCTAGACATTCCCAAGAAAGCTCAGATTATTCAAACTTTCCTCATTAAAGAGTCTGACACTCCAATAGATAGTCCTCCATATGCTGCCACCATTTTTTATGAGAGAGGCAAACAAATTATTACCATGCTCTCTTGCATTTTAGGGTACACCATAGATGAACATGTGAATGAGGTTGTTATGGTTTTCCTTTCTATCTTTTGCTTAGGCAAGCCTCCTGCTATAATTTATAACTATGCTCAGTTCATAGCAGACAGAATTCATGAACATATCATTAGACTACCAAATGAGAGAGTATTCAAATACTCATATGTATTGTTTCATATGTTCTAACATTATTAGTTAGACAAGTTTCCAATCAACATTTAGAAGTTAGACACCAAAAGCAATCAAAGATCACTCATCTATTGGACACCATTAATCCAAATGTATCCCACTATATTTACTTGCAAAGACTTCATGGATTCATTTTTTCATCCTGTTATAAACATGCTAACCAGTCGATATCAGCCCAGGATCAGTTAGGAGATTAAAAGAGTTTTACAGTTGGCAAAGAACAGTAAAGTGGGAGACTGGTATCTATACGAGGACCACATAGAGATCAGGATATATGGATGCCAACTAGCTCCCTACAAGTTTCCCAAATACCTCCCCATGAAGATATTTGCATTAGAGTACTTTAGGCAGATTATAAACTTTGACGAAGTCGATTTCCTATCAGCTAGGAAAAAGACCTAGTTTAAAATGAAAAACCAATTGGGCCCCTTTATTTGTAATAATAGGGAAGCTGGACCAGAGGTTGATAAGATTCTACAAAAGATGAATTTCAAGAATAGTTTTATGTGGCAATATGACCCTCACGGAGTCATAAATAAACTAAGACTCAAAGTCAAATTGGGTCCTTTCATACATCATCCCAGGCCAGACATTGAAAGATTTGCCAACCACTCAGAATGGTTGGAAAACACTTTGATAAATATGGATAATACTGTAGTAGAAGTGGAGAATAAATTAATAGATGTGGAAAAGTAGATTGATACTAGTTCATTTCTGTAGGTTCCAGCCCTAGGAGAACATATGAATATTCCTCCTATTTTGCAGACTCCAGCCAATGAAGACAAAAATGCAAAGAGAACCAGGGAAGAAGGTTCTAGTTCAGCCATAGAAACCACAGATGACCAATTTGAGATCAATTACAGGAAGAGGCCCAAGCTTAATCCTGTAACCGAACAAGAAGACACCATTGGAATAGTGGAAATCACTGACACTGACACAATGGTGGGAAGGAGAAAAGGCCCACTAGCTTCAAAAGAAACACACCAGCCTTCTACATCAAACGCTCAACTTATTGAGAAACAACTCAGCATTGAAGTCTCTTCATCCAGTAGGCCTGTGGATAAAGAGAAAGATATTAAAGAGAGGTACAAGGAAATTAATTTAAGGAATGATACATTGAAGGCTAAGACTTATGCCCAGTACTTCAAGCAAACACCTGCCAATCAAAATAGGTTAATGTCAGCCTTCGACATTAAGACTGGGAAGATGCAAATGACATTCATGCAACCTACAGTCCAGTAACCAAGATCATCAGCCGACTATAAGAAAACAAACTTTGAAGTTTTAGCCAGGGATGTTCACCCCATTGACCAAATTGAGTTTCACAAACAGGTAGGTGAGATGATCTATTCCACCATGACAAACAACGCTATGACTTTGCACAAACTCCAAGGCTCACTAGATAATATCACAGGACAATACAAGCTGGAGAAGGCTTCTTCACAGGCCAAGGACAATAGAATCAAGTCACTGGAAGACTTGGTGGTTGAGCTTGGACATAATCCCAATGATTTCAAGGCTACCGTGAAATTGATAAAGAAGAAAAATGAGGATATTGCTACTCTCAAAAAACAATTGAAGCTGCCCCATTCAGAACATCCACAAACCAAGGAGGTCCTTGAGAGGCAAACTCAGCAGGAGGAAATGACGGACCTTGTTCTACAACTTAATGACCAATTGAAAGAAATGGAGAAAGAGTTGGACAACTTAATATAGCTGAAACAGGCCAATCTTGAGACTTCCACTGCCACAACCATTCCATCAATCACTACAATAGTACCATCCACCTTGGCAGCTTCATTGGCTTCGACAGCTCCATTGGCTACAACACTTCCAGCTGCAACATTATCTACATCAGCAACAGGGTCCACAACAACAACAACTCAGCCAGGTGATGAGGCAAGTAAATTGGTCAAAGCAATGGAGGACATGTCCATTCAGACCTCTGAGATAAATAGACTCAAAGAACAGTTAAGGAGTCTAGAGGATGAGAAGAAAATAGCTCAGATTATGCACAAAGATGAATTTCAGAAGTCAACCAGGATAAATGAGAGGATAAAGAACTTAGAGAAAGAACTAACATTGGAGGAGCCACTTGGCCAAGCCAAAGAACAACTATGGGTCAATATCATTGACTCTGTCAATGATATTTGGCCATTTATACAAGTCATCTTTGAACAAAGTGACTTAGTCAAAGAGGCTACAGAAGCAATACGAAGAGTTAAGGGTGAACTTGGACACATGCCAGAAGAAGCCACTAGAATAATCCACTTCCTTAACTCTAAAAACAAAAATGAGTTGCAGGCGCTGGACATAGCTGACAAGACTGGCACAATACTAGAAGTGAAAAAGGTGCTAACCAAGAGGAATTTAATGATGAACCTTGAGGACAAATGCCAAACCATGCAACTGGCTATAGACAGGTTCATGGTAAAGTTTGATGTTTTGAGGTAGAAAGGTCTGCCAAATCCCTTGGTGATAAATGACAAATTGATGCCACAGGAAGACTACAACAGGAGAATCAGAGAGGTGGCAAGGGATCAGGCAAATACTTATTCTATGAAGGGGATTCCTACTAGAAAGATTCTATATTAGACATTTGAGAACCTATTTTACCTCCAGCATGAGGTAAAACACCTTTTTGTGAACAAGCCCACCTTTGCTAAGTACACAGAAGCAAATGAAATTTACAGGAAAATGGTAAATATCAAATTACTAGATGTAGATATTGGGAGAAGTTAAATGACTTACTGTAAAAAAGCATAGTAAAAGTGAAAAATCACAGTAAAAGAAAAGTAACAGGCTAGCCAGATGAAAGAGTATCAGGGTAAAGAGTATCAGTTAAAAGGGTAAAGTAAAAAAGAACAGTCAGCGTGAAGATCAACAACAAGGAAGAGAATAAACAACAAAAGATCAAAGCATAAAGACATGACAACCAAATAAACAGGGACAACATACAACAATTAAACATCTGTCTCTATCTTCTTGCATGAAGGTATTTCTTTTCCTAGGTTAATTCCCAAGACAGTTTGGGATATTTTGTAAACTATTTTTGTATAAATACTTCATAATTCGAAGTATTGAGGGTGGGTTGCTAGACATTTGTAGAGTTGTATTAATCTGAAACCTAAGGGTTCACTGTATCATTTTTTTCAAGTCAGCAGACATGACTGAGTAATAAAGAGATTGCATTACAAGATTCATGTGTTAAGCTACTTCAGTGAAGTATTTTTCTTTGTCAAATTGTTATTTCCTTATGTATTTCACAAACTTGCATGTTATCTAAATTGAATGAATTAACTGGAAATTTATTTCAGAATTTGTTTAAGTACACTCTATCTTGAACAGTTAAACACTTTAATGTTTTCTTCTGATATCCCGATTTGAGAATCCTTAATTGCTCTCATGTCTCGATTGATCTCTTTCACTTCCTTCATAATCTGGTTTAAGGAACCCTTAATTGCTCCTTGGATCCGATTGAAACCACTTCACCATCCAGCCTTAAGATCTGAATTTACTCAGATACCTTGCCCTGTAAACACTATTTTTAGAACTTGATCTAGTTCGGTTTACTTGACATTTGACCCCATAGCCCAATGGTAAAACACATCCCTCTATCCATCTAAGTAAGCAATCCCACCACCAAATCAAAATCAAAACCTAAGTAAAATCATAACTAGCCTAAAATCAATTAACTAAACAAAGTTAAATCATAAAGAGAGAGCCCTCTTTGCGCATTAGGAAGGCTAGATCCTAATCTCCGAAGTAGGTTTGTGGTTACCTCTATCATTTCTTTCACATCAACTGTAGAGAAATTTTGGAGTGATAACAACTTGCTTGAGGGAAATTTGTTTGTATGGTTGTAGTCGTATAAATTCCCAATCACCTATATCAAAACTTCTTTCACTATGATGTTGATCTGCTTGTTGTTTCATTCTATTCTGCGCCAAAGTGAGGTTATCCTTTAAGAGTTGGAGAATTTTTTGTTGATGCTCGATGTGATCTTCCACTGCTTGAACCTTAGAATTTTCTCTTAAATAGGATGTGATGGACAGTGGATGATATCCATAAAGTGCCATAAATGTGGTCATTTTTGATGCAATATGGAAGGAAGTGTTATACCACCATTTAGCCAGAGGTAACCATTTGACCCATTGTGTCTGTTTATTAGATGCAAAGCATGAAGATATCCTTCCAAACATTTGTTCACTATATCAGTTTTCCCATCAGATTGAGGATGATAAGATGAACTATGAGCTAACTGAGTAACCAAACAAGAAAATAATTCTGTCCAAAAATTTCCAGTGAAAATAGGATCTTCGTCACTTACAATAATCTTTGGGTTTCCATGTAGCTTTTGAATTGTTTCCATAAATGTAGTAGCAACTGTACTACCTTTAAATGGATGAGATAATGCACAAAAGTGTGCATACTTGGTAAGTCTATCAACTACCACCATGATGACACTCTTTCCTTTGGACTTGGGTAAACTTGTGATAAAATCCATTGAAACCTCGTCCCAACGTTGACTTGGATTGGATAAATGTTGTAATAGACCCCAGGTCTTAACTGTCTCAACTTTATTTTGTTGGCAAACCAAAAATTCTGCCACAAACTTTTGAATATCAGATTTAAGGCCATCCCAAAAAAATTCATTCTTAACCATGTGGTAATTTTTTAAAAATCCTAAATGCCCTCCTAAGGGAGAGATGTGAAATTATAGAAGAATCTTTTGTTTGAGTTGGGAATTCTTATAGAGGTATAAGCAATCTTTGTACCATAACGAAACATTTTTCCAACTAAATGTATCAGATGTACTAGGATCTTGCTGCAACTTTTGAATGAGTGCTCACGCTTCTTTGTCATTCTTCTATTCATCCTTTGCTTCGTTTATCCAATCTAGTTGGATAATAAAAATGGCACAAAGCAATGCTTCCACATGTTCATTCTTTCTTGAGAGTACATCTGCAAAAACATTTTGCTTCCCTTTTTTGTGTGTGATTTCAAAGTCATAACCCAACATCTTTGTGACCTGGCTTTGCTGCTCTTCTAAAGATAATCTTTGTTCTAAAAAGTATTTAAGACTATCATGATCTATTTTTACCTTGAAGTATCTTCCCATTAGGTAAGGTCACCATTTCTTAAGTCCATGTAGTATTGCTAACATTTGCTTCTCATAAATAGCTTTGTGTAAATACTTTTCATTGACTGGACGGCTTTTGAAAGCAATGGGTCTATCTTCTTTCATTAAAGCAACACCAATTCCATTTCCCTAGGCATCAAATTCCACAATAAAAGTTTTTGTGAAGTCTGGCGTAGCTAAGATCGACGCTTGGCACATTGCCTCTTTAAGATGTTAAAAGGCCTTTGTTGCTGCCGGAGTCCAAGAAAATGCATCTTTCTTCATGTTGTTAGAGGTTCCGCTATTCTCCCATAATCCTTAACAAACTTGCGATAATACCCTGTCAACTCGAGAAATCCTCGCAGATGCTTTATGGATGTGGGGATTTTCCATTCTTTAATGGCTTTAATTTTTCTAAGGTCTACCTTAACACTTTCATGAGATACAATATGACCCAAATATTCCATCTCTTGTACTCCAAAGAAACATTTGGAGGTTTTTGCATATAATTGTTTCTCCTCGAATAGTTTGAGCACTGTGTCAAAACGTTGAACATGACCCTTCCAAGACTTGCTGTAGATTAGTATATCATCAAAAAATACTAACACAAATTTTCTAAGGAAGGGTTTGAAAATGGAATTCATCAAACCTTGAAATGTAGAAGACGCATTGGTAAGGCAAAAAGGCATGACCAAAAATTCATAATGGCCCTCATGAGTTCTAAATGTTGTTTTCAGAATGTCTTAAGTCTTGATTCTAATTTGTTGATATCCTGAACGAAGGTCCAACTTGGTGAAGTAAATTTCTCCATGCAATTCATCCAATAATTCATCAATGACAGTAATGAGAAATTTATATTTAATAATGAGCTTGTTGAGCTCCCTAGAATCTGGACACATGCACCTTGATCCATCATTCTTGTGCACCAATACTACTAGAGAAGAGAAAGAACTTTGACTAGGCTGAATTATACCAGCCTCTAGCATTTTTGCAACCATACGTTCAATTTCACTCTTTTGGGCATAGGGATATCTGTAAGGCCTGATGTTTCGAGGAACACTTTCTAGAATCAAATGAATAGCATGATCATGATCACAAATAGGTGGGAGGCCTTTGTGAGTCTCAAATACCTTGGAATGATTGTCCAAGACTTTTTGGAGATATGGAGAAATAGATGATTTCGATGTGGGAACCTCTAGCGAACATAATTGTGCAATTACACTTGATTTTTATTTATTTAGAAGCTTTGTCATGCCATTAGAGCTAATTATATTTCCCAATTTCCCTGCGATACCCCTTAATTCAACTTCCTTTCCTTTTGAAAAAAAAATTTAAGAAAAGTTCTTGAAAATTAAAAGCTATCGTATCCAAAGATTGTAGCCGTTGGACTCCTAGTACAACATCAACACCACCCGTTGGAATGGAAAGCATTGGACTATTCAACACATATTCTCCCATGTATAACTTGATATTATGGCACTTTCCAGAGCAATTTATGGTTCCTCCATTTGCAACCATCACTTGACACTTTGGTGCTGGATATATGAAGCAATTCAATTCCTTGGCTATCTTACAATGAATAAAATTATGGGTACTACCCGAATCAATCAATACTATTACCTTTTTATTCTTGATGTGTCCTTCTATCTTGATTGTTTGAAGAGTGGTAATTCCAACCAATGCATTACAAGATATGGTCATGTTGATTTCTTCTTTCTCTAGGGTTTGTTCCTCATGTGTATCCTCTTCTTTTGATGTTTCTTGTTCCTTTTCTTCCTCCTCTTCACAATCTATGTAAAATAATTTCTTCTCAGCACACTTATGACATTTAGTGTAATTTCTATCACAACTGTAACAAAGACTTTTTGCTCTTTCTTTTTCCAATTTTTGTGGTGTCAACCTTTCAGGTTGTGGAAGGCTAGGGGCAACAACACTTCCACATTTATAGTTGTTTGTGGTAGGCTTCCTTGTTGCCATAATTTTGCTTTCAATTTTTCTTGCCAACCTGAATGCCTTCTCCAATGAATCAGGTTCCCAAAGGCAAACCTCATGTTGGATGTTATCCTTTAAAGTCCCTATGAACACATCAATCCTATGCTCCTCTGGAATATCTTTTACCCTTATATTCAATTTTTGGAAGTCCTTAGTGTGCTCCACCATTGAACCCTTTTGTTTGAGATTTATCAATTGGCTAAAAAAAGTGTTGCTTTTTGTATCCTCACAATGTGTTATCATTTCTTCTGTAAAAATTGCCCAAGTGACAATTTATTTACGAGAGCAAATCCATATACCATACAAACTGATTGGGTTCCAAATATAAAGTTGCAATGTGTACCTTTTGTGTGTGTGTTTGCACATTGTGGAGATCAAAATATTGCTCAATCTGTAGTATCCATGTTATGGGATCCTTGCCATCAAACTTCCTCATATCGATCTTTGGAACATCGTGGGTCTTCAATCCAACATCAGAGTCTATGAAATCATGACGAACATTTCTTTTGTTCTCATCATGAGTTTCCTTTACTACCCTTTCGCCATTACTAAGAATTTATTGTAGCAACTTTGTCAAATCTATCTTCAAATCTTCCATGTTTCCTTTAAGTTTTAATTCTATACCATCCATATTGGCTTGCATGCCATTATTTAAGCTATCCATCTTGGCTTCAGTAACTTTTTGTGAGATCGAAATTTGTTGTACTTGGTCCCGAAATTTGATATATCATGTTGCATCTCTTCCTCTTCTTCATGTGCCATAGTAGAGATTTCAGGTTGCTTACTTGGTGTTTCTATTTTCTTTCTTTGGTTCATAAATGAATGAAAATTATGCTTCACAATGTGCTTTTAATCACTTCAAAATATTTTCTCAAACAAAACTTATGAAAATTAAAAAAAAACTACAAACATTTTTTTTCTTTCGCTTTGTATGAGATCGATCTTGAAACGCCTATCACTATGTAATTTCAGATTTCCAAGTTTTGTAATTTTGGCCTGGGATAGCCCTCTGAGTCCTCTTTCCAACCCCACAAGTCTGATCATGATTGGATTCTCCATGAAAGAGTTATGCCCAATCTCCCGCGATGACCTTATTATAGATTGGTTCAGTAGAGCGAACCTGTATGATGTGCCATGTGTCATTGTTTCATCTTTCAGCTCTGAAAATGATACCAAACAAACTACAGTCCGTCCTATTTCTGTCACTTTTTACTAAATTTGAATCCGACGCTCAGAGAGAAAGTTATGATGATTTTCCCAAGGTGACCTGTTTGAGATTGAATTTTGGAGCCTACAAAAACCCTAACTTCCTCAGTTCATATCTCCGAAAATATAGTGAGACAAGCTCTAAAATTTGGTCGTAAGGTTCATCACGATTTTGGCTGAAGTGTATTTTAATTTCAGCTTCTGAAACTTCGTAGGAAAAAAATTATATTGAAAATTCCACGATGACCTGTTTGAAGTAGCGAAACCCTAAAATCCAAAGCTCTGATTCAATTGTTATGCAACCAACTCACAAGATAGAAGAAAGAGATAGATCAATGAATTCAAAATTAGCCTCTTCGAGGGGGAAACCTCCTTTACATTACACAAATGAACAATTCTTGAATGATAAAAATGAGAAGTCCTCCTTTCTATATATAGGAGTCTAAGGGGTCACAATATAATCAGAGCCAACATAACAATAATAATGTAAGGACACAACAATAACAATAGTGAGCTTCTATGGGGCACAATAATAACAATATGGGGAAAACATGGGCACAAAAATAACAATAAGGGGATATAATGACAATAATAAGAAGGGAATACACTGGTATTATAGGGACCTAACACTCTTCTTGCTATTCTTCTATTTTCATTTCTTCCCATATCTTAGTTTCCCATGGAACTTCTAATGCAAGTTTAGGTTGCTTCTTTCTCTCAGGTGATTCTTCATTGTTTAATGGTTTCTATTTATGAGGGAAACATATTGCTTTTGGTTTGTCTTCTTAGTATTCCTCTGGCACTTCTCCTTGCGGAAAGAAGAATTCTTGGCATCCATTACCTCATTACTAATGTCATTCTCATTGAAGTCTAAGCTTCTTACTGCTGATACAAATTCTTGGCCATGACACGTCATACTATCCATCAAATTCTTATGAACACCCTTAACTAGCAATATGAATTCTCTTTATTCATTAAATTATGGAATTGAAAACACTTAACAGAGAGATTTTTCTTCTTACAGAGGGAGAAACGATGGTCAATAAACTGAAGAAAAAGAAATGAATGATGTGATAACCAACCTACTAACTTGGATACTTTTCACCCTTGGAGAATTTATCATTATACAATAAAAAATATCTATAGAAAATACTTTGCAGCTCTGTTGTGTTTCTTTATACCTTGTAGCAATCAATTAATCATTATCCAACACCCTAATAGCAATTTTTTTCTCTTGTAGCCCTTTGTTAACTTCCTGTAGTAATCTGTATATCTCCTGTAACAACTTTGTTCCTTCCTATAGAGCTCTGTTTCTCCTATAACAACTATGTTTTCTCATGTAGCATTACTGGTACTCTTGTATCAGCCAACCCGAATCTTGTAGAAGCTATTCTTTGCATGCCAAGAGGTGGTGGGTCCACCTTTTTATTATTATTTTTTTATTTATTGATTTTTTCATTATTTTTTATTTTTTTAAAATTTTCTCTATTTTTTTTTCATTACATGCAAAATAAACTCAATGTGTTTTGAGTTGATTGGGTTGGTCCTCACCTACCCCTTCACACTCCTTGTCCTCCATCACGACCATATTGGCGACCATACTAGGGACTCGATCCTCAGTGTAATAAACTTTGAGGAAATCTTAAATCTCATCTTTTGCCCCTTAAGGCCATTTTAGAGTTGTTAAGAAGTTTCATAAAAAACAATTAAAAAAATAAAATTCTGGCTCCCAAAAGAACACACTATACCAGGGAAAATCCAGATCCAAACCCTGCTACAATAGTTGATGATCCTGACAGAATTTTAAGAAAACCAAAAAAGTTAGAAACTCAAGGAAGTAGTAGTCAGTTAATTAAAGCAAATTCCCTCCCTAAAGGATTATCAATTTTAGAGGATATTTAGTTTGATTTTTCATTTGAGCTTTCTTTGTTTAGAACCAAATCAAAAAATTCAATTCATGAAACTGTAATAGACCCTAATTTTATTCAATTTATTGAGTAAAAAAAGATGCCTATACATCCTGATTTAGATCAACTTGTTTTGGATACTTTTGATAAACTAGAAGCTTTAACCTCAACTTTGATAAACCATATAGACGATGCCTATCTTCAACAATCAATTGAATTAGCTGCCCTCACTACTGCTGCCTCTGAACTTTCTACAGAGTCTCCAAAAACTGTAAATACAACTTCATTTACTACTACCTCACCTATAATATCCACCACAGTTCATTCCCCTAAACCATTGATACCTCAACTTCCTCTCCAACCAAATATCTCAAGTTCATCTACACCCATCTCAAATCCTTCTTCTAGCACCACTACTTTGGCCCACAATCAAACCAAAATTTCAGCCATGGCAGACAGATATGCACCTTTGGTTTTATCAACCCAACTAGATGCCATGCCCCAAGACTATCAAAGTAAAATATTTTTGTTTGATGCTACTGGTCAGTGTACTACCCAACAACATGTGAATAAAATGACTGATTACTTTGAATTGCATAAGATTGATGAGTATGATGTCCAAATGAGGTTATTTGCCCAAACGCTGACAAGGCATGTTAAAAAATGGTTTAAAGGCTTACCTTCTAATCATATTGCAGATTTAGCTGCTTTTCATATATTGTTTATTGATAGGTGGGAAAGGAAGAAAAACCGTCTGCAAATACTATCTCAATATGATAATATTAGAAGAGCTCCTAATGAATTAGTTCAAGATTATCGTACTAGGTTCAATAGTATCTACAATGTAATCCCTACTAATATTAAACCTCCACTAGATCTAGCATTAATCAAATTTCCTGATGGTTTTGACACTGACATGTCTTACCAGTTGAGGGAAAGAAACCCTGAAACATTAGAAAAAATGCAAACTAATGCTGTTAGTGTAGAAGCAAATTTATTAGCTAAGAAAGCTAGGATGAGAAATGAGAAAAGAGTTTTCATTAAAGAGGAAACTTTTGGGTTGTGTTATATTCTTTCTACGACTAGCCCACGTAGTTAACCGGAGGGTTAGAGGGGGGGCGTAGCCCCCTCTTCGTTGTGCCGATTGCGTAGCAGGGGGATCACAAGGGGTTTGAGGGGTGCAGATAAACCCCCTCTATGGGGTCCGAGGCTCATCCAAAACCATTGCATCCTAAACCATGGACCGAAAACCATCGCGTCCAAAACCATGGAGTTCGAATTGGAACTCTGTACAAGCTGCAAGGTAGCACTATTGTTGATGGGTGCAACAGTTCTGTGGTTCCTGAAAGTGGAGTAGAAAATCTAGTGGTCTCTGGAGAGAAGACTATGGTGTGCAATCAAAGGCTTGGACATATTGGAGAGAAGGGCCTTCGAATACTTCATGGTAAAGGTATGGTAGAAGGTATGAGTAATAGCTCTCTGAATTTTGATTTCTGTGAAATTGTGTATATGGGAAGCAGAATCGGGTGAGTTTCCCCTCTGGTGGTAAGAGGACGAAACA
>APFE031409457.1:0-48535 GCA_000404065.3 Pinus taeda | reverse complement strand
GCATGCCATGCTGAGCTTTCAATTTTGTTTAATATTTATGTTTTCCACTGTCTAGAGAGGATTCAAATTCATTGTTTGCCCTCTTTAGCTTCTCTTCTTTCCTCCTTGATCATCCATCTCAGCTAAAGGCATCAGCGCAAACTCCTACCTTTCCCCAAAGACCCACCTGCAAAAACTGAGCTCAATCCCCGCACCCTGAATTGTACTCCCTCCAATTGCCACCAAAAACCCCAAAAACTTTAAATCAACCCTCCTTATCAGTTTACTAGCCTAATGTCTGTGTTACCTTGATTGGTCATCTCTTCCCATCGAAAATTTAACGAGATTGACCGGAGATAGCCTTCTCATACCCCGTAGGGCTAGCTACGAGGTGAAATGGTTTGATGTAGCCTTGAGATTTGTCTATCTCAGCCTAGGTGAAATTTCAAGTGCTAACAACTGGGACCAAGTTCGATACCCAGGTAGAATGTCACACTTTGTATATGATCCAAGAATCCATCAATTTCATCAACTCCTTTTGAATAAGAGGCTCAAGTGTCATATGTAGCTTCCACAACTTTTGTTGAAACGGCTTGGCCCCTTCTTTGATTGGAATCACATGCTGGATTATTCATGTGTCGTAAGTTTTGAGCTCATCGTATGTCCATGTGAACACATCTCGGTACTTCTTGAATAGACGGATGAAAGCATTTCACTCTGGTGGTGTGTAACTAGCACCAAGATTAACAAAATTAAGATATTTTTCTATCCCAAGGTTTATTTGCTTGTGCGATAGCGTCGAACAATGGGTTTTCGCATTGATTGTCCCTCAGAAGGGGTTCTACAAGTCATACAACTTTTCTAGTGATACCACACCTTTTGGCATGGGGTTCTCTTTGCTTGCGCAAGCTGCATCTTGGAACTCTTTCTCGTGCTCATCTTCGTCGAAAACCGCGTCCTTGAATACATCAACATTTGCCATGAAGTGTAGTATCTTCTGGTCATAATTTAAAATGCGTAAGTTAGTGATGTTTTCAGGGATGGATGGTTTATAAATAATCTCTATAGAAAAATCATCCCTAAGCGGTTACAACCTAGCAACAACATTTGTGAATGCATCCACAGTTACGTTGTGTAATTTAGGAACAAAAATAATCTGAATGCTTGGAAATGCGAAATAAAATGCCATACCTCTTGTTGGTAACTCTTGAGATGAGGTGACACATAGTGTATAATATCACATACCCGTCGTAAGACAATATTTGAGTCGCCTAATACTTTGAGAACTAAAACATTGAGGTCAATGGCTTTTTGCAAACCCAAGATGAGTGCTTCATATTTTGTGGTGTTGTTTCTACACACGAATTTCGAGTGACTGGAGATTAGATGTTTCCTCTATCATGGGTCTACTAAAACACAACAAACTCTAGATCCCTCCTGTGTTTTGGAATCATCAAAATATAATATCCAGACATCATATGTACAAGGACTATGTGTTACACTAGTACTATTATTACTACGAATACCAACTGTACAAATGTCATTTTAACTAGTTGGACTAAGAAGGAGCTCCAATTGTCTGTCAGATGGTACTGGGGATGGTTGAGAAAGATAACACCCCATATCAGCTTCAAGAAAGCAATTACCAAAGATAAGATTTGCAAAGGCCATTGACTAATTTTCGTCTTTTAAGGGAGTTGCTGTGTGTTTCAAGTACCGCGTTGAGTTCACCCATATTTGATTGTTTCTACCCTTGTACGGAAGCCACAAATGTGACCAGTCTCTCGCAAAATACCACTATAACTTGTTGGATTAGTATCTACTCAACAATACACTGTATGCTTCCAGAATGTCCACAATTACTATGTTTATACATTGTTGAACTCGTTGGTGAGATGATAAGCATATTAGCACATTTCTGAGTTCACCAATCACATGGACAAGATTCCTATCCAACCGAATGATCTGTGAATCTATTTTATCCCATTTTGCATTTATTTTCTTGAAAGAAAGCGCAACACAGTAAAAAAATAAATTACAAAGCATAAAATATTTAACAATAATGCACACAATTCTCACGCACCAAATCAAATCAAATTTCATTAACATAAGCATGTATTTATACATGAGGAGAGGTCTTGGGATTTTGTCAACTCCACAAATTTCTTAAATAATAGCTCCACAAATCACTCCCTAATTCTCTCAATCAATAAGTCCACAATTCTCTCACACAAAATAACAACTTTACAATAACACTAGCAATTAACAAATGGATCATTATTCCAACATTTCTCCCCCATAATGATCATTTGGAAATATTCCAATATCATATCTAAATTTGCAGAATTTTTCCTTAGACAATGCTTTGGTGAATATATCATCTACCTGTTCTGTAGTACTCGATCTCGATCACTCCTTATTGAATCAAATCCACATAAAATGATACTAAATATCAATATGCTTGTCATTCTTATGAAAAACTGGATTCTTGGTCATCTGAATAGAACTTTGATTATCACACATCAAATGAGTGGGTTTCTCTTGTTGTTCATGTAGATCCTATATAATTTTTCTTAACCAAACTACTTCATATGCTGTTGTCGCTGCCGCTTTATACTTTGCTTCTGCTGTGGAGAGAGAAATTGTAGGTTGCTTGTTAGTACTCCAAGCAACTACCGCTAAACCCATACTGAATGAATGCCCTGAAGTTGATTTCATGTCACCCATACATCCAACCGAATCTAAATATGCATAACCAATCAACCTAAAATCTTTTGTAGACCTGTATACCAAACCATAACCAATTGTTCGACGTAAATATCCTAAAATCCTCTTTGCTGCTTTCCAATGTAATTCCTTGGGTTCTACCATAAATATTGATACCATACTAACTGCAAAAGAAATATTTGGTTGAGTTGTAGTTAAGTAGATCAAAATTCAAACCAATTGACGATACAAAGTAACATCAACTGAATTGGAGTCACCATGTCCATATAAATTCAACCAGACTTCCAAAGGAGTTGATGTTGGCTTGTAACTCAACATTCTAAACTTATTCAGAATGTCCCAAGTATACTTGGCTTATGACATGAAAATACCATCTTCCTTATTCCAAACTTCAATACCCAAAAAATAATGCAACTCACCAGGATCTATCATCTCGAACTCAAAAATCATATGTGACTTAAACCTTTGAAATGGTTTTATATTGTTCCCTGTGTAGATCAAATCATCAACATATAAGACAACTATCAGAATGTCCTGTCATGACTAAAAGATATAGAGATTGGGTTTAGATAAACGTTTAACTAAGCCATGGTCCTGAAAGTACTTATCAATTCTTGAATGTCATGCCCTTGGCACTTGTTTAAGACCATAGAAGGTCTTCTTCAACTTATACACATAATCTTCTTTTCTTGACACTTCAAAACCTTCAGGCTACTCCAAATGAATTTCTTCATCCACATAACCATTTAGAAAAGTTGATTTAACATCCAATTGAAAAATTGGCCACTTGTACTATGCAACTAATGCAAGAACCATCGTGATTGTATCCAACTTTGCCACTGGGGAAAATGTCTCAGTATAATCAATTCCTTCTTTATGTGCATGTCCTTTTGCAACTAAATGGGCCTTATAATTATCAATTGTGCCATCTGATTTATACTTGGTTTTATAAACCCACTTAGTTCCAATTACATCTTTTCCCTTTGTTAATTTGACCAAGTCCCATGCACCATTTTTCACCAAGGCATTCAATTATGCTTCCATAGATTCATTCCATTCTTTCATTCTTGATGCTTCTGCATAATCTTGTGGTTCATCCATTTTCATTACATATCCCATAAGTGCATAATTTATTAGAGAACTTTGAGATTTAGTAACCCTTATTTGAAAATTTATATCCAACATATTGCTTTTTGAATGACCCCTTTCAAGCCACTTAGGCTTCTTCTTAACTTAATTTATCTTTAGTGACTTGGAGTTTGATTCATCGCCAATATTCACAACATCTTTCCTCAATTCAAATTGTACTTGATATGGCTGATAGATTCCCTGCTCATCAAACACAAAATCTCTACTTATTATCATCTTCCTTGCTTCTGGATCAAATAACTTGTAAATTATTGATTCAGTACTATATCTAATAAAGATACACTTCACACTCTTATCATCCAAATACTCTTTTCCTTAGGAACATGTGCATATGCAGTACAAGAAAAAAGTTTAATATGTGAAACACTTGGTTTGTATCCTGACCATGCTTCTTCTGGAGTCAAATTCAACACTGCCTTTGTAGGACACCAATTAAGAGTGTATACTGTTGTGTGTATTGCTTCAGCCCAAAACTCAGTTCCAAGATACTTAGTTTTTAACATGTTCCTAGCCATTTAAACTGTCCTGTTTTTCCTCTTTGCAACACCATTTTTTTGAGGAGAGTATGAATTAGTAAACTCTCACTTTATTCCATTATTCCTACAATAATTCAAAAAATCATTTGAATTGTATTCTCCCCCATTATCTGTTCTTCAGGTGAGAATTTTTATACCATTTTTCTTTTCAACTAAAGCCTTAAACTCAAGAAAATTAGAAAACACTTCAGACTTCTCTTGTAGAAAATACACCCATGCATTCCTAGAATGATCATCAATGAAAGTGAGAAAATAACGTGCCTTTCCAAAAGACAGTTGGACCACACAAATCTGAATGCACCAACGTTAGACATTCTCTAGCCTTCCAAGTTCTATCCTGATAAACTTTCCCTTTGTTGTTTCCTAAAAATACACCCTTCACATACATCATCATCCAACTTGATATTAGGAAGACCACTCACCATGTTTTGCTTTCTTAACAACATCAAATTCAGAAAATTTAGATGTCCCATCCTATAATGCCAAAGTTTACTATTTGCTTCTTCCATTGTATTCAAACTTTTGAATTACTTGAATCAAAGGAGAGCTTGAAAATCTTGTCTTTAGTCATTTCACCTCTTGCGTAATTACGCATCTCATGGTTTTAAGGGATGAGCTTGAGGTTAGATATTTTGCAATGCACAGTTGAGGCCAGGCTGGGAAGATGGATTGCACAATTTTGTGAGCCAAGGTTGGAGCTTGAGTACTGGAACTGCATAGTGTAGCAGTCTTGGAAGGCAGGAACTGCACATTGTGTAGTATCAAGGGGAAAGGTCACAACCAGAGGGCTGAGACTGTGCAATGCAGAGTTCAAGGAGGCCGGGTGAGGCTAGGTTGCTTGGTCGGGAAACTTTTTAGAAATTGGGTGAGTGTGGGATTGATGAGGCTGATGTGAACAATGATGAGATTTTGAATGTGATCACACACTTCAAATACTTGACGACACAAAAACATAGATCATCTAGGACACATGAACAATGCATTTTCCTCAGTGCGACAACTTTACGACAAGTGCGACACTAAATATACACTTTGCGACGACTTTGATGACACTTGTGTGACAATGTTTGAAACATTGGAAAAGAGTGTGATGGGCGTTTATATGGTTATATTAACTCATTTACACAAAGGTAGCCCCTTGGAACCACCAAAATAAGCTTATACACGTTGTGCGACAACTAACATGTGAAAAGTAGACATTTTGGCTACCTTACAAAAAGGACCAAAATATTGCAAGAAAAAACATAGAATGAGTTTCAATGTTTGTGATGACAATGTACAAGACCAAGGCAAGCTCTGAAATTGAGTGTAGGCCAAAATTTTGGAGGGTGCTGTAGAAACAACAAAAAATCTCCAATTGTGTATCTGGTGGGACGAGTGATAGTTGTGCTTGATAACACCTGTGATCAATTTCTGAATATTAAATCAACAAAGGAAACAAGCTCATTGTGGCCCTCAAGTGGTGTCATAGTGTATTTCATGTATGATTCACTTTCCACTCGAATTTGGTTATTCCTGCCCTTGTATGAAAGCCATAAATGTGACCAATATGTAGCAAAATACCCTTGTAATTTACTAAACCAGTCTCTACTTAGGAGTACACCGTATGGTTCAAGGATGTCCATAATTACAATATTTATACAGTGATGAACTCAGTGATAAGATGATAATTAGATAATAACATTATTGAGTTCACCAATAACTTGGACAAGGGATCTGTCCAACTAAATGAATTGTGCATTGGCTTTGTACCATTTAGCATTTATTTTCTTAGCAATAGACAATGGCATTACATTCATAGATGCACCAGAGTTGACTTAACAATTATGGACATTGTAATTAAAAATTTCAAAGGATAACAAAAATGGAGGGTAGAGAGCGTTAGTGTCTAATGTTAGAGCATTGACTACAGATTCAAAGGAACCAAAAGACTTACTAGACACAATTTGAGAGGTAGAATCTTTGTCATTTAGGTTTTAACCTGGTACAAAAATTACCTACGTATGAATTCTAATAACAGAAAATAAACAAAGGCGAGAGCATAACACATAAAACAAATATACACAGAGATTTTCCCTTGGATCCCAAAACCGGGACTACCAGATTGATTTTTCATTATATTCATTTCAATGTTGCAATACATATATATACATGTTGAATCATCCATAAACCCTAATCCATTAACCCTAGATTAGAACATAATCATAGTTCCTTTGACCAGATCTACATAATACCATGGACCGAAAACCATCGTGCCCAAAACCATGTGCGAAATCCATGCACAAAACCATTGGTAATATAGGGGCCGATTTTTTATTATTTATTATTTATTTATTTATTTTTTTTCCATGGGAGACCCCTGCATACCCCTTGACAGGGGGTTACCGCCCCCCCTGTGACCCCCCTCTAGTCGTGGAAAGAATATAACACAACCCAACATGTCACCCGACGAAGGTTGCGAAAAAGCTTGGACTAACATTTCACGTTGGCCTGTTACCTTCGCGAGCTCATATATGGAAATATTGGCTGGAGCTATCTTCAAATATTCAACTATGTAATAATCATTTGTTTAACCTCTAACAGGTAGTGTTGAAGTTACTAAAGGAGTAGCTTTATTTGACACTTTCAGAGTGTGGACTTACTGTTGCTGTTGGAGGGAGTGTTATGAGAAGTAGTAGCATTTACAGACTTATTTTGTGCATTCTGAGCAGGATTAACTGGTGGTGAGATCCTTCTTAACAATTGATCATTCAATTTTTGTCTTGTCACCTCTTGTTCAAAAACATGCCCTTTTCTTCTCAAATTGTATCGAATATTCTCCTTGTGAGGAGGGGCTTCACTTTGTGGTGGTTCTTCAACATTCTTCTTGGCAACATTGAGAATACAATCAAAATCATTCACTACATGTCCAATACCCATACTTTCTTCAATTATTGCAGGTTCATCTGTTTCTTTTGTTTGCTACGACTGCTCATCTACTAGTAAGGAATCCACAATGTGGGTGGCAAGAACATTCATGTTATGGTTACAATGTGGGCATGTCTTCTCTGAATGATATTCCTAGTGGAAAGAGAAATACTTTTAGATACCCATACTTTCAATATTCAACGCAACATTTGAACTTTGGGTAGCTTTAATTAGCTAACTATTGTTGTTGTTATTATTCCTTTGGAATGAGATAGAATTGGGAGGCTTCCTACTAGTAGAAATCTCACTTAATCTTCTCTTTAATTATGAAATTTCATTGGTAGGTACCTTCACTGTTTTGGTCAAGCTTTCAATATATGATAAACCCTTTTCCTTAGCCTTACTTGAGGAAGTCTGAGTCTTCCTTCCAGTTTCCTTGGAGACTTTTGATTTATCATCATCAGTAATAACTCTAATAACACACAAGCCTTTCTCCATGACGATTTCTTTTGCAAAGTTTAGTGCCAATGTTTCCTTTGTAGCTCATTTGACAAAAGAGGAAATGTTTTTGGGAAAGGCAGATGTATAATAATCAATAGTGATTGAATCATGAGGTTGCATGCCTAGGGAAACTTGTTCAATATGTGAATGAACTTTTGATTGAAATATTTTACTTTATCGTTTGCCCTTATTTTATTGTTTTCAAGCTCTTTTAATAACATGGCAAGAGTCTTGTCATCAACAAATTTCTCCAATTTTTTTCCTTGAACTCCCTCCAACTGTGGAGCGAATCAACAAACAGACTATGGTACCATGTTATTTCTCTACCTTCTAATGTAAAAGGAAAAATCCTACAAGCAACATCATCTTACTGTACCTCTAACATCCACAAATGCGTATAGAAATCATTGATATGATATTTTGCCTTTGTCTTCTTGTCTGGATCAAACTTTGATAACAACTTTTTCGAATGTAGGGGCATTTTATGAAGGTTGTCTGAAAGAGCGAGAGGCCCTTGGGCGATCCAATCCTGGTCTTGTTCAACCATGCTTTCCTCCCTAGGTTCCTCCTGTCTTTTAGAATATGACGAGCCTTCTCCTTCACCGTATAAATTATAAAAAATATCATCAGAAAGAACAATGTCTTCCTCATACCCTTTGTTAATGGTTGGAAGTGGTTCTTGATAAACCGTGTCTTCAGAATACTCTGCTAACTCATCAAGAGCGGAAATAATTGAATCTTCCACTGCTGCAACTAATACATAGGTACAAGTTGTTTCTTTCTTCTTTGGATGATGCGGGAGATTATGAGCAATAGGAAGCAAACCGATAGCTTTTGCAAACTGATGGGTTATATGCGAACTCTAGAACAAGTTGAGAAGACCCTCCTACTTTAGGAATCTGAGTTGGAATAGTGATCAAAATGTTACTACCTTGTCCAAAAGATGAATGAATAGGATGTGTATAGTTATCAACCATAAAAAAATATTTGCCCTCCTTCTAGCGCCAAAATGATGATGGTCCTAGATACCTCCAATATATAGGGAGCACTTTCGTACAATGAAGGATTCTTGATCAAGGCTTAAAAGTGCACTCATGCTATCTTTTCCTTAATGGGTTTTCTTGGAAACCAAAATTTGTCTAAGTCTAGAAGATAAGATGAGGGGCGAACACGATGAGTTTAGAAATAAAATCATGTGCGATATATACCAACCCATCAAGAATGCTTAGACAAGATCTAACAATGATAAGTAGACATCAAAATTCCACTTTACAAACATTCCCCAAATACAATAGGTGAAGTGCGTGCGATTGTGACCAAAAAGTGTCATTTTACAACAACAAAGGTGTTACGACCAAAGTACACAAACGATGTTATAATTGATGTGACGACATATCATGATGATCAAGAACACTTGAAGCATATAGAATAAATCGAAACAACACTTGACGAACAAGGTGAAAAATAGATACAATGGTGAAGTAGGCTCCAAATTTTGAACATAGTGAAATTTTCGAAGGTGCACTAGCAACGACAAGAACTTCTTAATTTGTTTTGTTGATCCCCCATGTTGTATCATTGTAGATAGTCTTGAAATAAAGAATTGTGCCAAAGCATCACTTTGGGGGATTTGTATGGAGTGGATGACCCCAAAGATACCAAAATTTATTTATGATTATAATGCTTTTTCCCTTAAGACTAAATAAAGTGCTAGTGTTCATTACAGCAACATACAATTTTTATCAGTTTTTTGAAAGAGGAATTAAGAGGAACTTAGAAGGCTAAACATTCTTCGTGAACATTTAATCATCTAATAATCGCAAAGATGTATAAATGAATGTCTATAGTCAACACAAATATATCCAAGTACAACATAGAAGTAACAATCTAAAGATTTATGGGTAGTAAATTAAACAGATTGTTGAATTTCTAACTCAGTTGTGAACATAACTTTGTAGAGGGATGTCAGGGAGATTGATACTTAATATAGCCCTTCCCAATGTCATATACTATTCTCAAATATATGTAGAAACATACTATGAAATTACAAGAAGAACTCATAAGTACACAACCGTTGTCATGAATGAAAACTAGAAGCCTTTGATTATATCCAAGTTGAAAGTATTACCATAATATTACAAAAACTTGCTCTAGATATCAAGCTTTATTAAAAAATAAGATATATATAGAGTGCTTTACAAAATATCCTATCTCTTAAAAAATTTATATTCAAAGTATTATTTATCCAAAGCTTTAGATAATGTTTAAATAACTTTTAACTAAAAATAGAAAACTTCTCAGAAAACTGCTCCAAAAAAGTCTACAATTGCACTTGATTTCTACATTCAGGTTCAATGTATTTGAAACTACTTTGTTCTTGTTGCTAGAAATGCTCAATAGTTGCGATTTTTTGCTAATATGTTGCATTGACATGCTGAATTTATTGAACAAATTTGACCAACTACTCCCATTCTTCATCTATTTGGTAACTAAGATCCATGATCTGTTTGTACGATTCATTCACATCAATATAATTCTCAAAAGAAGGTTTTACTATGAACAACTGTTTGATTTTGTAGCAGATGAAAAGCTCACCAACAAACATTTGAAGTAGATTTTGACTGCTAATCTCTCCCTTGATTCCAACAAACTTTATCCTGTCCCTGTCCCTATCTTAAACAATTTTTCATATTACTCTTTTGTTGCCATCTGGCCATATGAATTCTTAAAAGATGGAAGACCTCTCTCTTGCATAATATATATATATATATATATATATATATATATATAATATATATATATATATATATATTTTTATAGAATTGATTGATTTTCACACTTTTCCTTTGCCTTCAACATCAAATTTTTCTTCATGAGGACTTTTCTAGTCTAAATAACTGATTTTGTTTTGTCTTCAATTCCTAGTTCTTCAATTTCTTCTCTGGACCTTGTGTTTAGAGCTTTTATTATATGACTTTCTTGTCCAAATTTATTTCCCAATTGTAATTTGATGTCATTAATTACTTATTTGGCTCTTTCAATCAACTCCTCATGCTCTACAATAATCTCCATAGACTACCAAATATCAGACACATGACATAATTTCTATCTAAATTTGTTCTTTGGCCTGTGATAAACATTGAATATTGTTAGAACTGCTCAAATACTCTTCTAATTGCTTTTATAAAATTGCATTTTTCTTTAGTTCCTCAACTAAGGCATTGTCTAATTTAATTTTGTTCATCTCAGCTTTGTCCAATTTTTCTTTCAATGTTTCAATCTCAACATCCTTTATGTTAAGAGAAGATAATGACTATGATAGAATTTTTGTAGTAATATCTTCTATTGAACTTGTTTTTGTTGCCAAAGTTACAACATTGTTAGTTTGGGTCTTCTCTTTTAACAACTCTCCCATCCTTTCTTGCATTCTCTGAATCTGCAGGTTTTGTTCAATTAGAAAGGATATTAGAGTTTCTTTCTCCTTCTCTAATTCCCCAATTTATTGTGTTTGGGGATGCTTTCTTGTAGGCAACTTCAATTGTCTTCTAAGTGCTTGAATATCTTCATTTTTTCTTAACAATCTCGTGAGCTACATCCACATTTTTGGGATCCAAACCTAATTTAATTGCAAGGTCTTCAAGTGATTTCATCCTAATATCCTTCGTGAGGGAAGAAGTTTTTTCCATTTTAAGTTCTGCAAGAGTATTATTCAAAGAATTCTGCAATTTTGATACATTTGAAGCATAACTAGTGAGAGAGGAATATATCATACCACCAGTTTGTCTATGTAGATCAATTTGATATGTAGGATGGATCTATTTACTATTGAATGATAAAACAAAAGTATTATAATCTCTAATAACTATAGGAGCATAAACTTTAGGTTCAAGAAATGCTAATATAAATTCACCTTTTTCAATATCAAGAGCTTAAATGATCCAGATTTTAAACAGGAATGCAACAAATTACAGAGACAACCATAAATACAGAGATGCAACAGAAATAATACTTCATTTCATTAATTTAAAATATTGAAATATGCTTACAAATAGAAATGGAAATAGACCAGCTATGGCATTGGTAGCTTATCTCTAAGAAGAGATGTGGTGGCTACATGCCTATGAATTGTGTTACAATGAGGCCAAAGGCCTATTTATTGTTGAGAAACAATGAAAAACCCTAAACATCCAAAAGCCTAACCCTAGGAGATGAAGCGCCAAACTGTGGGCCCCGTTTGGGTAAATTGGTACATCAACTTCCTGGGGTCGTAACTTTGGCATACAATCTCTATTTGACGCGCACAATAGCTCGTTAGAAAGATCTATTCGAGGACTATAAATTTTTGAAGAGAAACATTGGTCTAGTACCTTTTTTACTCCCAATTTTCCCAAAAAAAGTCGTTTAGGGCCTCAAAACAGCTCCGAAAGTTCAGGACCCGAAAAACTGCTAAAAATAGTAAATTGTGCTACAAATAAAGAAACTGAAAAGTTGAAAGAAACAGTTGTGGGGGTCCAAGTGGGATAGGTGGGTGTCTATAAACATCCACTTGGATCATTCCTCCCCCCTTAGGAAGCAATTGTCCCCATTGCATTGAGTTCCTCCATCTGCTGAACTTGGTCCCTGGTGAGTTGTTCTGCAATCTCTGTTGTGTCTAGTAATGGTGGGAAGCATGGTCGACGACTGTCCATATTAAACGCTCGGTGCAAGCGAAGGAATGGGGGAATGCTGTGCTCCAGAGCATTATTTCCCACAGCCTTGGTAATGGTGTAAGGACCATGTCAGAGTGGTCGGAGCTTCTGATGGGCTCTTGTAAGGTGTTCTTTCTGCATATGCAACCAAACTTTATTGCCCACCTGAAACTTGTGTGGTACCCCTGTGGGTGAGGAGAAGTTGTTCCTTTGTTCCTTCAAGACCGTATCCCTCTATTGCTACTATTGTGTGGAGGAACCCTTTGCGGGGGTCATGGATGTGGCGACAATCTTCCCCTTACTTTGGGAGCAAACTAGACATAAAATGAATTTCCTAGTCTGGAAGATGAGCTTGCTGCCTTTCTTAGCTCTGATACCATTGATCCGGATTTTAAATAGGAATGCAACAAATTATAGAGATAACCATAAATACAGAGATGCAACGGAAATAATACTTCATTTCAATAATGTAAAATACTAAAATATGCTTACAAACAGAAATGGAAATAGACCAACTAGGGTGATGGTAGCTTATCTCTGAGAAGAGATGTGGTGGCTACATGCCTCTAAACTGTGTTACAATGAGGCTCGAAGGCCTATTTATTATTGAGAAACAATGGAAAACCCTAAACATCCAAAAACCTAACCCTAGGAGATGAAGCATGAAACTGTGGGCCCTGTTTGGGTAAATTGGTACATCAACTTCTTGGGGTCGTAACTTTGGCATACAATCTCTGTTTGACGTGCACAATAGATCGTTAGAAAGATCTATCCAAGGACTATAACTTTGGGAAGAGAAACATCAATTGATAGCTTGTGTTGCTCCTGGTTTTCCAAAAAAGTATTGTTTAGGGCCTCAAAACAGCTCTGGAAGTTTAGGACCCGAAAAAACTGCTAAAAATAGTAAATTGTGCTACAAATAAGGAAACTGAAAAGCTGAAAGAGATAGCTGTGGGGGTCCAAGTGGGATAGGTGGGTGGCCACCAACATCCACTTGGATCATTAAAGCAACTTATTTTTAGTAGAAGAAGTTTGTTTCCAGAACAAGGTATAAGTTACTGCCTTCAAAGCCTCATTCTTTTTCTTGATTTCCAAAAAATCAGATAAGATGTTTTGGTTAGAAGAAGAAGAAGGAGAAGATAGTTCTGCCCTTGGATCCAATTCTTGCATTCTGAAAATAGGATCGCCTGAAACAACCATAGTAGTTGGTGAAGAAATGTCAGATGAGATAGTTTCTAATACCACTCCCTCCATATTCTTTGTATTCTTTCTCTGGTATACAATGAAATAGTCTATTTCTTACTTTCATGATATTTGATCCATCCTCTTAAGTTCTTTTTTCTTTCATTGGAAGTGTAACCAAAATTTTCTATCATACTGACTACTCCAAAATTTGTTCTTCTGTCACTTCCTGTAAAGTGTTTTCCTCCCAGGTGTCCTTATTAACAAACTTCTCTATCTTAGGATTGGATACATGAAAATAAGGTGGGGATTTCCGCTGAACTTTGATGGCTGAAATTCTCCCAATGGGGTCATATGGCCAAGTAACCCCCAATTTAAACTTCATTTGTGCCAATAATTGTTCCACCTCTTTGTCTGTTAACCTTTAATTCACTATAAATGGCCCTACTTGTGCCTTTAGTTTAAACAATTTTTGTTTCCTTCTAGGTAAAAAATGCACTTGATCTACATTGAGGGTTTGTCTTATGAATTTCAGCTCAAAAATACGCATAGGCAAAAAAACTAGCAACTGATAGGGTGGAAGTTCACACCATAAAATATAGTTTCTATAAAATGTTGGTACACATACCAATCACCAAGCTTTTTTTGTTCACTAAGCTACATAATCCTTTGGATTTCGGGTGAAATTCTGGGAGGACTATCACTAATCAATAGACTGTAGCATAAGTGAAAAAAATTGTTCACAAAACTAGTGAAGGAAAATTCTTTAGAACTCCTTTTGACGAAGGAAGTCTAATGAATCACAGACCATTGATCCCCTTTAAGATCCTAATTTTGCAATTGTATTGAGAACTTGTCTGACTAATAATACAAAAAAAACACACCAGGATTGATTGATATTTAAAACATTTTCCAGCTTAAATTTAAGAAAATAGTCATGAATGGCCTCAAATTGAATAAGGTTTGTGGTTTCTTATTTAGAAAAAAAGTTGTAATAAAATCTATAAATACTTCATCCACTTTCTCATCACTTTGATACCATAAAATACAACATAAAATGGATATGATTTGTCTTGAAAATTCTGGAAACATTGATGAATGGTAAAGAAGATTGTGACTTGGAATACCAGTCCCTTCAGGTATGAATAATTCAAAAATAGGCCCTCTTTTTTCAAAATTTAACTTCTGATATATTTCTAAGAGAGTTTCACTAGAGAATGGGTACAAAGATTTGGACAAAGATATACACATGGCCTTTAAAATGGACTCAGAAGTTACAAAAAACAGGGTTTCACCGTTTTGAGCAATCATGGTTTTCTCACTGGGTAAGTACCTGTCTGCACACCATACTACAAATTCTTGAAAAGGATGAGTTTGTGGAAATATAATTTGGGGTAAAAAGGACTCCCACAGAGAAAAATCATTGCTATTATCTTGAAACCTTTGGAAAGCCGAATTCTACAATTCATATAGGTCAAACTCTGATTTTGTATCTTCTATTCTACTTTACCTATCATCTAAGGGAAATCCATCAATTTCTGGGAGGGTTTCAGATTGAACCTACGACTCTTTTCTTTAGTTGAACTCATTTTGAACTATCAACTTGTAGCAAGAAGTAGAATTACCTGTAAAATGTACCACTGTATTTCTGAGTTGTCGCTAAGGGCTAGTTGTAGTTCTACACTTTGATTCTCTCTATGGCGACTAAAGGAAAGGTGAGAGGGGACAGACAAAGGCGGAAGCGATTAAATTATGAACGGGAGTGAAAACTCAATGGAATGAAAATTCAAATAAAGGGCATATCTAGAATTAAAGACAAATAATATTTAGAATTAAATGGCAAACGATGAATAAAATGGTGGCGGGAGATATTTATTACTGAAATCTGGGGATGGTTTTTTGCGTCGGGGGGTGGGGTGTGCACAATTCATATGTTACTACCATGTTGCAAAAGCTTTTTTGGAAAAGCAACTTTTTGCTCCCCCCCTCCCCCCACCCTTTCGTTAATTTTCAAGTAACTGGGGAGCCACACAATAGAGCAAGAGTCGTCGATCACAAAAGCGTCAATCACCGCCACATTATACATTTGCATGCAAAATATTACAAAGTGTAAACAAAAACATTTTTTTTGAAATTTTAATCAAAATTTTGGATTTTTCAATTTAACAAGAAAATGTTACTATACCCCAAGTGATGGTGTACTGGTTGGTGGCAAAAACACCGCTTTGGCTTCCCACTTTCAATCTTTGACAAGCAAGATGAAATGGCTTTCTACGCGCTCAATTGTTACAATATATGTTGTTACAACATCTGCTGTAATGGTCACTATTTTAGTAGTTTCAATAGTATTCGTTGTTATAACATCAACTTTTACAACAGTTTCAACATTTTCAATAGTAATGGGTGTTACAACATCAGTTGCTACAACATTTTCAACATATTTAACATTGGCATGTTGTTATGGCATCTGTTGTTACACCATCTTCTTCTCAATTTGATGTTACCTATGTTTGTGCTTCTCAATTTGTTTTCTTGATAACCCAAGTGTTGGCGTAGTGTTGGGTGGTAGAAACACCTCTTTGGATGCCCTCTTTGAAGCTTTGACAAGCAAGATGAAATGGCTTGTCGTTACAAAATCCATTGTTACAGTATCTACTTCTCAATCTGTTGTTACCTATGTTTTTGCTTTTCAATTTGTTTTCTTGATCCCCCAAGTGCTGGTGTAGTGTTGGGTGGTAGAAACACCTCTTTGGCTACCCACTTTCAAGCTTTGACAAACAAGATGAAATGGCTTTCTATCCCCTCAATTTTCTCCTCAAGGTTCTACATCTCCTTTAAGGCCACAAATTCAACTACTTTGATAACATATGATCCATAAACAATAGGCCTATGGCCTATTTATCTCATCAACATTAATCACTGTGAAAATAAATATAAAAGAAAACAATGATGTCTCTAAAACTCAATGATTGTTTCTAATGTAATTCATTAATCAATTGTCAATGCAATTCATTTACAAAACCAAAACTTTATCAAGTCGAGTTCAAGGATCCTTTGTTAAAGGATCCTACCCATGATGCATTGTTGTAATTCACGTAACCAATGCTCAACCTTCAACTTGTATACAATTGGCTAAAAGAAACATTTGTTGGGATCAATTCTCTTGATCAACAAAGGGAATAATCGACTATGTTTACATTAGGTTTCAAGCCTAATTCCAAATGGATTCCAACACCATTCTAATTCATCAATAAGAGGTTATTTCATAAGAAAGTTCTATTTATTTAGTTGAAAATTATCACAACATCTAAAATCCATAGGTTCACCAGGGAATGGAGGCACACCATGCCCAATTTGTGAAGTGACCAATGCCAATTCATAGATTCGAAGGATTATCTTGATTTTGAATTTGAACCCTAATTACTAGCCCCGGAAAACTCTACCTTGAATATGTTCTCAAACTGTTAGGCAATCACAAATAATTTGCAACAATCATCTATATGGAAAGTGTTTACGGTGTAGAAGTTGAAATGAACAATCAACGTACAATTTTAGTGAAAACATGTAGCAGTCGTTTAGGACAACCCTAGGTCACCTGTAAGTCACCTTCCTCACCTTCATTCTTAGACTAAAGTCAAGTTCTTTCGTGCTCCCACAAGTCGTTGACTTGTTTTTACCTCTAAGCTTAAGCCTAAGGTGGAACGATACCTCTATCTCCTAGCTATTCTACAAGTGAGCTTCAAACACGACCACTTCTCTAGGAAGGGACATAGATAAAGGGAAGCTCCCTTTCACCACTTCTTGTAAGCAAACAATTAGCACTACAAGTTGCAATTGCAAGTGCGCCATTTCTGATGATCCTTCTGCTCCACCTGGAGTTGACTCTAGTCTCATTCCCCATAACCATTTCATTTGAAACACTTTACTACATCTAGCTACTCAACATTTAAAGGAAACATTGACCATCCCTTGACTTGAGTGTGGAAATGTAGTGTATATATGGCACAAAATTTTAGAAAATCTTGGCTCAAAGAGTCCCTATATCTCCCTTTTCTTTTGTGTGTGTGTGTGTATTGAGACAATGATAAAATAGCTACAACACCATATTTTAAGAAAGACTTCTTCAAATTGCTGAAAAGCGATGATACTACCAGGTTGAAGGGACCTGAATAGGTGTTACAACATCAACTGTTACAACATTTTCAATAGATTTAACATTGATAGTTGTTATGGCATCTATTGTTACAACATATGTTGTTACAACATCTACTATTACAACATATGTTGTTACAACATTCGTTGTAATGGTCACTATTTCAGTAGTTTCAATAGTAGCAGTTGTTATAGCATCAAATTTTACATTAGTTTCAACATTTTCAACAATATGGGTGTTACAACATCAGTTGTTACAACATTAGTTGTTACAACATTTTCAGTAGATTTAACATTGACAAATGTTATGGCATTTGTTTTTACAACACCTATTACTACAACATCCTGTGATAACCCCACCCATTTTTCTCTCATAAAATGCATTGTAAATATTTTTTACAAATATTGGAATTTAAAAAAAAGGTACTGAGTCAATGGGACTTGGATTCCAGAGTTGGGGAGGAGGATTGCTTGCTTGGGATGTTGAGGTTTTCTTGTGCAGAAAATTTGAAATGTTTGGGACAACCATTAAAAGTTGGTCGACGCATGAATTAATGAACTAGTTCTTAAAATTGAGTGAATTGCAAGGAAGGTACATAGGCCCGTGCACTTGAGAACCTTTACAAGGAAAAGGGACAAGAAACCAAGAGGGGAATTGTCCATTGCAAGAAAGTAAGGACAAAGCAGTAAATGTGAGTCAGGAAAAGAAGGCAAGGCATGGTATTCGAATTCATGCTGAAGGAGAGAGGAGACACAATTTGAGCAACATAAAAATAGAGAAATCTGGTTCGATCAATAAGAAGAGCAAAACAAGAGAGAAGAGAAGGGGATTAAATCTTAGCTTCCCTGGAGGTTATGGGTTTAGTTGCTAGTCTCTAGAACCCTGTAACTGTTTAGGTTTCCCTGGAGGCTATGAGTTGAGACAAAGTCTTTGGAGCCTTATAACAACTTGGGTTCCTAGAGGTTGTGGGTGGGGATGTAATATATGGAACCTTGTAACAACTTGGGTCCCTTGGAGGTTGTGAGTTGAGATAACAGGGTTTGGAGCCTTGGATAGCTTTGGAAGAGGCCAATATTGTGACATCATCAAAAGAAGACTTGATTGAAGACCTTGGTTACTATATTACTATTACAATGGATCTTGGACTCCCTGGAAGGGAGTAAATCACTGTGTATGCACTTGTGGTGAGGCAAGAACCTCTATAATCATTGTGTTGAGAAAATGGTAGTGTCAACTAGTGAGATTCACTAAGAGGACCTTTGGATTCCATATTTCTGTTGGCAGCTGGTGTTCTAATCCCTTAAGCAAACACCCTCCTCAGACTCTAGAATCTGGATTGGGGGTGATTGATGCAAGTAATTGTTGTTGCTGTTGTCTATCGTTGGGTGGAGAGTCCTTGTCCCAGAATTAGTTGCCCCACAAATTTAAAGTATTTGTTTTTGTTTCTTAAATATTAATGAACTTATGATGCATTTCTAGTTGAAATGGTTTGGATTCTTTTGGGACTGTAACAAAGTTGTTAATGTGATGAGCATGTGGATGCCTCTCTATGCATAGATAACTATATAGTTATGATAAATAAATGCATACGTAAACACATATGTCACACCTTCGAAATAAACAATGTTGATAACCAAGTTGAACTAGTGTATGCATCTGCAATGGAAGGAAGTGTCATGTTAAATGCTCTTTACCATAATTGATAACATATACTCTGCCGTAGAATGTGTAATGTTGTAGACAATAAACTAACTTGAGTCATTTTCCTGAACCAGGATCTTATCTTGGGGTAAATGCTCATTCATACTTATTGTTGGAGAGGTAAATCCCCTCTACGGATAGAGGCGATCCCTACTAGCCCAACAGGGGTCTAGCAACAATCAAACAATGCTATACTGCAGGTTCCTAGTTGTAGTTAACAAGTGGGTATGAGAAACCTACTTGGATTCCAACGCTATGTTTGTCTAAGAGATGATCCTCTCGCTCCTTCGCTCCAGCCGATCACAATTCTCCACTATCCTCGCGGACGAACACCTGCACAAGCAAAGAGAGAGCAAACAAGAGCGTAAAATCTACTAACGACAACTATGTATCAGTCAGGAAGGATACAATTTACATCAATCATTCATTGGACAAATGGAAATGGAACCATAAGAGTAGTCATCTATCTTTATTAACAGAAAATAGAGTAAGGTACAACCGAAGTCCTGACGCTGAGTCCTTCTCTAGAGGGTCCAGCCAGCATATCTTCCAAGCATTCACCTTTGAAGCAAATCTCCCAAGTCAAAGAGGTCTCTCTCTCACATACAAGGCAACAAGCTCATGACCTTCCTCAAGCTCAAAGCAATCCTCACACAACACACCAAATGCCTACAAAGAACAACACTAATGCACTAAGAATTCCTCAATCAAAGTCTATATGTCCCAAACTCAAAAACTAGCTGCTCATGGGCAATGGAGGAGGCTTATAAAGAGAAGGAGTCTCCATGAATAGGTAAAGGATGAGCTTTCCCCCAAGATAAGTGGATGGTGAGTTGAACAGACGTACCAGAGAAAGGATGGCGACCTCAACAATGTTAACAACCAAGTCTGGAGGGATTTGGAAGGTTGGTTGTTAGAACAAATTCGCCCAAACAGGATCAGCGCGGGTGATACACTGAGCTGACGCGCTGACATCGCAGATCAACTATAGAGGAGGTCCGGTCAGCGCCCAACAAGACAGACGGAGGGTGCGCTATTCGTAAAATGGGACCAGCGCGGAAAAGACGTGTGCTTCCGCGCTGGCAGCGCATCAGATACACTGGCCTCCGCCTGTCAGCGCGGTTATTTGATTAACAGACGCGATGATTCATTTAACTTAGGCAAAGAGGGTTTTTTAGCCATTTAGAGGAGCATGAGCACAGGTGAATGTGGTTTCACAACACAGTAGGGAGACTGGCATGATGGCAATGACATTTTACTGTGTAACACTTATTAACAATGCATATGTAAGTAATACAAAGATGTCATGAAATGCCACAAGCAGCGGAAGGATCCATAAGGATCTGGAATAAAAACTTGGAACATTGGGCACAAAGACCCTTTTTATTAACATAAAATAAGTACATAAGATACCACCCACTTGGCAGGGTTTGTACATATACATGGATGTTCCTTCACCAGGATATACCTTGAACCTATGAAAAAGGTGTTGAGTCAATGCTGAAAGGGTTATCTTCTCTTTAAGTGTAAGAATAGATGAAACCCATGCAGGTAGGCTTCACCAACCTTGCATTATCAATGTCTTGGACATCTTCTACTTGCATCAAGGTGTAGCTAGCTCGACCCCGGAAGTATTTGCATAGTGCCATGGAGATGCTTACAGGCCTGGTTTGAAGCTTGGAACCCTTGGCATGTGGTAGGCAAGGTGGAAACCTTTCAGGAGTTCACACCAAGCCAATGGTAAGTAAGGGCCATAGGAGCACCTAAAACAACATGCGTGGGATTCCTTGTCTGATAACGGGGAATACAGATGGGCCATAAACTCCTTAGAGTTGGATTTTCTCAAGCTAAGGAGGGGTAACACCATGGGGCACCTTAATAAGCCATTGATGTTGACACTGAAACTGGTGTTGATCTGGAGGTATGCAAGACCTCTGAGATAGAGCCATGGTTGAAATAACCAGCTTAGGGAAATTATTTTGGGTCGAGATTTTCTCTTACAACAATCGTAAAGATCCTTGTCGGATGCATTGCTTAAGGCAGGTAAATATCCCTTATTTGAGCCATGGAAGAGATTGAAAGCAAGCTTGATGCGGCACAAGAGGGAAAGCCTTAAACTTATAACAAAAATTCAACAAAACCTTATCCTTGCACTGATCCAAACCCTAACTGTGGAAAATCTTCATTGGCGTGGCTTTATTTTTATTTTATTTCAATTAGATGAGGAAGTGACAACATGGCCCAAAATAGAAACCTGAAATATTACCCTAGAGGATTGTGTGGCAAAACTATTGTATTGACCAGGATGATGTCAGTTGGGATGAGCCGGTAGACATGCCATCCAGGAAATCCTGCGATTGATCAGAGTGGGACCCTCTTGATAGGTTGGCTCATTAGGCTCACCTTAGAACATTTCTAAGGGTGCAGGAAAAAAAGGGTTGAGTTAAAGCACCAAGATAAAAGTCTGTAGGATGACGTGTCCTAGAGGTACCCCACTCGATTTATTTGAAAGGAGTAGTAGGTGGTTGCACTGACACGAAGCATCGAGATGACGTGGGCAGGACGATGTGTGCCCGAAAGCTAAATCATTATCTAGAAGGGCGGTCCACTTGACCAATCAGCCTGGCGAGCTCACCCTAGAATATTAACGTAAGGAGTTAAATGTAAGCGCTGGGAGTCACAAACTCGTGGGGAGGTTCGTCAACCCGATTGCTTCCCCATTTGTGGGGAGTGACCCCTTTTACACGTAATCCTGATGGTAAATCCAATGGTTATCAAAGGTTTGAACTTAGGAATCGCTGGGAGAGGGTAAGTGGGGTGGCATGTCTAGTGGGATCCACCCGGGAGGCATAAGGGTGTTATGTCTAAAGGCGACGGGCTGATGTGGTGAGTAGAGGTTGTGTGCATTTGATAGGCCCTATATATGTGTGTGTGTGTGTGTGTGATATATAATAATATATTATATATAATATATATATAGAGAGAGAGAAGAGAGAGAGAGAGAGAGAGAGTAACAAATCTAGTTGTGGGGCCCTTATGATAGAGTTGGGAAGCTAAGTATGGTTTGGAGGAGAAAACATATGTTTACCCCATTCCTTTAACAATATTTGAGGGGTTGGGTGATGTTACACATCCATTTTTATAGTATCTTTTTCTCAATCCATTGTTACCTACGTTTGTGCTTCTCAATTTGTTTTCTTGATCCCCAAATTTTTGGTGTAGTGTTGGGTGGCATAAACACCTCTTTGAATTCCCACTATCAAGCCTTGACAAGCAAGATGAAATGGATTTCTACCCCCTCAATTGTTACAACATCTGCTGCTACAACATTTGTTGTTACCGCATATGATTTTATAGTACCTGTTGTTGCAACATTTGTTGTAATGATCATTGTTTCAGTAGTTTCAATAGTATCAATTGTTGTTGCATCAACTTTTACAACAATTTCACCATTTTCAACTGTGATGGGTGTTAGAACACCAATTGCTACAAAATTTTCAACATATTTAATATTGACATGCTGTTATGGCATTTATTGTTACAACATTCATTGTTACGACATCTGTTGTTACAACTTTTGCTTCTCAATCCAATGTTACAACATTTGCTTCTCAATCTAATGTTACTTATGTTTGTGATTCTCAATTTTTTTTCTTGATCCTCTAAGTGCTAGTGTAGTGTTGGGTGGGAGAAACACCTCTTTGGCTGCCCACTTTCAAGCTTTAACAAGAAAGATGAAATTGCTTGTTGTTACAACATATATTATAGCATCTGTTTTCACAACATATATTATGCCATCTGTTGTCACAACATTTGTTGTTACAACATCTGCTTCTCAAATTGTTCTTACCTATGTTTGTGCTTCTTAATTTGTTTTCTTTATCCCCCAAGTGTTGCATGGCATAAACACCCCTTTGGCTGCCCACTTTCAACATTGAAAAGCAAGATGAATGGATTTATACCCCCTCTATTGTTACAACATTTGTTGTTATAGCATCTGTTGTTACATCATCCATTGTAATGGTCATTGTTTGAATAGTTTCAATAGTAGCAGTTGTTATACCATCAAATTTTACAACAATTTTAACATTTTCAAAAATAATGGGTGTTACAACATCAATTGTTATAGCATTTTCAATATATTTATCATTGACGCGTATGGAATTTTTTGTTACAACATCTAATGTTATTAAAAATTAAGTCACTATTTGGTTGATCAAAAAAAGGATTCACCACCCTACTGAAATGGGTTGAAATGTATTTCTTACAATGCATTGTCAATTGGTGTATGTAATTCATAAACATTCATCAACTTCATTTATATATTTTAAGGATATTTTAAAACCATATATTGTATATCAATAGTCTTAATATATTATATATTGACATATCAAACATGTTCATCATAAGTCAAACATTCAATTGATCTAATCTTTGGCAATCTTACAGGGCAATAAAGAATAAATTTTTTCTTAAAGAGAATGTGTTTCCATCAAATTGTAGAGGGACGAGCCAATTTTTTGTTGAGGTGGGAATTGAATATAATTAAATTAATTCATTTAAAAATGATTGCATTTTATACAAAGATGAATATCAACACAAGGTAGAATTCCCTATATGCAAAGAGAAGATATATCATACATATGTACAAGGTCCTATAGTTCCAAAGAAAATTTTACGTCACATGCCAATTATAGACTTCAATGAATATTTTGTTGCAAGTCACTTGAAAATTGATGGACTGACATACAAATAATAGGAATAAAAATGGATTCATGTGAATTTTGACTCACTCCAAAGCATTGAAACACATAGAGGAAAAATAGCCAAGAAAATTCAAAGATGAACCTCGTAGTATCAGGGTTGGTCTTATAATTGATGGAGTGTGCCCATTCTCTTTCATGAGCTCAAATTATGGAGTTTGGAAATTCATATTAATAATATACAATATTCCCCCATGGATGAGTGTTAAAAAGGAGCACCTTACGCTGACTATCATTGTTCCAAGAAAACATCAAGTTAAAAACATGGATGTTTGTCTTGCACCTTTTATTGAAGAGATGCAACTGCTATGGAAAGGCATAAGAATGGATGACATATCACTCCCTCCATTAAATAGGTCCTTCACGTTGTATGGTGTGTTATGTTGGATTATTAATGATTTCCCAAGACTTGGTTTTTGTTCCAGTAAGTTAAATTTTTTTACGTATTTACACTCATAATTTATTTTCATCCCAACTTTCATGCTTAGTTTTATAGCATTATTTTGATGTTATTAACCTTACTTATTAAATGCAGGGCTTCAAAAAAAGGGGGTATTTTCATGTCCAATATGTGCAGAACAATTTCAACGGCGGTATTCTAAAGATCTACATAAATTTACTTATGCAAACAACAGGGCTTTTCTACCACCAAATAAAAGGTTTAGAAATCACCATAAGAATAAATTTGATGGAAAAGTTGAAAATAGAGGCCCTCTCATGATTATGGGTCCAATTGATTGGCTTAAGAAGTATGAAAATGAATTGAAAGCTTGGCAAGATTTTTTTGATGGGGGTGATTCTATCGAAGAACCATAACAAAATGTAATTAATATGCTAGAAGGGATGAAAACAAAATCCATATTTTATGAGCTCCCACACTGGAAGGATATATTAATATCTCACCTATTAGATCCTATGCACATCTTCAAAAATGTCCTAGATTCAATATTTTTGCATATAACAGGCAAAGAGAAGGACACCTTGTCTTCGAGGAGAGATATTTCTCTTTCATGTACCAAATTTGTGGCCAAATAGGGAAAATAAAAAATATGCAGCAACTCCATGGATTTTGAAAAGAAAGAGCTAGACCAACTAAAAAATCTCATACGTTCAATAAGGACACCTACTAGCTATGGGTAATCATTAGATAAATCTTTTACAATTGATGGTCATATCACAGGATATAAAACACATGATTTTCGTAATTTTATGAAGGTATTATATATCATTATTTAACATTTATTGGTAAAATTGAATAGGTATTTAATATATTCTAATATTCTTTTGTGCGACAAAAATAACTAATGACCTTTGATAAATGTGTTTGACAACATATCATGTCATTGGCAATTAGGGGGGATTCATGTCTTACTATTGAATTGAGAAATTCCATAAGTCGATTGTTAGCATTTGCAAGGTATGTGGTATGGAATGTTCATGTGTGAGAGACATAGAGATATTTTATTGCATTTTATTTTTTTCCCTAAAGGTTCATACAAATTTACTATTCTTATATTAGATGGGTGACATCTAAGGAGATCCACGAATGTGAAGTGCCAAAATGGAAGAAAAAAATTGCAAAATTGTATGTGTATTTGAGAAGGCGCTCCCTACAAGTTTCAAAGACCTACAAGTCCATTTACTTGTACACCTAGTCAATGACATTGAATTGGAGGGTGTCGTATCGACGAGTTGGATATTTTTCTTTGAGAGGTATATGAAAACCTTAAAAATATATGTCCAACAGAAGGCACATCCAGAAGGTCACATGACTAAAGGGTACGTATTGAATGCAACATTTTTCTTCCTATGTGAATTCCTTGGTAAGGATTTCGAAGATGGGCCACATTTCTTGGATGAAGAATGAGCATTAGATATTATTGATGGAGAAAAACCACAATCTAATGGTGTTGAAGTATAAATTAGTAAGTAAACTCATGATCATTGTGGTTGTTTTTATTACAATCATTAATTTACTCTGTAGTTTATTTGTCAAATTAACAGCATGGCCTTTGGAGTTTAAAATAAACATGTTGACATGTAATAGATGTAGACGAAAATGCTATACTCAAAAAGTTCATTTTGTACTAGATGGACTTTATGAACAAATGGATTGATTTGTATGATAAAAAGAGAGAAGAAGTGTTAGAAACATTGATACAATTTAAGATATCAGACTCAAGGAATACCCCATCCCTTATTGATTTGCAAGGGGAATAGAGCAAAGATTGCACACTAGAATGGGTTAATAAACAAATTCAAGATCAAATAGAAGATGCAAGTATAGATTCAAACATAACATAATATCAAATCAACATTTCTAGAGGATTTGAAAGAAAGGTACAATTGGAATTTTATAGAATGTTGTTTCCTTACATTTTTGATACTATTAACTATTTTAATATTCGCCATTACATTTGTTTTAACCAAAATAAATGGTCTTTCACAGACAAGGAAATATCCAACAATGTGGGAATATGGTCGACATTATTGTGTAGACTGTGTAGATGTAATAATACAATCCTTCGATTGTGGCATCATGGTTGACTTCAAGCAATCCAGTCGATCAAGCTCAAAAGATAAGAATATTATTGAAGGGAATCTACAATATGTTGGGAAAATACAATAAATTATTGAGTTGGATTACTGCTCTTTTAAATGTTGTGTTTTTAAGTGTAGATGGTATGAAGCATTTGAGAGGATACAAAGACATGATACCCATAATGGATTGTTTTCTATAAATTCCTCAAAGTTCCCATCGGAGGATAAGGAGCCTTATGTTATACCAATTCATTGTGAGCATGTATTTATTTTACTCAAAGAAGAAGTGGCAGTGATAAATAATCTATTAATACATTGTTTATTGTGAACATATACACATTGTGTTTATTAATTAATAAAATCATTATAACATATGTCTAATATATGTATGTACTCATTCATGTGCAGGTATTTTTTATGAAGATATTCTAGACCCGAAATGGATATTTGTCATACATTATGATCCAAGATTAAGGCATGTATTTGATGATGCATTAGTGGATACTAAGCAAAAAAATGGTGGCCAAGAAAATGAGAGAGAGGGATTAGAGAACATTGAAAAAATTGAAATCCATGATGATGTTGAAGATGGTTATTCTTATAGGTTATTTTGTCACATCCATTCAAATGGCCTTGAAACCGGATAAATCAACATCCATTGACACTTTTCATTCATCCTCTGCAAAGCCAAGATTGTCCTCTCTCCCAAATTTCAAAGAATTATGGGTTAAACAACTAAAAACCCTAATTTTTGGCCCCATCACACTTGTCCTTCATGCAAATTGCACTGTTGCAAGTCATACATAGAGAAACTGCACTGATCATCATATGTTTCTTTCATTGCAAGTGTGATGGCCCCTGGAATTAAGTAAACATGAAGAATAATTTCGAATCTTGTCTTTCTAGAAGATTCTTGAGTGGTTTTAACTATTTACTATTGGATAAAATCTCAAACTCCTACTCTTGATGTATTAACTATTATCCCTAGAACTTATCCTCCCTCTAATGTGAATCTAAGTCCTAGAATGGTAAATCAAAGCCACCTCTTTTACCCTATATATTCACTGCCTCCCATAGATCCTCAGTTGGCTGTGTGCTTAGGGATCCATTATCCATCCATGCACTTGAGTTGTGATTGAAGGCTTGCTTTGTGCTAAAGGAAGGACAAGATAGTTGGGAGAGATCTACAAGGTCAAGATTTGAAAGGGTTGTATCTTCTCCTACATTCATTATTACAAAAGTGCTTTGTTTTCCTATACTTATGTCTCATTTATGCATATGTAGAACAATGCCTTCTTGAATCATTGTTTAGAGATGTTATTATATGCTATTTGTATGTTTTGGTTCTCTTGGTTGTTTTGGTTGTTTCGCAGGTTCCACTTATAATGTTTAGAGTTGGAGTTAGTGCTTACAAGCAAGCAGAAGAGAAGAGATTGCGTTGGATTCTAGGTAAGTCTTTCTTCCATATTATAAAATCTCTAAGGAAAACATAAGTATTATTGTCTTTGTTGTTTCTAGATCAGGCCACTAGATCTAGGGAGTTTGCTTTTGTCTACATAAGGAAATTATCCGTCAAACAACTTGGCGACTCCACTGGGGAATGAGATGTTCCTTTAGTGGTTTCCTTTGCCTAGTATTTTATGACCTTTGAAAATGACTCAATTTTACTTGCTCAGATAGTTATTAGTCTTAGGAAAGTATAATTCTAAGTTTGGTAAGGTTTGTTTTTAGCCTTTTTAGCAAAATGAACCCCAACACACTTTCTGTTCTGAGACAAAGCGAATCAATGCATTTGTCTCTTTTTGTATGTGCGATGACTCACATTGGTTGTCATATATGATCTGGAACCTCATGTTGGATGTTATCTTTTTGTATCCTCATAATGTGCTATCATTTCATCCGTAAAAATAGCCCAAGTGACAATTTGTTTACGAGAGCAAAGCCATAGATACCATACAAACTGTTTTGGTTCCAAAGATAAAGTTGCAATGCAGACCTTTTGTGTGTTTTGCACATTATGGAGATCGAAAAATTGCTCCATCTATAGTATCCATGTTTCGGGATCCTTGCCATCAAACTTCCTCATATCTATCTTTGGAACATGGTGGTTCTTTGATCCAACGTTAGAGTCTATGAAATCATGATTAACATTTATTTTGTTCTCATCATGAGTTTCCTTTACTACCCTTTCGCCATTAGTAAGCATTTCTAGTAGAAACTTTGTCAAATCCGTCTTCAAATCTTCCAACCCTGTCTTCAAATTTGTCTTCAAATCATCCATCTTAGTTTCCATGCCATCCATCTTAGCTTCTACGTCTTTCTTTAAACCATCCATCTTAGCTCCCACGCCATTCATCTTAGCTTCTACGCCTTTCTTTAAACCATCCATATTAGCTTCCACGCCTTTCTTTAAATCATCCATCTTAGCTTCTACGTCTTTCTTTAAATCATCCATCTTAGCTTCTGTTACTTTTTGTGCGAGTGACATTTGTTGTACTTGGTCTTGTAATTTTGATATATCATGTTGCATTTCTTCCTCTTCTTCATGAGTAATGCTAGAGCTTTCAGGTTGCTTACTAGGTGTTTCATTTTCTTTCTTTGGGGCATCAATTATCGATAATAATGCTTCACTATGCCCTTTTAATTCCTTCAAACTATTTTTTCAAACCAAGCTTATGCAAAAATTGAAAAAAAAAGACTACACACCTTTTTTTTTCACTTTGTAGGAGCCTGATATTGAATCTGATGTATTTATGTAATTTCAACTCTTCCAATTCTAAAATCGCAAACTATTGTAGCCCTATGTGTCCTCTTTCTAATGCCACCAGTCTGATCGAAATTGGATTTTCTAAGAAAGATTTATGCACAATCTCCCAAGATGACCTGATTATATACCTTTTCAGAAGAGAGAACTTGTATGAAGTGCCACGTGTCACTGTTTTGACCTTTGGATCACAAAAATATATAAAAGAAACTATAGTTTGTCCTATTTCTGTAACTTCTTACAAAATTTCAATTTGATGCTCACAGAGACAGTTATGATGATTTTCCCATGGTGACCTGTTTGGAATGTAATTCAGGGGTCTGCAAAAACCCTAAATTTCTCAGACTATATCTCCGAAAATGTAGTGAGACAGGATCTAAAATTCGGAGCCGAGGTTCAGACTGATTTCTTCTCAAATGGGTTTTTGTTTTAGCTTCTTAAACTTCGTATAGAAAGGGTTATAGCAAAAATCCCATGATGACCTGTTTTAGCTTAAATTCCAGAGCTTGCAAAAACCCTAACTTCCTCAGATCATATCTCCAAAAATATAGTGAGACAAGCTCTGAAATTCGGACTTGAGGTTTAGCGTGATTTCGTCTCAAATGAGTTTTTTTTTTTCGGTTCTGAAACGTCACAGAAAAAAAGTTATAGAAAAAATTCCATGATGACCTATTTGGAGCAGCGAAACCCTAGAATCCAAAGATCTGATACAAATGTTAGGAAACCAGGTCACAAAAAGATAAAAAGATAGATCAACGCCTTAGAATTCAGCCTCTTCGAGGGGGAAACCTCCTTTACATTACATAAATGAACAATTCTTGGATGATTCAAATGACAAAACCTCCTTTCTATATATAGGAGTCTAAGGGGACACAATATAACCAAGCCGACCTAACAATAATAATATAAAGGCACAAAAATAACAATAGTGGGATCCTAGGGGCACAATAATAACAATATGGGGACAATAGGGGCACAACAATAACAATAAGGGATACAATGACAATAGTAATGGGGGAATCACTAGTATTATAGGGACTTAACAGAGAAATAATGGCAGCTATGGAGATTGCACAAAAGGAGAGGAACTAACATGGGATATGTCAGTTATTTTGAAGGAGAATATTATGGTGAAGAAGAAACAAAAGAATGAGTAGAAGAAAAGATGTTGAAGATGTTTGTTAAGATGAATTCCAGATTCAAAATGGAGGATCACTATATGAAGGCAATTTAAATGCTAATGAGTTAATGGATTGGATAAATTCTTTTGATAAATATTTTGATTATGAGCATGTTTAAGGAGATAAGTGAGTCAAGTATGCAATAACTAGACTCAAAGGCCACATTGCATATGGTGAGATGAGGTACAAGTTGATTGAAAGAGGAAAGGAAAATATAAGATGAAAGATGGGACAAAATGGTAGCAAAGCTTAAAGGTAAATTTTTACCCAAGGATTATGAAATTAACCTTTTCAGACAATTACATAACCTTATATAGAAATGTGCGTCAGTAAAAGAATATACTGCGGAGTTATATAAGTTAAATATTAGAGTTAATCATGTAGATAAAGTTTCTAGATATTTAAATGGTGTGAGTTTTGATATTCAAGGTGAAATCATCATACTATCATTGAAGATTGTTGAGGATGTATATCAAGCTACCTTGAAGGCAGACGAGAAGCTTGCTCAGAAGCAAAGTTAGAGAAGCCAAGGAAGAAGTCTTGCAAGAGTTAAAAGACAATAGAGTGGAAGAGGAAGAGTCCAATGTACATGAGAAGAGGGAGGAAGCTCCAACAGTCAATCACCAAGGGGAGGTGATTCGAGAGGGAGAAGATCGTTCTCCAGAGGTAGAGGTCGAGGAAGAGACTATTAGCCTAAATGTTTCAGATGTGGGAAAATCGAACATATGTCTTGGGAATGTCCTGAGAATGCACCAACAAGTTAGAGAGGTGGTGTTTGTTGCGAAAGCAATGGAAGGAGATGAAAATATAAATATCATTAAAGAAGTTCCTAAGGAAGTGGTGTCATTACCCATGGAAAGAGTGTTGATTAAATTAGAAAAGGAAGCTAAAGAGCCAATTCAATGAAGAAGTAGATTAAGAACTATGTGAAAGTCCAAAGGTAAGTGTTGCAAGATTGTAATTGAAGGTGGAAGTACTAATAACATGGTTTTTTTGAAATGGTAGAAAAATTAAACTTGCAAAAGACTACACACACTCATCCTTACAAAGTGCCTTGGATACAAAACGACCACCAAGTTTTGGTTAATGCACAATGTAGAGTAGAATTCCAGATTGGAAGGCATAAGGATGATTTTGTTTGTGATCCAATGTTGATAGAATTTTTCCATGTGTTATTGGGGAGTCCATGGCAATATAATAGGAAAACCATTCATGATGGTAGGAAAAATACATACACTCTTAAAATGGATGTCCAAAAGCATGTATTTTTGCCTTTGCCAGATGAAGGAGTTAAGGATAAAGTAGGTCCTAGCGTGTTGTTCATGATTGGGAAGGAATTGTTGTGAGAAGAAAGAAAAGAGGAGGTACATTTTGCTCTAATTGGGAAGTCGTAGGTAATTCTTACTAGTACCAATTTAAATGACTTGACCGAAGAAATTAGCAACATGTTAGATGTTTGATGATATTATTGTGGATGAGCTATGAAGCAATTTTCCTCCTATTAGAAGCATCAACCATCACATTAATTTGATTATGGGATCCACTTTACCAAATACAACAACTTACTGAATGATACTGCAGGAAAATGAAGAGGTGAAAAAACAAGTTCAAGAATTACTAGATAAAGGCATCATTAAAGGAAGTCTAAGTCCTTATGTTGTAACTACAGTGCGAAGTAAAAAAAAAATACGGTGGTTGGAGGATATGTACCGACTCAAGGGATATTAACAAAAGTACCATTAGGTATCAGTTTTGATTCCCACAAATTGATGATTTAGTTGACTAGTGAAGCGATGCTATATTTTTTTCAAAAATTGATTTAAAAGTGCATATCATCAAATTCGCATCAGAGAGGGAGATGGGTGGAAAACTACAACTAATCATGGGTTGCATGAGTGGATTTTGATGCCCTTTAGATTGACAAATGCACCCAACACCTTCATGCGACCAATGAATGAAGTTTTAAAGGAAATCACAGGGAAATTTGTAATTGTTTATCTGGATGATATTTTAATGTACAACAAAACAAGAGAAGAACACCTCAACACCTCAAGTTTGTTCTGAGCACGCTAAAAAGGAAAAATTGTTGCTAAAAAAAAAAAAAAAAAAAAAAAAAAAAAAAAAAAAACCCATTTTTATGAAGGACAAGTTAGTCTATTTGGGTTCATAATCTCCAAGGATGGATTGAAGATGGACCTTCATAAAGTGAAAGAAATTATAAAGTTGCTAATTCCATGAAATATATTCGAGGTAAGAAGTTTTCACGACCTTGCAAGTTTTTTTTTTTATAGAAATTTTATAAAAGGTTTCAATAGTCTATGTGCACACGTTATTGAAATTATCAAGGAGATTAATCAACCTTTTAAGTGCACTAGAGTAGAAGATCATAATTTCAAATTGCTTAAATAGATAATTACGGAACAACTAGTTTTAATATTGCTAGACTTCAGAGAATTGTTCCACGTTGAGACAAATTCTAGCAAGGTTGCCATTGGAGTAGTGATGAATCAAGAGGGATGACCAATTGCCTACTTTAGCGAGAAGAAAAATGAAGCTAAACATAAGTATTCGACATATGTTAAGGAGTTTTATGTTGTTGTGCATGATTTGAAGAAATGGAAGCATTATCTAATGCCTAAGGAATTTAACCTGCTCATTCATAATCATGCACTGCAATTTAGAAATAGTTAGTCGAAGCGAAATAAGAGGCATGCTAAATGGGTGAATTTTTTACAAAAAAAATACTTTTTCAATTAAATATACTAGTGGATCATCAAACAAAGTAGCAGATGCTTTAAGTGGGATAAATTTAATTCTACAAGAATTTTAGTTCCATGTTCCAGGCTTTAATGAACTTAAAGAGATGTATAAAATTGATGTCCATTTCAAGGAAGCCTATGCAACATGTGAAAATCATATGAGCATAAATACAACATAATGGTCTAGCAACATTATTCAAAAGGGATTAGTGTTGAAAGCCAACAAACTTTGTATTCCTAGGTGTTCTATGAGGGATAATTTAATACAGGAAAAACATACTAATGGACTAGCTGGACATTTCAGAGCTAACAAAATTTTGTTAAGTTCATTTTATTATTGGAAAGGTATGCAAGCTAATGTGAAGAGATTTGGGGAAAGGTGTAGGATTTCTGAACAGGCAAAAGGGAGGAGTCAGCATATTTGGTTGTATAAGCTATTACCCATTCCAAGCAAGCCTTGGGATTCAATCAACATGGAATTGGTTTTGGGATTACCTCATACATAGCAATGTAATGAATCTTCTTCTTCTTCTTCTTCTTTTTTTTTTTTTTTTTTTTTTTTAATAGATTTTTAAAAAATGGTACATTTTTCGCATGCACAAAAACTACTAACACAATTGATGTGGAAAATCTATTTTCAAAGAAATTTTAAGAATATATGGATTTCCTCCTAGTAATGTCAGACAAAGATACTAGATTCTTGAGCCAGTTTTAGAGAACTTTATGGAGGAAGCTAGGCACTAAATGAAATTCCTTTTCAACATATCATCCACAAGCTGATGGTCGAATAGAGTTAGTAAATCGAAGCCTAGGAAATATTATGACGAGCTTAGTGAATGAATATCCCAAACAATGGGACCAAGTGCTTGCCCAATATGAGTTCACCTATAATAATTCACCCAACATGAGTACAAGTATGAGCCCATTTCAAATTTTATATCGAATGCAACCTAGGGGAGTAAATAAGTTAAGGAACTTAGGAAATCAAGAACTCTAAAGTGCAGTAGGTGAAGACTTTGTAGTGAGCATGTCGGAATTGTAGGAAAGGGTTAAACAAGAAAGTAGTAGCAAATACAAACAATGAGTGGATATGAAGAGGAGACAACATAATTTCCAAATTGGTGACTTAGTCATAGCATGTTTAAGAAAGGAAAGGTTTCCAGGGGGGGAAATATAATAAAATCAAGCTTAATAAAATTGGTCCTTGTAAAATTTTGAGGAAGTTTTCCTCAAATGCTTATGAACTAGAACTTCATTAAGAAATTGGAATTTCATCAATTTTCAATGTGGTGGATTTATATCCTTTCAAGGAAATAGATAACATTACAACTAATGAACTTGTAAGTGAAGGATATTGGACCAATGGACGGGAGAAATGATTGCCAAAAGCAGTCCTAGAGGAGAATGAAACAATGTTAAAGTAGAGATTGATAAACAAAACTAGAGGGAAATAATAATTTTAGTACTTAATCGAGTGTAAGAATCAACCTGTTGAGGATTCTACTTGAATGATAGAAGCATAAATTTCAAAGTATGGTACCACTGTGGAAACTCTCATGAAGAAATTTCTTCCCCAGGAGTCCGATGTAGGAGCATCACCACCGTTAAATCCATTTTGACTGTAATGGTCATAAATTGTATTTACTATAGGAAGTGGGTTTCCTGGATTTAGTTTAATTATTTGTAATATTTAGGAGAATTAGTGGTTAGCTAAAGTATTAATTATTTTTTATAGAATAGGAAATTGTTGTTGTTGTTTTCTTGGAAATATTTGTAATTAGTTTTAATAGATTAGACATTTTCTAAGATTTAGAAATTAGATCCATAATTAGTGGATCCAAACAGATTGTTCTCTTTTGTATTTAGAAAAAACTTGTAGCTCAAAAAAGATGGTGAGAGAGAGAGAGAGTTAGAGATTTAAAGGTTATGAGTTCATAGTTTATAAAAAGGAAAATGATGATTTCTCTGTTTTTAGCTCAAACGGTGGTAGTAAATTAAATTATTGTTACAAAGTGTGATCGATTATATTCACTACCTGAATTAGTTCACAAATTAATTTGGTTCGATTAAAATATTGATCGAGTTTGTTAATAGGGTTGAAATCATCAATTGTAGAAAAACAACTAAGTTCGGTCTTGGACTTTAAAGCCAATTTGGTGTTTGGCCCTTTGAAGAAAACTCCATGTCACAAACTCCACTAAATCCCGAGCCTCAAACAGTTTCAATTTCGGCGTGGGACCTAGTTGCAACATTTTTCTAAACCCGAACTTATTCAGGTCTCCTAGTTCATTTCAGGGCCCGAACTTTTTTATGCCAAAAACCTTTGTGGGCCCTAAACTTTATTTGATCCTCTTAATACTATTCGAACCCTGAAACCTTATTCGAGCCTAAACTTATTTGAGTTTCTAAGCTTATTCAACTACTAAATGAATTTCAAAATCCAAGTTATTTTGACCCCCGAACATGTCAAATTAATGAGATTAATCGAAGTGATTTTGTGGAAATTTGCTTTATAAATCCATCAAGGTTGGAAGAAATTGGCTCGAAATAAAAGATAGAGAGGAGCAGTGTGCTTTATGAGATCAGATCGACATAAACTAATTAACTACATGAAAAAACTTTACAAAAGTGGTAAAGAAGTAAAACACATTTGTGAAAGTAGTAAGCTAGATAATTGTATGGGTATTATCTTTTGGAAGTTGGTTGAGATCCTGCAGAAATTTGCCCACATACCGAATTGAGGCACTAATACTAGTAGATTGACTATCATTGGTTGGTCGATGCACATTTAAGTCTTCTATCTGAAGTCTGAGAGCATCGTTCAATATTTTAATTTCTTCAAGGAGGGTGATGGACGTCATTTGATGGTGCAACTTCTAGTTAATTTCCATTGTTTCTAGCTAAAGAGATTCAATTTGAAGGGAATGGTTTCTGTAATCTTGTTTACCGACTATCTCTACAATTTATCTAGTTTAACCCATATACTTAGATTGTTAACTTGGAAGGCCTTGTTTCCTTATTGCATCATTGTGCAATAGGAACTAAAGAACAATAAGAGAGTGGTAGGAGAGAGAATATAGGACGAAGGTTTCCTAGGGATAAGCAAGAGTGGCTATGAAGCAGACTACACAATCCCGGCAAAGAGGGAACAAACCTAATTTTCTAGAGGAAATATATCCCTCCTAGAGTAAACAAGAAACAATGACACTTGGGCCTGAAAAATAATGAGGCACACTGATTTCACATATATAAGTTTGAAGCTAACAAGTACACCAAAACACAGAGTTGGATCCAGGAATGAAAGATGTTCCACGTAATTCAAAGGTGTAAAATATGAGGCCAAAGATGATAATACCAAATAGAAGAGTGAAATAATCAAAATTCATAAATTTACAACATAACAAAGTCACCTGAAAGAGGTGGATACAACTAGCAAATCCAAATTGAAAGTGACATTATCAAAACGAACTTGAAGTTCAGACAAGACCAAAGGAAAGATAGCCCTAGAGAATCCCACCACCATAGATAGCCCTAGAGAAGTTGACTATGTTCAGGTGTAACAACACAAAGCACCCCCAACTACAACAAGACCTGAATTCACATGGAATTAACCAACAAAGCCTAGGAGGACGATCTGAGACTAAAAATTTAATATGCCTAGAGTTTGTCCCACATGTGAGTCTGAACCAGACTCCATTAAGCTTCATAATTGCCACAACACTTAGAGACATCAATATCTAGAGTGTGAGGTTTGGGACTAGATCAAAATGCTGATACTCCCCTGTAATCTAAGCATGTGAAGGGATTTATATTAAATGATTTGCATGTAATACTTCATCCATGGGATCCATGATACCCTGATGCTTGCTCCACAAATTTTTACTCGAGTTCCTAATGTTTGGAGTGAGGCTACGTGTAATGTTATTTCTCCTTATAACCTCAGACATAAAACAAGTACAAGGCAGAGGGTCATGTATTGCAATTCATAATTCAACAAAGCAAGTTGAATTAAAGACATACGAATTGGGTTGAATTTATACGAATTTTCACTTTTATTCATAAGAACATTAGTGGACAATCTATGAAGATTGTAGCTGCTTGGAATAGAGGAATTTTGGCTTTGTAGGAATAGCAAATTCAAGTGTTGGATTTGAACATTTGAAGGACACCTAAAAAGATGACTCCAATTTCAAAGAGGCTTTTGATGCATGCAAAAATCTAGTCAATAAAGATAAAAGGTCATGGACAAAGTACATGTTACAAGATGGATTATTGTTTAAAGGCAATTAAATTTGCATTCCAAAGGGTTCCATGAGAGAAAATATATTGAAAGAAAAACATAGTGGAGCATGAGCAAGACATTTTGGACATGTCAAAACTTTTGTTCAATTAAAGGATTTATTTTTGGCCAAGTATAAGAGCTTATGTGAAGATATTTGTTGGAAGATGCAGGATATGCCAGCATGCCAAAGGAAGGAGCCAAAATGCAGGTTTATATCTACCATTTCCTACTCCTAATTGACCATGGGACTCTACAAGTATGTATTTTGTGTCAATATTATCTAGAACCCAAAGGGGTAATGGTTCCATTTATGTTGTTGTTGATATATTTGTTTAAATGGCACACTTTATGGCTTGCACAAAGGTAATCAGTGCAACTAATATTGCAAATTTATTTTTAAAGAAGTGGTTAGATTGAATGGATTACCAAATAGCATTGTTTCTAATAGAGACATGAAGTTTGTAGGCAATTTTCGGAGAAACCTATGGCTAATATTATTAACTTAGACTTCAATTCTAGTTATTTCAACCATAGGTGGATGGATGAAAAAAGGTGGTAAAAAATGTTTGGGAAATATTTTGAGGACCTTGGTAATTGAATATCCCAAACAATGGGACCAGTTACTTGCATAAGCAAATTTCCTTATAATGATTCACCTAACAAAAGCACAAGGTTAAGTAAGTTCAAAATTTTGAATAGAATGCATTTATGGGTTAAGGAAATTAGGAAAACAAGAAATAAGAGGTGTTGAGAGTCAATATTTTGTAGTAAGTATGCAAGAATTGTACAAAAGAGTGAGAAAATAACTACAACATAGTAACAACAAGTAAAAGCTAAAAGAAAACGTAAGAAGGAGACAATTAGATTTTTGAAGTTGGGGATTTAGTTATGGCATATCTTAGAAAGGAAATTTTCCTATAGGGACATGTAACAAACTAAAATGAAAGGAGATTGGGCCATGTATAGTATTGAGGGATTTTTTTACAAATTATTATGAAATTAAACTTCTAAATGATATTGGGATTTCATCGATTTTCAATGTTGCAAATTTGTATCCTTGTAAGGAAGAGGATAAAATTGAAGCAAATGCACTAGAGAAAGTTCAGACAAATGAATGGGAAATTCAACTACCTAAAGTAGCACAAAAAGGAAATTAAAGCAATGTTGGATCGTGTTAGAAACACTCAAAAATATCTTGAGATAGATAAATGTGTGATATACATATTATTAACAAAATATACATATAAATACTCATCTTTTTTACCCTTGATTTCATACTGCAAGAGGACTTTTGGGCTTCTATTGATTGTTGGCATTCACTTGAGGCTTTTTGCCTTCCTATCAAGTGAATAAGCCAAATTTACATAACCCCAAAGAATTGTGTTTCCAACATTTCCCCCCTTAATATGAAGGGGTGTATATGAGTCCAAGAAGAGAGTTGGAATATAAAGTTTTATAGTAGCCTGTCAAACCAGGAGTAACTCCACAAATTAACTTGTTTATTACATTAGCCATATCGTGAATGTATACATTAGTGGAGAGACTCTTGGGACTCAAATTCCAAGGTCTCTTGGTTTTCTCAAATGCATAACTGACAATATTTACAATAATCCTTTCGGATTAGGTGTCAATATTCCCCTCCTTATTCTGAAGGGATGTTGGTGAGTCCAAGCATCATTCTGAATCTTTCAAACTTTTCCCTTCCAAGCGCTTTGGTGAATATGTCTGCAATCTAATCATTTATGGAACAATGTCCTAGGTAGATTGTTTTGGCCTCAACATGATGTCCAATCAGATGGTATTTTGTATTGATGTGCTTTGCTCGATCACGGAACTTTGGGTTCTTGGCCAACTTTATTGCAGAAGTGTTTTCAATCAAAAGAGGAATTGATTGTTCTTGTTTCTCTTGCAGATCTTCCAGAATTTTCCTGAGCCACACAATTTCCTTCGTTACTTCAGTTGTTGCCACATATTCTGCCTCATTTGTGGAATCCATTGGAACTGATTGACTGCATGACCTCCACGAGACAGATACTGATCCAAAACTCGTAATATAACTTGAAGTAGATACTCTAGTTTCTTTGTCTCCATTGAAATCTAAATCAGAGTATCCAATCAAGCTGAAGTCATCCACCTGTGTATAATTGAGTCCAAATTCTTGAGTTCCCTTCAAGTACTTTAAAACTCATTTTGCAGCAGACCAATGAGCCTCACAAGGATTTTGCTTAAACCTGAAGAGGGTTCCAACAATAAATGAAATGTCTGGTCTGGTAGTAATCAGGTAGTTGAGACTTCTTATGAGCTATCTATAATTCATTACATCCTCAAATACTTTTCCTTCAGTGGATGTGAGCTATAAGTTTCATTCCATTGGAGTAGTCAAAGGATTGCACTCAGCAATGCCAAACATGTTCAATAGATCTCCGTTATGAATATAATTCATAACAATTAGATAAATAAAATAAATATTAATATTAAATAATTAAATATTATTTAGGTTAAACAATCATTAAATTTAGTGAAAAGGCATGTCTAAAAGACATGCCCATTCACGAAAGGTCACCTGCTGAGGTTTAAAAGCAGGGGCCTCATTGTACATTCAAATCATCACTTATACATTTTATATATTAATAAATTATTATTATTAAATACATGTGTGTATTTTTAATGTTAAAGTCTACAAGCTATCAGTTTTATTGCTTCAACACTGTTTTTTTATGCTACATTGGTATCAGATCCATGGCACACGATATAATCATGTAGGCCTTTGAATGTAGTTCGCCGCACAATGTGCCATTACGTTCACATCTTGATTATGTTGAAAAAATCAGTATTCAAGAAGTATTTCAACATTTAGGAAACTCATGTGCAGAAATTAAAACATGTCAAAAGGAAATTTCAGTTGAAGAAGAAGAAGTTGTAGAAGATTCTGAAGATTCTAATTCAGAGACTCATTCTAAACCTAATAGGGAAGCAAAAAACTACATAATTTATGGGATAATGGAAGATCTTGAATCAATTCACTGAGTATACGACATGAACTATTAACTCTAATGAGTATGCAGCAATAATTTCTAACTCTAATGAGTATGCAGTAGTAACTGTTAACTCTAATGACTATGCCATGGGAACTGCTAGCCCTAACGAATATGCTCTTGGAACTGTTAACTCTAATAACAACCTTGGCATTCCACCTCATGATATTGATCATGACTGGATAGCTACAATATCATTGAGTGGCTATTGGTCCCCTCTTAACAGATCAAATTAGGGGAAGAAGATTGTCTGGAGTGTTGGTACTGGATTTGGTGGTTGCAAAAGTGAAAGCACCCCTGACGAGAAAATGAGAAAGTTTGAGAAGGAACTTGACTGTCATGCAAAAAATATGTTGGCATCATTAACATATATTCTTAATAATAAAGCTACGAAACAATCATTCTTAGGCTTCTCATCATATGTTCTTCTTAGTTGGGAAAACATTCTTAGTCGACTTTTAGAATACTTTGTGGTCAATGATTCAATGCTAGACATATGTGCAAGGAACAAGCTATATCATCAGTTGGTATCTCTATTGACGACAATGAAACATCATTCGGATCTCCTTTTAATATTAATGGGATCCTACCGGGAAAGTGACACAGATGGTAGTCCCACTCATAACACTGGAAGTGATAATTCTTTAATTGGAAAAATGAGAAACATATATGAACAATCCAAAATTATCACGAGAAGATTCACAGGAGGAAATGATGACAAAAATGTAGAGGTCGATGTCAAAATTGCTAGGTGTCCCTTGCAATGCTATGAGGGATTGGAAGCAGCTTGGAACCAAGCGTTTACCATACAACATATAATATCTATTTTAGACGGGGAAGATACTGAAATGACAGAATGCAGTGAAGCTAATTCAGATCAGTCAACATCTGCTTCAGTGGAGGAATTCTCCAATGATGAAACCCCAGGCTCGGAGCAATCAGATTCCACGAAAGAAAGCGGTGAATACTCTAATGTTGTTGGCGCGTCAATAGATGATGAAGAAGATCGCCAAGAAAAAGGAGAAGTGGAGGAACATTATAGCGAAGAGGCATATAAATGCTGGCTTCCTCACATACAGTGCATTGAGTAATTAAATTGGTAGGCCACTGTTCCGCTGGCGTAAGCGCAAATCCGTGGGCACTGTTCCCACTACGACGAAGAATCTGCAAACTTGTTAAACCCGATAGTGTTGTCCGTTGCCAAACAACGTGCCCCGGGTCAACGACAAAAGGTGGAGTATGTCATCGATTCGTACGTGGCCCTGCAGGTAGAAAATCGGTTTGGTGCACCGGTTCAGATTGGGCAATACATAAGTCAACGGACAAAATGACGTTTCACTTATCAAAATATAAACCAACATATGTCCACACTGGGTGAGAGGGAAAAGAGAAAATTACCGAGATCATAAAAATTCCAGGATTCCCACTGCTCAACATATCAGATTTTCCGACCTTTCTGCATCCTTCCAACGCTTATGCTTTTCTGCTGAAATTCTTTATGGAATAGTTCAAGCCATTTTCAGAGGCGACATGGATTCTGGAAAATTCTTTTCACGAGATCAAATCGGAAGAAATCAATTCAATGAAATCCATAGCTTTGATTCGCACAATAAGCCCCCTCTTGCCTTCAGATTTCTTGGAGGAGCGTAATCCCGAAGAGACAGACTCGGGTGCACATCTCTGGAAAACCACAGAATGCATGGGTTGGCTGAATACGAAGGGAACCGGTATGGCGGGAGGCAGTAAGTCTACTGCATGCATGAAGAGACTGATGGCTGAACTGAAGATTTTGGAAGATGACTCCCTTGCAGATGATAGCGCAAAATTGTGAGAGAGCAACCTTATGAAATGGGAAGCCGTTATTTTTGGGCCTCCAGACACTCCATGGGATGGCGACATATTCAAGCTAATGCTCAAGTTCAAGGAGAATTACCCTAACACACCTCCAAAGGTGAGCTTTATGTCGAAGATATTCACCTGAATATTTATGAAAGTGGTGGTAATTGCTTGGACATTTTGCAAGACAAGTGGTACCCAGCCTACGATGTCCCAACAGTTCTTGATTCAATTCAGTCATTATTGTTTGACCCAAATCTAGATTCTCCTGCGAATGAAGATGTTGCTAAGTTCTACTTCAGTGATATCAAATAATATAAAAGAAGGGTCTGCCAAGTTGTGGAAGAGAGCTTGTTTGATGTATAACATAAAATTAACGTGCTCATAAATATTAGAATTTTTCGATTAGGACTGTTGTGCCAAATTAATACCTCGTTTTTCACGTGGTCAAGTCCAACAGAAAACGATAAAATGCGTAGTTAAAATTTTAAATTTTCATACTTACAAAAAAAAAAATCCAAGGGAATGTTACTGACAAGCTATAAGACGCCAGATTATATACGTCGAGATGACAGACACTAGTGAAGAAAATCTCCAATGTTAAAGCTTTGAGGACAAAGCTTCCAAAGGGAGAGGCTATATTATGAATATAATTCATAGCAATTAAATAAATAAAATAAATATTAATATTAAATAATTAAATATTATTTAGGTTAAATAATCATTAAATTAAGTGAAAAGGCATGTCTAAAAGACATACCCATTCACGAAAGGTCACCTGCTGAGGTATAAAAGCAGGGGCCTCATTGTACATTCAAATCATCACTTATACATTTTATATATTAATAAATTATTATTAAATACCTGTGTGTATTTTTAACGTTCAAGTCTACAAGCTATCAATTTTATTGCTTCAACATAGTTTTTTTATGCTACAATATCCAATGTACTTCTTCTGAGAGAGGAATATAAACTTCAGATGTTGGGTTACTTCAATACCAAGATAATAGTGAACGTAGCCCAAATCTGTCATTTCAAAACCTTTCCTGAGTTCTATATTTATGGATGCAATGTAGCTTTCATTGTTCCTTATCATTAGAAGATCATCTACATACACCACAATATATAAATTGTTTTACCAACTTTCTTTACAAATAAATTTGCATCATCAATATCATAATGTTTGAAATTGAGTTTTAAAAGATGCTCAGTTAACTTCTTGTACCAAGCTCACGGAGTTTTCTTGAGGCCATACAAGGATTTTACAACCTTGCATACTTTGTGTTCCTAATCCTTCACAAAAAAACCTTCTGGTTGGGACATAAAAACATTCTCTTTCATATCCGTTGGCATTATGATATATATGTTGTACTTGATGGCAACTCACTCATCTCAGATGATAAATTATAGTGTAGAGAAAAGTTCACGCACTTTCATGCAGAGAAAAGTTCATGCACTTTCATGCAGAGAAAAGTTCATGCACTTTCATGCAGAGAAAAGTTCCTTTCATGTAGAGAAAAGTTCACACACTTTCATGCAAAGAAACGTTCACGCACTTTCATGAAGATAAAAACGCACGCACATGGGAAATCTTATGGTTGGTTCATGGTATTAGTCTGACAGTTTTTGATCCTATGGTTTTGGTCCGTGGTATTGCATCCAAAAGAATTGAACCCAAGTATTGGGTCTGTGGTATTGTTTCTCAATGGTTGTGGTCCATGGTTTTGAGTGAGGCCTAGCCTATAAAAAGGAAAGGAGATCATTTGGCTAAACACATTTTTTGAGTTGAAAATCTTAAGAAGAGCAAGATCTGAATTTCTGATAATTGGTTGGTGAGACATAGTTGAATCTGAATCAAGGAGAAATCAGAGCATTATAAGTTAGATCTACTGAAATGTTGAGATCCCTTTGACGCATGAACGGATCTGTGATTTCAACAGTCTGGGGTATGGTTGAGGACTGATAAACTGTCTAAATCCAGAGGTGCACAGGAGCGGCAAAGGCGTAGTGCAGAGGTGCACAACACTAGAGAAGAAGCAGGTGTGGAGGAGCGCAGTTGAATCAACAGAGCAGGTGCGGAGTTGCGTAGACTCGTCACAGTAGAAGTGCGGATATCCACAGGTTTCCTTCGGTGAAGTTGCAGACCTTTCTTGAAATATATTTTAGCTGTCTTTTACCTGTTTCTGCAGAGATATGGGTTTAAATTGGTGTCTGATTACTGTTGTTATTTTCTGGTTACTGCATTCTGAGAAGTTATTTGTTTAAAGGAGATTGGGTGATGCACATGTACTTGATGTTTTGGATCCAGTTTGAAAATTGATGAAACATGGTCCTGGAAGGAAAGAGAAGGTAGTAGCCTTCTGTAGGTCAGCACCTATGTACTAGTATTTCAGCTAGTATAAGAGCTAAGGGGGTTGTAGCTCCCTTCTAGAAGAAGCTGGAAAACGAGAGAGGGTTGTAGCTCTCTGCAAGTTGCAGCCTGCATACTGGTAAAAGACTGCACCAGCACAAAATCATTGTAAGAAGAAGTTTCTAATTGAAAGAAGATAGAGACATATTGCAGCAGGTGGTTTTCACCCACATTGGGTTTCCACCTTACATCTTGTGTTCCTTGGTGTGACTGTCTATTTTGTATTCCTGCTCATTATTCTATGGTTCTCACATACAGATTAATGACAAACATTTGAAGAATCAATTAAATTATAAGTTTGGAAGGTATATGCAAGTTTCAATTTTCAGATCTGAAAATATTTTTATAAATTGATAAGAGTTTGACAATACTGATTCACCCCCCCTCTCAGTATTATTTCCAACAATTGGTATCAGAGCAGGTACTTCAGAAGAAGCTTGATCGCTTGAAGGAAGATCTATCATCATGAGAAACTACGAGAGAGAAGCATCGATCAGGCCACCAATTTTTGATGGGACCAATTCGTCTATTGGAAGGTAAGAGTCACTGCCTATCTTCAGTCTCTTGGTACAGAAGTCTGGGATATCATAGATACAGGGTACACTTTTCCATCAGCAACTCCCACATATCTGGCTGAGAAGAAGCAGTTTGAAACAAATGCAAAGGCTGTCAATACTCTATTAGGATGTCTATCTCAATAAGAATTCGTCAAGGTTATGCAGTATAAAACCGCAAAAGAAATATGGGACAAGATCGTTCTGAGCTATGAAGGAGATGAACAGGTAAAATGAGAAAAACTTCAAACCCTCATAATTCAGTATGAAAATCTCATAATGTACAATGATGAAAGTGTGGCTAACTATTTCCTACGAAAATATGATATTGTTAATTGTATGAAAAACTTGGGTGAAGAAATAAAAGAGGCGGTTGTGATTGAAAAGGTTCTAAGATCTTTGTATCCTAAGTTTGAATCAAAAGTTTCTGCAATAGAAGAAAAAGAGAATCTACAGAAAATTACCATGTCATAGCTACACGGAATTCTAACCGCTTATGAAATGAGGAAAGGAGGACCTTCAGACAGGAGAGAAGTTGCATTCAAGGCTTTAGGCAAAGGAGATTACTATGAGTTAGGACATATGTCCGAAGAAGAGGAAGAATCAAATTTTTTCAAGAACTTTCAACGGGGTGTTGGAAGATTCAGAGGTAAGTTACCCTTCAATTGCTTTGCTTGTGGAAGAGTCGGTCATTATGCTGCCAAGTGTCCTCAGAAAGACAGGCTTGACAAAGGTAAGGAACCTGTTAGATGGAACAAGAAACAGAATGTAAGTAAGAAAAGCTACTACACTCATGAAGACAGTGATGGACTCTCAAATAGTGATGAAGATGAACGAGGTAATAATTATAGACTTTTAATGGCTTTTGAAGATGATGATTTCATGGATGCTATAGATGAAGAAGGGCTTTAAGAAGAGATTTTCTAAACTCAAAATTTGTTTAGAAGAGAAAAATAGGATTATTGATTTACTCTGCAATTTCACTGGCTGAAAGAGAAAACATCATGAAAGTTAGATGTGGAAATTTTGGTGGGACTAGAAAAGAGATTGAGAAACAAAAGCTCTTAATCTTAGATTTTGTTAAAGGATCTGAAAACTCTAGATGAGATTATCAAATGGTGCAGTGTTCCCCTAAATCAAGACAGGTCCTGGGATATAATGAAGAAACATCTCAAGACAGAAACCATCCACCTCCAAAAGTTATCTTGATGCAACAAGGAGGAGTGAGCAAAGGCCCAATGGAGATCACCAGGTAAATTAGGGACAATTTACCTCAAGAATGAACAAATACTACCAGGTAAATCGGGGGCAATCCACCTTAAGGATGAACAGAAGATACAATCAGCCACAGGTAAAATCTTCTCAATCTACCTCAAGAATGGATGACAGTAGAAACTACAATCGTTTGGTTGGTAGATTTGATAATCGCAGGAGTTCCTTCAATGGCCAATGCTTCTCTTGTCATAACTTTGGTCACAAAGCAGCTCAATGTGTTTCCTATAAGACAATCATGACTAGAGAAGCTCAAAAACGAAGAAGTATGACTGGGATCATGAAAATAACCTACAATAACTTTTCTTCTCTTGAAAACGAAATTGAATGTCCTATTTGTAACAACTTCGGTCATGAAGATTCTGAATGTAGGAGCAGGTTTCGGCAAACAACTAAGAAGGAACAAGCCTCAAGTGCCAAAACATGGAGAATGAAAGAACTGCAACCAGAAAGATGTGGTATAGCCTTATATGCGGAAGGGCAGGAAAGTCAATGGTACATTGACAGTGGATGTTCAAAACATATGACGGGTGATAAGGAAAAACTTCAGTCGTATAGTGCCTTAGAAAAGGAGAAGAAGGCCTCATTTGGAAATGACACCCCTACGCTCATAAAAGGTAAAGGTTCTATTATGTTGAAAGAAAAGGTCAAAGTTGGAAATGTTATGTATGTTGATGGCTTAAAGCATAAATCTATTGAGTGTCAGTTAGATGTGCGATCAAGGAACTGAGGTAATATTTCGATCAAATGGATGTAGTGTTCGTGATCTTGATACAGGAGAAACAGTGATCAAAGGCATAATAACTCCAAATAATTCATATATATTCAAAGAAGGACAACCTCAATGCTATCTAAGCAAGAATGATGAACATTGGCTATGGCACCGGAGATTGGGGCACCTAAGCTTCTCACAAATAAGGAAAGCATGCAAATACCAGGCAGTTCGTGGTCTTCCTGACATCAGAATTCCAGACAATACAATATGCAAGTCATGTCAGTTTGGTAAGCAAACTAGAACTAACTTCGCTGAGAAGGAAGGATCAGCTAGCAGGCCACTTGAGCTTGTCCATACTGATGTAAGTGGTCCATCTAGGAAAAGGTCACCTTAGGGAGAAGAATACTTTATATTATTCATTGACGACTATTCAAGGATGGTCTGGATAGGACTTATGAAGCACAAATATGAAGCCTTCGAAAAATTCAAATCCTTCAAAGCTTTGGTTGAAAACGAATCAGATCACAAAATTAAATGCCTCAGATCTGATAGAGGTGGGGGAGTTTACCTCAAATGAATTTTTCGATTTTTGTGAAGAACATGGAATAAGAAGAGAATTCTCTACGGCCAGGACTCCTCAGCAAAATGGAGTAGTTGAAAGGATGAACAAAACGGTTCAACAAATGGCTCGTGCTATGCTTGATGAGTCTGGAACTCCCGCAATTTTCTGGGGTGAAGCCGCATTTGCTGCATTTGTTATTCTCAACAAAACAAACATCCGGGTGAACAACACTCAAATCCCTCATGAGCTCTGGTATGGTGAGACTCCTTCGGTAAAATATTTCAAAATTTTTGGGAGTAAATGCTACATCAAAAATACTGATGAAAATCTTGGCAAGT
>APFE031409456.1:0-15969 GCA_000404065.3 Pinus taeda | reverse complement strand
TGTTTTTATGGCTAAAAACAACAAAAGTGGGAGTTGAAATAAACACGTTGACATTAAGTATTTAGCTATAAGGGAACGTGTTAAAGAAAGGAAAGTGGTCATTGATCACGTCAGCATTGAGTTGATGTTCACTGAGCCTTTGACTAAGGGCATGCCACCGTTTAAATTCAAGGATCATGTAATGAATATGGGACTTGGTTCCATTATGTAGATTCTCATTGTATGGACAATGTTATTTTAATAAAATTCTTAATTATTGTGATGTTTTCCTCATATTTATGTGCACCTTAATTTGAATTGAGGGAATTCATCTGTGTAGGACCAAGAATAAACATAGGGTTTATTCATCAAGAAATTGTTGCCACATAAATTATAATATAAATAAATACATAGTAATACATGGAAGATAATACTTGTCATTAGAGGACTTATCGCCATGATTCGTGTATCTATTACTTAATACAGATTATTAATGGGTTGTAAGATGAAACATTAAGATTGGAAGTATGGAGCAAGTGGGAGAATGTTAAGCTCCCTCTCTCAACAGCGGCCGATTTCTGGAAACCAACTGCAGTAATTTCTAGCAACCAACTGCAGTTATTTCCTTAAATTACAGAAATCAACTGCAGTTAAATTAATTTCTTGTTGGGAGCTCCTGGAGTGGTCCATTACTCCCTCTACAGTTCTCTACCATGATCTGTGGAACACTTGACACATAGCCAACAGAAGCTTGATGGAAGCTTGGCTATAAATGCTTATGTTTGGTCCCCAAGCTCATTGACTCAATCCCCTTCAGCCTTACACCATCAAATCAGAGTAAGCAGAGCTTGGAAGTGCCACACGGATGAAGAGTTTTTGGGTGAATTTTGTAAATCTTAAGGTGGCGTTTGCAAACTTGTAGCTCGTTTTTCCATCGGTTCTTGATTTGATTAATTATATGATGTGCAATGCATTCGTGTAAGTGACTATAGTGTTTTTTCCCTTCCTCAACACACGGTCTTCCTCTGCAATGGTCGAGTCAATGTTCGGGTTTGTCAAACACACACAGTGATGACCCATCCCGCTATCATTGTCACCTGAATATGCAAGGAGGGGATCGATTCGCATTGTAGAGCTGATCTACAATATTTGTGGTTGTAAGGGTGTGTCGTGGGGTGCTGCGTAATTGTTCACAGCTACAGTTGAGCGTTTTGCTGAGAGACAAATAGTCGAGCGGACTGGCTGGTCCCTGATCATTCGAGTATTCTCTTGTCTCTGTAAACACATCAGAAAACAAATAAAGGAAGTGGAGTGTGAGTAGCAACAATGGCTGGAGGTATGTTTTCTTGGGCATCAAGTTTTTTTACGATTCTTTTAATTATTTATTCCACATTAAAGAATCATTATTATTCATAATTGAATAAACTGAGCTCACGCGAAAGCTCTGAGCTAGCATCCTCATATTAATTTAAAATGAGGTTATTCTGTGGAATTATGATATATTATATTGCTATTAATCTGTGACAAGTTACTAATTAATATATTGGTATACTACTCAGTTTTCTTCTAATTATAAATTTAAGTTTTATATTGGCGAAATAATCTACCGTTGCCATCCATCTGAAAAATAAAAATAAAAGTCAACAAAGGTACATCCACATGGTTTGCTTTTTCCCTAACCATAGATTAGGCTTCAGGGGAACCCTATTCACAAAATTGTCCACCTTGGCAGTGTATCTGTAAAAAAGAAATTAAAAGTCAACCCCCATAAATCCATCCATGAACAAGTTGCAACCATTGATAAATGGCCTAGATCACATGAACAAGTTACAACCATTGATGAATGCCCTCAATCAAACCAATAACTTAAATGATCAAAAAAATAATAAAATTGTCTTTACGATTAATGCATCATAAAAATGTTAACTATGCTAGTGAATATTTGAAAAATAAAACATGATAGATATGATATGTAAAGCAAAACATTTTGTAATGCTTATACCGATTAGAATTTATTTTCTATCATTAAAAATTTAATCTTCCATTCTCAGCGCTATCTTCTGTATGTCAAAAAAGTCTTTCAATATTTTAGCAAATGGGAAAACCTTCCTAAGATTTAAATAGTGCAATAAACATAGAAATTTCAGTCTAACTTTTAACAAATTTACTTAAATTCAACCGGAAAGCTTCCTCTGAAGGGTTGATTTAAGTAATGCAATAAAGAACAAAAACATTCTATATAAATTTGCATCTTCTGAGTGTATTCTTGATTTCTTAAAAGATTTGCGGGCCAGATTCACGGAGCACCTACCGCAAGCTGTTACATAATTTGCCTCTGCTAAAGCTTTAAACTCTAGTGCGCTTTTCAGGATTGTATGTCACCTACTATTTAACAATTTGTGTCGCATGGTTTCTTGCATATTTGCTACAGATTAAGAAATGAGGATGTGTAACGAGGCAAGAAAATAATTACACCAAATTTTAAACCAGAATTGGTTCCTTAATCTAAACTGGCACAATTGCTCTTGATTCACATGTCTTCCTTGACACATTGACGTCCTGAACGGACTCGTGAACGACACCGACAACTGAACTGCTCATTTCTAAGGCCGTCGTCGCCGGGCCTTGCAGTGCCAAAGCAGACACAACGCTTCTGGAAACGGCAGAAACTTTAGGAATTCCTAATAACAAAGATATCTCAATCCGCCGTTGTAAACAGCGCAAATCGAAAATATGAACAAATGTTACCCTAAATTCGAACTGGAGAGTCGAATTCCAGGAACCTCGACGCTGGCTGGCTTAAAGATAGGCCGATTTCTGGCGTCAAATGGCTGAATTCTTCAATGATCTTTTTTGTCTCGATTTAAAAAGGCTGAAAAACGATCGAAACTGCTGGTCGGATGCCTAATTGTAAATGCTCTCTGAAATTGACCAAATCAAACTGCAAACAGCTGGTCCGACCATCATTTCCGCACTTCAATGGCTGTGACCTTTCTTACATCTGAGTCTAAATTTAAAACACTGCACTGTCGAATTGTTACACTGCAGATGGCGTCAAAGCGAAACCCGTCCTGTTTTCAGTTGCCGGGATTTGATTTCATTGGTGTAAAGGCGAATCCCATCTCGTTTTCCTGTTGAGGGGATTTGAACCCGGGTCGCGTGGGTGAAAACCAGGTGGTTTGGCACATAAAAGTTATCGAGGTTTCCAATTTTCTTGGGACCAAAAGGGAGGACGCTAGAAGGAGGTTCGAATTGTTACACTGCAGATGACGTCAAAGCGAAACCCGTCCTGTTTTCAGTTGCCGGGATTTGATTTCATTGGTGTAAAGGCAAATCCCATTTCGTTTTCCTGTTGAGGGGATTTGAACCCGGGTCGCGTGGGTGAAAACCAGGTGGTTTGGCACATAAATGTTATCGAGGTTTCCAATTTTCTTGGGACCAAAAGGGAGGACGCTAGAAGGAGGTTCGAATTGTTACACTGCAGATGACGTCAAAGCGAAATCCGTCCTGTTTTCAGTTGCCGGGATTTGACTTCATTGGTGTAAAGGCGAATCCCATCTCGTTTTCCTGTTGAGCGGATTTGAACCCGGGTCGCGTGGGTGAAAACCAGGTGGTTTGGCACATAAAAGTTATCGAAGCTTCCAATTTTCTTGGGACCAACGGGAGGACGCTAGAAGGAGGGGCGCTTGAACATCCGACCTTGTGGTTAACAGCCACACGCTCTAACCAACTGAGCTATTCCAGCGCCGCTGGTAGCCTTTAAATTGTTTTTTTCCCTTTAGTATTCATAATCGGACAAAGGAGCGAAAAAGTGAAGTGTGGGCAATTTAATTTGCATGGTAGTGTTCATCTACTAGTTTAATAGAAAAAGTGTGAGTAATTCTTTACTAATTCAATTACAGTTTAGTGTAGTGGGAAGGGTTTTAAGGTAAGGTTAGTATATTTGGAAGGTTTTAAAGTAAGGGATTAGAGATTTTCACAATTATTTATAATGTTAGAAATTTCGAGAAAATTATATAATAGATTTTTATTCTGTTCAGATAGTTACTCTATCCATCATTCATAACGAAACAAATTTAATAATTATAAAATATTTTCTAAATTTACATTTAACATAGAATATTGATTTAATGATACTTACCTACAAAAGGCACACAGATTCCTTCCTGGATATGCAGAGTAAAGCCTTTTATACTTAGACCTCTGGGTTTGGGCCAAGTTCATTTCTAAATGAGAAATCTTGGATATAAGAGTGGGATTCAAAACAGTTTGGAGAATGATGCAGAAATGAAGAGATCAGAGCAAGGAAATAAAAATCAGAAAAATCAGTCCCTTTTTTAATAATTAGTTTTTCATTGTTTTGTGGATATTCATGCTATACATTGAAAGAAGGTTTGTTGGTTGTAGATTGTTGTAATATTTTTTAACTTGTTCATGTATTTTTTTTATTTTTTCCTGTAAATTTTTCAATATTGATTCTTAAAATCTTTATTTGCATAAGTGGTATAATATCATGTTTATTTTGGTTGTTGCATAGGAATAAATTTCAGTTGTATTGTGTGTTAATTTTTTTTTTCAAAAATAACTGTAATAGAAAATGTTAGAGATGGGTAAAGGAGTTAGACTAGCAATTGCCCCAAAAGGTGCAAAGATACACAGAAAGATTAGAATATTGGCAAGATTATTTCCCCAAGAATAGAGCCAAAAATAAGCTCATGATTAAATTGTAGAAATCTAAATTAGCTACATAATTTCAAAAAATAACTTTTAATAACATAAATAATCATAAATTTTTATTCATGAAGTACAAATAACTAAATAAATTTAATTACATTCAACATAATGATGACAAACAAATATCTATTTTTACTAAAACTTTAAATGGACACAAAATTTGTAATTAAAAAACTATAAATCTTACACCATGTTTAATTTTAAATATAGAATTTCAAAATAATAATTAATATTTTCACATTTTTACAAACTAACATTTCACCCTATATATTATTACGTTGATGTGGTTGTATTGGTTGGAGCACAGTGTGTCTACAAAGGATAGGAAACCATGTTTGGCCCCTTGAACGAGATGGTGGAAATTTGTTTAGTGCGGGACTCACAAGGCCATGACACACAAACCCCCTCCATCGTCGCTGGCTATTTTGTTATGGAGCTGATGTGATGGAGTAAGCACACCAGATCTCCAAAGGAATGACGCCCAAAGCATGTATTATGGTCTACAAGGTTTGTTGGGTATTTGGGTGCATGACCTTTGACCCACTCTTTGGCTTCCAAAATGCGTTAGATGACGGAGTGGATGTTATCTCGATGTCAATTGGGTTATATGCAATTCCTTAGGTTAAATTACTAAAACTCTTATCGAAAGAAGATGTTGAAGTTGAATAATCAACCATGTTCATTTATAAATATCTATACATATTTGACTTTACAGAACCCACAACCAAAAGTTATCCATAATAATTAAATATTTACAAGTTTTTATAAGAGATATTAAATAAACAAAAAAATATTAATTCGATAAAATTAAGAAATTCAATTTTTTTTGGAAAGAAAACGTTCAAGTTAAATAATCAACCATGAACATTTATAAATATGTATACACATTTGACTTTACAAAGCCCACAACCAGAAGTTATCAATAGTAATTAAATATTTACAAGTTTTTATGAGAAATATTACATAAACAAAAAATATTAATTTGATAAAATTAAGAAATTCAATTAAAAAAAAATAATTAAAAAATATTATAAACAAAATGTATTCTCATCATTAACTATAATTAATAAAGAAAATTCATTATAAACCAAACACACTTAAAAAAAACCTCTATATTAATACATAATTCATTATTAATAAACAAAAAGCATTGATTCAATTAAATTTTACCATTTAATTTTCTTAATAAAAATAAATATTTATTTTTAAAAATATTATAAACAAAATATATTTTCGTCATTAACTATTAATTATTAAATAAAATCCATTATAAATTAAATGTTATCTTAAAAAAACATTTCAATATTAATAAAAAGACATTAACTCTTAATTGAATTATGGTTTGAAACGTTATTATTTTTGAGCTATAATGTCTTGAATATTGTTGTAATGACTTCATGCCTATGAATATTGTTGTATTAGTTTCTAGTCTTAGTGAACTTTGATGTGAAAATATTGTTGTATTAGTTTCTAGTCTTAGTGAACTTTGATGTGAATATAGCTTTGTGAAGTTTTAAATGAATATGATCTAGTTAGAAACCACACTTGATTTAAAAAATTATTTATTTTAACAAAGAGAAAAAGAAAATAAATATTACTACTAAAATAAAACATTGAGAAGAAAAATCATTAACATTAATTAATTAACATTATTAATTTTGAATAAAATATATATAAAAAATCATATATTTCTATATAAACAATTTCTTATGGATTAACCTTACTAATTTAAAAAAACATATATATTAAAATAAAATCATAGTAAAATTTATTTATAAAAAATCTCCCCCATTTTTTATTAAGCATTGTACTATTTTTATAATCACATAATTACCAAATTAAAAATTTAAAAATATTAATTCAATTACCAAATTAAAAATATTAAAATTAATTATTCATTATTAATAAAAAGTGTTAGATTTAAATTCATCAATACACATTTTAAAAAAACATTCTATTTAAAAAAAACATTACGATACATAAAACCATTACCAAAATTTGAAAACATTTTATTTAAAAAACATTATTATCCATAAAACTCATTACCAAGACTATTTAAAAACTTTCATATTAATAAATAAAAATTATTGATTTTTAAATAAAAAATTAAAACAAGGGAGGCTGAGCATCTTCGCAAACTCTCTATGCCAATGAACAAATGATCAAGCTCTGGACGATTCCAATAAACTGAGAAGTTGAATGAGCGTCATCCACGACTCAAATATTATATGATTTCCCGTAGGAATTTTCTGAAGTTATGATCAGAAACGTAAGCTTGAAAATGACAGTGAAATTGTTTAGTGCACTATTTAAATGTTTATCACTGTTGCAAATAATTTATGTTAATAATCTGATAAAAGGTTCGAGTAACGTGTAAAATTAATCATGAAAATTGTGTTTGTCTATCTTGATTTCAAACAACATGTAGTAAAAATTTCACAATTTTTATAAAAGTTTCAAGTAAGGTGTAAAATTAATCATGAAAATTATTTTTGTCTATCTTGATTTCATGTAAAAATTTCACAATTTTTGCACACTGTAGTTTTTCATGTGAAGAGCAATATTTGTTAAGGGAAGATGGCCAGCAGCCATTTGTTTGGACTGTTGTTGTTCATTAAATTGCATTCGAACTTGCTAACCACGCGATAAGCAGCTCTCTGCCTTGCCAAACTAGAGCTTTCCCTCCCTACGACGATCAAACCCTACCCTAAGAAAGGGGCAAGAGCATAGTCATAAGTAGCAAGTGTAAAGGTGGGAGAGAAAGCAGATAAATAGCCATATTATTCAGATACTTTCGTGCGAAAAATCATGAAAAAAGAGAAATCCCAGGCTCACTGATCATGTAGTAATCCAACCTAGAAGAAGGTAGAGGAGAAAGGGCACGGGGAGAGCCCACTTCCAGCCAAGTCAAAGCCATCCATCCAATCGTCGTAGGGTTACGGGAAGAGCTGCCTATCCAACGGGCGCCAGATGGTTGGCCGATTATCCAATTGTACTTCAGCAGGATCGAGTATAGGTCCCGAGATAGAGAATAGAATTATTTCGTGTCGCCTTATCCTGCCAGTAAGATGGTTGGACACCTGGAGGGGCAGTTTGCCTTTGCGCTATTTGACAGATGCACGAAAATGGAAACATGCAGTTATTGCATGCCACCCACTTGTCCTGTACCTTTTGCCATTTTAAGCATTTCTACACAGCCCTTCTCTGGTTTGGAATGGACGGAATGGGCATTTCCGATCTGATCCGACGACAAAAGTCTTGACTGCATGAAAACAGTTTTAAACGAGAAATCTGTTCGATCGATCAAAGATACTTTCTTGTCCAGCGCTACGGCTTCTGCATGGTAAATAACTCTTCTGCAGCTTTTAATTTTGGTTTGTTGTGAGTGTTTGGACGGAAGTTTCAGCAGAAAAATTTTGATATTCTTGCTCTCGTCTGACAACATTTCAATGTTCAATTGAAAACCTTAGACTGAAAGACGAAAAAGCTTTGAAGTCCAGCGCTGTAAATGTTGCAAATATGGCAGCCGTATATTGTCTTAATCTTTTGTATTAGACGTGTGTGTTTACGGTGGAAGAGAGGAAATCCAAAGAACAAGAGATCTTTGCAAATTATTAGTGAGCTAGATTTCAAGTTAAATTGTATAGTTTGGTTAGATAGCAAAAATACAGAGAAGATATGTTTGGACGGAACCCAAGACAGGTTGCAGGTCGGGCGTTGCAGATACAACCGAGTTGTGAATTGAGATTCCGGTGTTTTGGTTGGGGTCTGCTCTTCCCCGAGCTGTAATTGTGTTCATCTGCCTAAGGAAAATTCTGTCTTTAAATTATGTTCCATATGTATCTTTTGGCACTGACTTGTCTTTCAAATTTTTCTTCCATTACCAAGTGGGGAGAGAAGATTATTAAACTTTTCGTGGTGAATTTTTTCTGTAGATTGTACATTTCCGGAGCCTGGATAAGCCAAAGGAAGATGATTTTTGTTTGGAACTATAAGTGGTTCGAACCTTGGTCTCTATAATTGATGCAGGGAGGGAATTATGTTGATTTATATCTTTGAAGTTAAAATGACAACGATGCCGCGTTGCCGAAGATGCGTTGCCGAAGATGAAGTCGGCGGTGCAATTTTTTTTTGGTGTGCAGGGATTGAATCTCCTATTCTTCCAGCAAACGTCATCTAAACACCAAAGATCCTAATTTTCTGAACTCTTTGAAATCCCTTGCATACAGCGAAGACCAGAGGTAAATTCATGCTCCGAAACCGTGCTTATCATCATTTGTTTTCCCAAGTTAGATGAATATCACAATATTTGTGTTACTTCCAAAGTTTTGTTGAGAGCTGAATTCTACAAATAGGTGGAGGTCGAAGTGATGATTGTAGGAGTTAAGGACAAAGGTCCAACAATACTTTAGCAAGCGAAGAAGCATTCGGTTTCTCTTCTGGTTTTAGGGCAGCCCAAACCACCCTTACTGTGCAAGTAATGAAACAGAAATTCATGCTGCTAAATGCAGAAAACTCAATACCATTATTATATTTGCAGTAAGGCAATATAGTATGATTAATACAATATATGATTGACTGATCATGTAATTGCTGATAAATTTGAGATTGTGTGCAGACTGATAAAAGCCGAAGAATGGGAGGTTATCTGATCAGTACCAAGAGACACAAGTCTAGTTTCCTGTGTGTTGCGCTGCAACAGAATGTTTCTCTAGCTCCAAGATCGCATCCCTAAGCATATATGAAATATTTCAGGTTTCTGAATTAACACTGATTTCATATTTGTCTTTTTAAGAATTTAAATATCTCAGTTTTTCAGAGAAATTTGTATAGATTTAATATCTGTTTTTTTCAGGTTACCGAATCCATACTATCAAATATCTCAAATATTTTCAAAGCACTGTTTTCATAGAAATTCTAATTCAAACTTAAATGCCTCAAGATTTTGATTTTTTTATTTTTGTATTTAAGATTTTACATATCGCAAGTAAAGGTAGGAGAGGCATCAATGAAAGAGATAGTTTGTTACCTTGTTTGAGTTTCAGTTTGAAAACAATTCCAGGAGAAAATTCACCGAGCTAAAGAGCTTGAAGCCTTGCCGCTGAAGCCTATCCACAGGAAAATTCTATGATCTTCTTCTGTTCTTCTTCTTTTCTCTCCAGCTTCAAAAAGAGAATCAAACTGGAAGAATTCGCACCTTTCAAGACTTTTGAAGCAGCAGAGTAGGATTTCTAACCAGATAGAGATTCTTCAGCGGTTATACCACTAACTGTGAATCCAAATGTGTCACTAACCTGTGAATACCAAGAGCAATGGCTTTGGATAGAAGTTCAATGGCTGCACTATATTCCACAGTGACATGCAACAACGCCACTGTAGACACAGTAGCAACAGGTGGAAACTTCAAAGAAAAAGCAGCAACAGGTGTCACAGCAGGAAGGATGAAGGATGTACTGGAGTAAGGGTGTACCCGGGAAGGATGTACGAATAAGGATGTACTGTTAGCATTTTATACTGCTAGACTAATGTTAGCATTAGTCTAACTAGTCCAAAAAAATGAACAAATGAATAACACAAAACCAACATAATATATGCTTTCTCGCCTCTAGCCTCGGGAAGAGGCCAGTAAAGGACTATTTATCCAAAAAGTTTCATTATACTTGATCAAATAGCAGTCGCAAACAGCTCAATTAATGTTAAGTTCATCCGATCCGATTACTATAGTCCCTGGCCATTGCGAGATGGCAGGGTATGGCCAGGGACTAATAAAAAGACCATCATTTCCAAACTCAAACTTCTTACCAATATTCTCATGATTACTAAAATAAATGTGTAAACATAACCCAAACCATGGGGGAGGGGATCATCAATACCTATAACATACACTAGTGTACTTTATTTCATAAATGCTAAAAAAATTACACATTAAAATAATAATAATTATTTATTAATAATAAAAAACTATATAAACACATTATTTTTTAATAATAACAATATAACTAGTAGCAATAATAAAAGGAATGATGACAATAAACTAAGTAGCATAATAAAAGGATGAATGAAGTAAAAAAAAAATGATATTTACAAATTATAATATATGAGGATGATGAAGTAAAAAAAAATAGTATTACACATATAATTATTACACTAGTGTACTTTATTCATATATGCTGAAAAAAATTACACATTAAATATATTAATTAATTATATAATAAATAAAAATTATATAAACACATTATTTTTAATAATAACAATATAACTAAGTAGCAATAATAAAAGGATGATGACAATATAACTAAGTAGCAATAATAAAAGGATGATGAAGTAAAAAAAAATGATATTACACATATAATTATTGAGGATGATGAAGCAAAAAAAAATGATGTTACACATATAATTATTGATTTTTTAATATAATGGAAAATAAAAAAAAAAATACAGCTTTTCATACTTAGTCCAAATAAATATATAATTTTTATTTGAACTTTTCATCATATAATTAAAAAAATAAATTCAAACAATAAAAAAATTTAGATATTTTTATTTCACATCATTTTAAATAATAAATAAGCTCAGTTGGTAGAGCGAAGTACTGTAGTTAGATATAAAATTTTAAAGACATTTTAAGGTCACTGGTTTGAATCCGACAGGTCGGACGATATCGTTTATCAAAAATGAACTGGAACGAAAAATAAATATCAAGTACATTCCTAAATTATTAACAGAATTGATAATTTAACGAATAATGTGATTATGATTTAAATTATTAACAAAATTGATAAAAATTATTAACAGAATTGATAATTTAACGAATAATGTGATTATGATTTAAATTATTAACAAAATTGATAATTCAATGAATAATGTGATTGTGATATAAAAGTTATATTACTAATATAACTAGCGTTAAGAATTAACGCAAATTCGCTGCTGGAATAGCTCAGTTGGTTAGAGTGTGTGGCTGTTAACCACAAGGTCGGAGGTTCAAGCCCTCCTTCTAGCGTGTTCTTGTGGGAATTATGGGTTTAATTTGCACACATGCTTTTTCATTTAGACAAATGGTTCAAATCCCGGGAAAACAAGATGGGTTGCGCTTTTCCCGAATGCGGGTGTTCATTCTAGGCATTAACATGACAAGACGGCAAGGCGGCGGACGGGTTGGCCACATGGCCCCCTGCGATTTCTCCCATGCCACTTTGAATTGCATTCATGACACCTTGCAGGAGCCATTTAATGAATGCATAGGTTGAGGCAGAACCACTTCCCACATAATAATGGAGCATGCGAATTTCTCTGTTATTCCTCCCCCACTGATTCACTGTGTTTGTCCTCCGCAGGGGAGAGAGCCTAATGTGCGCATAGTCACTGGTAGTCGATGTTCACTGTTAAGCTGTATCGATATGGGTAATGGTTTTCGCCATTCCCACACGAGCCTTTGCAATCTTGCTTATGTCCACAACTCCTCTGTAATTTCCCCGCACCGCTCCTCTATCAATTCCTCCACAATCTCTCGTTGCTTCTTCCCCTGTTTCCATCCCCATCATGCTCCGCCACCGTATGCGAAGTCGAAGAGGGGGCACAAGAGGCGGAAGCTCTCGCTCACCTGCAATGCCTAGCCCCAATTTGGTCTCCCCTTCCTCTTTAGCGTGTAATCCCAACCGGCTTAGTTTCGCGGGGCGTTACCTAGACACCCGAAGTGGCAAGGGCAGAGCCTGGCTCCATGGCACAGATCGTGGAGATGCAGCGGTCCGCACTGCTAACTTTCCCCTTCCTCCACACCCTGCTCCTCATACCACGCAGTTTAGATTTCGCAGCTCCCTGAATCGCTCAATGATACTTGCCACCGTCTCAATTACCTTCACGGAAGAAATTGAGCCGCCAGCGCCTCTCGCTGAGATCACTGAGGAGGCAAATAGAGTAGAACCTAGCAGCAAGAGACGGGGCAACAATGGTGATCAGGACGCTGATGAAGGTCGAGCCACCTTGCATGGTAAAGCAGTGGCTGGCAGTCAGCGTGTTGAGGAGGGCAGGTTCGATTACACGCAGACTTCTAGTAACCACGAAGGTGACACGTCAGGACCACGTGTAGGAGCAGGGAGTGTTGAGGGAGACCACCCAGCACATGGACGTGGCACTGCGAACGAGGATGATGATCTGGACAAGTGGGCGTCTCCGATTGTGGAGGAACTAGCCCCGGACCACTGAGTGCCAAGTGCCAGGTGGACGTTATGTCTCGCTGAAGGTTCAGTTTCTGTTCAGTGTTTTGTGTCTTCTGATTAGGATTATGTTTTGGTTAAATTGTTTATGTTATGTTGTGATCCACTACTTACCCTTGTGTGGGCTATTTTTGGACACATATTTTTTGGACTGGTTTCCCTTATGTTGAAGCAATCAAAGATAGTTACTATCACTGTGATGAATGATGCTAAGATCCTCTGAGACCGAGCCTCACTTTTGTGTCATAATAATGGATTAAACTTACTTAGAAAAAAAAAAAAAAATAACGCAAACTCGCGCTTAATGGGAATGGTGGAAGAGTCCTCCTGAATGGTGGATTTGCGATCAAGATCAAAGCCATAAACTGGGCCTGCTGCATTCCAAAATTTCCAGCAAGAGCAAGCTGCTCTTACTCAGCGTCCAATTCTTTTTCATGCCGGAGAATTCCGCTCTTGCTCGGCCTCCAATTGTTTTCCAGCATCCAATTTTTTTTCATGCCGGAGAATTCTACTCTTGCTCGACTTCCAATTGTTTTCCAGTGAGCGCAGGCTGCTCCTGCTTAGCTTTCAACTCGTTTCGCCCCGGAACATTCTCTTCTGGCAGGGGCAAATTTGAGGTTTGCTTGAGGTAAATAAATTGTAGATTAATTAATGAGAATGTTAGATTTGCGCGGGGTAATAAATCTACTAAATCGGAAAATAAAAAATGCCGAATCCAGCGGGTGCAAGAGAAATTCAGTCCACGTAACAGTTAAAATGTTAGAGATAAACGTAAAGAATTTTTCTTAAAAGAAGACATAAAATTACTTTAACAAAAAAATATGGAGATATTGTTATATAATTTATATATACATTGACAAGAGTGGAGTCCATAAACATTGCAAATTGAGAAGTGGTTATAAAACTAAATGATAAAGTAATGAAGAGGGAAGAAGTTAATTCACAAACACACCTTGGCTTGCATTTATGTTAAATGAAAAAGTAATTCAAGCACTTATAGAATTAGGAGGAAGATCCACTTTGCCCACATGTTCACATTTTAGGAAATGAAGGAAAATAGTATTTTTTTTAGAGGAAAAAAATCTTCATAGTATTATATTGAGTCAATATAATTGGAGTAAAAGATACAACATGGATCAAAACTTTCCTTCTTGTCAGCCCGTGAGGTCATAATTATATAAACAGAACTAGTCATCTTGCCAACACATATAGACATAAAAAATATGCAGGCATATACCCTAAGGAGATCGGATTTGTCATCGATACAAAAACATAGCACCGGATCACTCTCTTCTGGGACAGATGTCAGAACACAAATAAAAAAGGATTTAACTGATAACAAGAAAGTAGATAGGTAAGGAGAGAAGATCACATTCTAGGGATGGAAAAATCTTGAATGTAGCAAGAACAATCTCCCTCCGAAACCATAAAAGACCAAAAACCTGGCTCTAAAGACAGCCCCTTCTTTGACAGACGATCAGCGTGGGTATTTTGGGAGCAGTAGATGTGGTGAATTGAGCAGTGTTCCATATTGTTCCAGAAATACATAATCCTGTCCAACCACCCTGCCAAATGAGGACAACGGATACGACATGCTCCCCTAACATGGTCAATCATCATTTTAGAATCCCCGAAAATTGTAATGTAAAATAAAGAAAAGAGTAATTTAAGCACTCACAAAATTGATAAGAAAATCTAGGTTAGATACACCTTCACATTCTAGGAAGTGAAAGAAAATAGTTTTTTCAAAAGAAAAATTTCCAAAATAGTTTTTGAAAAAAAAAATGTTATGAAATGGTTATAACTTATTCATTCCATTTTTATAATAACTGCAACTACTATAAACCTTTTTATTTAAAAAAATATTATGTAAAAAATAAAATTTGAACACTTTTGTTCGTTAAATTAATTATCAAATTAAATAATTTAATATATAATTTAGTTGATCTTGGTTCAGATTGATTATTAATCCAATACCTTTAGTTGATCGTGGTTCATATTAATTATTAAATCCAATATTAATTTCCCGGAATGTGATCAATAATTGAAAAATGGAATCGAACGGCGTTGGCACTTTCAAGCTTGCGATTAACAGCCACATAACGAACTAAGCTATTTCAGCGGTCATCGAAACTCTTTTTATAAAATATTCATCTTCCTTAAATAATACATTAAAAATAAAATTGTTTAAAAATACTAGTAATGGATCTATACTAGTACCTTACACGTCAAAAGTTAAAATTATATACGAAATCTATCATTGTGTAATTTATTTATCAAAATTTATAATTAATTTAAAAATTAATGATGTGATAATGAACGTGTTAGTTTAATAAATTTTTGCCTTCCAATTTATTGAAGCCAACTCGTCACCTCTTTCCCCTTTAGGTGTTTAAATTGCCACAAAACTGGTCACCTCTTTCCTAATTGTCCTCGTTGCCTTGGTAGTAAGTTTAAGAGAAAATCCCCTTTTGTTAATTTTCCTGGTTCGTCACATGAAAGAGATTTTTCGGTTAATGATTGGCCTATCTCCATGGAGAAATATCGGCCCCCTGTCATAACTAAGGACGTCCAATCTTCGTCGAAAGGCCGCTCCCTTGATCGATCTTCCAGTTTTCCGCATTCAAGATCTGTATCCGTGGATCCTGTAAACCGTCATATCAACTGCTCTGCTAAACCGCCCCGGTCATCCACCGTTTCTAAAACTCCTTCACAGTCTTTACATGACCTACCCGCTAAAATGACAGTTTTCTCTAATCCCTTTCCGCCTCTTGAACTAGAACCGGACCCTAAGATTCCCCTCCCCCCTACATCCTTTAAGCCTCCGTTCATTGTTCCTGCGTCCACCCATATTCATTACATATCCTCTTCACCTCGGTCCCCATCCTCTCACATTCCTCACCTTCATAGATGCCCGACCTCCCCATTACATGGTCGCTCTTCTGACACAAATAAAAAGTCTACAAACAGAGCGCTCTCCCCCATGTCTCCTTCCCCTGGACATTTGTCTGACTGTAGAGGAAAAGCTCCTCTCATTTCT